>VZRU01014813.1:129604-162441 GCA_013398155.1 Pedionomus torquatus
TCTGTGAATCTTATGTAACAAATCCATGCACAAAACTGCCCAAATGAAAACTTTCTAAGTATTCAAATAATGGTAAACCTCAGAAGCATACACAAATTAAGGTCAGGACTTGCTCCTCCAGGGCTTAACATAATGGATTAATGACTTTGAGATAACTGCTGTCAAATTTTTAAATAAACACATTTTGGGAGATCTAAAACCCAGAATCACAAAAACATTTGAAAACATATCAATGAAAAAAAAAAAAAGCCCATGAGAGTAAGGGCCTAGGTTAACAAAAGCTGTAAAGGCATAAATTCTTTTTAATTGAATCACGGAAGACTCAGACTTGTAAACGCTCTAGTAATCCAGAGTACAGAATTGGGTTTTTTTCTGTTTCAACCCTCATGCTGTGCAGTAGTACTATAATATTTCATTTGTGTATACAATTTTAATATTTTCTTTTTCAACAGTTTATTTTTTTAAGTTTGGTTTTGATATTTTTTAATTGTTAACCTGATATCAAGTTTAAAATCTTCAACTTATTTGAAATAGGGTACAAATGTTGTTTCTTCTTCAATAATTTTTAGAATTTACGGGGGAAATTTCATCCCTTCAAAGTATGTATGAGCTCTATCTTTACAAAGGCGTAGGGATAAAATCTCAAAGAGAATAGGAGTTACCACATAAATTTAGAATATGCAATTATTAAATACCTTTAGAAGAATAGATTTGATAACATTTAATCAGCCTGGGAACTCTGGGGGTCTCTAATGCATACAATACATAAAAGATTGCAAGACTATGTATTATACAAGTCTGTTTATTAATTATTTTTTTTTTTTGTAACTCTCAGCAGCTCTAATTTTTTAGGCTCTGCATTAAGCATTCCTGAATGCACTTCACTTAATTCAATACACACCTTCAGAGGAGAGAGTGCTACCCTCCATTTTTTGTACACTTAAAATGTACACCTGTATAGAATAATTACAGCAGCATTAAATCTGCTTTTCTAACCTGTTTTATCAGGGATGTTGTTAAAGTTATACTTCCTTGTTTTATAGATGTAAAAATTTAATTTATTAGCTACATCTTGGTTTCTGCATTTTAGTTATTTTTCCCCAAAACTGAAGCTAGATGCAAAATATTTTGTAAAGAAGGAAATTAAGTTTTGCCTGTTGTTCTCAATCTATTATAATAAGTATCAAAAAGGAGAAAGAATTAGGATTTCAAATTATTTAAATGCCAGGTCACTTAAGTGCCAAAGCTGCAACAAGGTCTGACCCAGTTTTTAACTAATGCAGTCATTAAGTCGGAGGGATCCTTTTAGATTAAATCAGCATTATATGGCAATATCAAGTCTGAGTCTCTTTTCTCTTTTTATACTTCCTACTTTAAAAACGCTTTAGTCTTGCAGAAAATAAATAGATAAAATGCAATTTGTTACTTTCTTATTCAACATTTCATATAATTGTTGATTTATACAATTTCAGCTACCGTATTTTTTCATACAATGACCTCAGCTGCCGGTTTCCAGCCTCTCTTAAATATCTGGCAAATGACAACAGGGAAGATAAAATCCAAATCCAACTTTAATTCATTAGAAATCCTCTCTCCTGAATTTTGAGGTCTTTGAATGCAAGTGCATTAACTTCTGAGGGGCAGATGTGTATGATCTTCACTTGAAATCATAAGAATATTCTGATGAATGTGGCAGATTTTGTTGATCATTTCTGTCTGTTTCTCTTCTAGAAACCACCAGTCAGGCATAATATTTCGTCATATACTAAACATTTTAGTATTCATGATGATAATAACTGTGACAGTGTCAGTGATTATAGTAATAATCAGAGGGTCTGTTACGTTAAACACTATGGTATGTTAATTGTTCGAGAAAATGAGTAAAGGTCATTTCATAGGAATTGTCCATTAGCCAAAATTCTTAACAGATTCTGCTTGTATTTTACTAACATGATTTGACTCTTGGCTTCACCATGCTTCCTTTGCAATTTATCTCAGATTTATCTTTACAGTTTAATTAAGAGACATTATAATACACACAATATAATATCCCTGAGGATTTTTCATGTGAACCCTACTAGAACTATAAGAGTAAACATTACTATTTAGAGAAATACGAAGATCTGCATTGAAGCACTGTTCAGGTTTCATCAAGACAGTGCCTGCATCATGTAAAACACACAGTGTTTGCATTATGTGTATTCAGCAATCCTAAGCTGTTATTTTTCATTTGCTTCATGAGAGGGAGCCTCATCTTCATAAAGAAAATTGAACGTTACTGAATGACACACTTTAAATCAAGATCTTGTTAACTTCCCACACAAAGTCTATTTAAAGATTATTCTTTTTTTTTTTTAATAAGTTTCTTTGAGTTTTATGCAATGAGTTGGTAAGGGCTGCTGATACTGAGCTAGAATTTTCCTGGTGCAAGGGAAGGATATATATAAAATAGAAAATTTGCAGGATAATAACATAATTTTGCTCTCATCATTTCCCCCTTCCTTTTGCTTCCATGTGCCTCTGTTGTCTAGGGCGATATTGCAGCATCCACAGTCCCCATAGCATGAGACAGCTATAGGTTAATTTGGTCAGTTGTACCTGGCTTTCTGGAGAACAGTCCGAAAAAAAATTCTGAGGAGAATTAAATATCAGAAGTCAGTGCTAGGGATGCAACCCGGCTTCTCTGACACACAGCTCCACAATACAACTTGACATGAGGTGATTTTTTCTTTTCAGACCTTGATGTAAGAGTGAAGACAGCCCACTTCATAAGGCGCTCTCTCTAAAACAGACAAATACCACCATCTCTCAAATTTTGGATGAACGCTAAATAGTTAATATTCATGAAATTTCCTGACTTTGCAAAACTAGACTCAGGGTAATAATATATTTTAAATAGCATATTGCAGTTACTCCCATAATGTCTCCAGTAAGAGATTTTTACTCGGTAATAATGTTATCTTTAAAAATACAGCTGAAATTTGGAATTCATTCCAGTGGTACTAAGTGGCTTAAAGCCTTATCTGCAAAATAATAGCATTTATAGTAATGCCTAATTAATGTCAGTTCTTCCTTATCAGCTTGTTTTCATATGTTGCCAAAAAATTAAATGAGCATGGAAATAACTACACTTTTAATTCCCTACCTCCTTACCAATGCAAAGTGGACACATTATAATGTGTAGTGCTCTTCTGACAAAGCCTTAGCAGGAGAAAATCCCCATGTTTCCTTGCAAAGCATCTTCCAAATTAGAGAAACTCTATAATGCTATTCACAATCCCTGAACCCTATCTTAGTAAAGAAAGGAAGAGGGAGTGATGAGCTTTAGGATATTCATCTCTTGTTCCTTCTGTGATCAGTTGTCTGTTTTTGTAAAACAAATTGAACTCCAGTAGCCGATATTTGGCTTCGAGAACCTCCTGTTTTCAGGACACCAGTTGGCTATCCCACAAGAACAACAGTGCATTCAGGCTGTTCTAAAATATTCAGTTTATATCCCAAAATAGGCACATCACAAGACTGATTATTTGCACCATTGATAAAAAATTATACATGGGTTTTTTCTTATGTGAGTCTTTTAACTTATTTGGAAAGAGTGGATTTTTTTCTATAGTACCATTCCTACAGAAAAAAGCAAGAGGGTTTTTTTTTTTTTGACTGCCAACTAAAGAATATCTCTCAGTCAAAAAATACAAATTCTGAGTTTAGTTCTCATTTAGAAATTGAAGGTTCAGGTTCTGCAGATCTCCTAATGTGTATTAAAAAGAGGTCAAAGAATTCTGTTCAAAAAGTAAAATATCATTTCAATGAACTTTAATATTGGAGAGGTGTTAAAATGAAACATCTGAGGGGATTAAGTATAAGTTCTGAAGCATAAAATTCTTTTTAAGGGAAAGAAATGCTATAAAAATCCTTTTAGTATTCCACATCAATAAGTGAGGCACAGGCTTTATGATGGCTGCATTCCTTGTGCATGCCTGAGTAAAGGATTTTAACTTTATATTAAAATACTTTCAGGCCAGAACACTTCTACATGTCAAGACCCTTTGGATTAGGTTTATCATACTGTAGTCTTTGGCTATAGTAAATATATAGGACATATTGTTTATGGCCTGGCTCCATTTCCTACAGTGAAATCAGTAGCCACAACTATATTTTCCTTTAGCTCTGTGATCCAGGTGGCCTCTGAGGTATTAAAAGTGCTTTCCTACTCTGGAAGAGTATATTTGTTTAAGAAGCACTCTAATAATGGTAAGCCTCAACACAAAGCCTCAGGCTAGTTCAAATGTTGCAAAGTCACAGAGGCCTCCCTAGAAATATGTACTTTATACCTCTAGTATAAAGGAAATACGTTTTTCACGGAAGTGAGAACTTAAAGTGCAACTCTTTGAGTACAAAAATCAAGCCAATTCCTTGTCCACCAGGTGGTCCATCCATCAGATCCATGTCTCTTCAATTTAGAGACAAGGATGTTGGTACAGGACAGTGTTAAATGTTTTGCATAAGTCCAAGCAGATGAAGCCAGTTGCTATTCCTTTATCCACCAGTGCTGTTAACTCCATCGTGGAAGGCCATCAAATTTATCAGATATCATTTTCCCTTTGTGATGCCATGTTGGGTGTCACCAATCGCCTCCTTATTTTCCCTCTGCCTTGGCATAGTTTCCAGGAGGATCTGCCCCGTGATCTTTCTGGGCACAGAGGTGAGATTGACCAGCCTGTAGTTCCCTGGTCTTCCTGTTCTCCCTTTTTAGAAATGGGTGTTATGTTTTGCCTTTTCCAGTCATCAGGAACTCCATCAGCTTGACATGACTTCTCAAATATACCCTAGAAAGGAAAAAAAATCTGGGATCAGGTTCCTCCAAGGTTGGTGCTCCATGGGGCTTCCAGCCGCAGAAGGGGCTGCTCCATGGGCTTCAGCTGCCTTTGGGGAAGGAGCAAAGTGTACAGGGTTTTGAGAGGTCCGTGCTCTGCCACACGTGCTCTGCTCTGGACAGGCAGGGAAGGGACATTGCTGAAAGCTTGACTTTCAGCCAAGGTGAGGTGGTTGTATCTGGCCATGCCTTGATTTTCCTTTCTAAGCAGCCAAGTGTGTATGTGTCTATTGGCCTTCACTGCTTCTCTGCATGGGAATATGGGGTTCCTGTACCTCCACCAGCTACTGAAGGTAATATTTATGTACCCAGAGAGCAACTTCTCATTTTACTGAGGATTTTGCTTTCACAGAAGTGAAGGATAGCTCTAGAATGTCTTTGGAAACCTGAGTAACAAAGGATAAGCTATGATGCAAAGGATGTGTGGGAGGAGAAGCCAGATAAACTTCAGTAACATTGTCAAGTAATTGTAGTGTTACATAGTATTAGGGCAGAAACACAGAAAGTAAAGCATCTGTCTTTCTAGTACTATCCAGAGCTAAGGAGTTTAAAGGTGTATGCAAAATTGCATATTTGAGTTCCATGTTCTACTAAAGCCAAATTCGCTCTGTTTGGCCCCTTGGGAGTGCAAAAATCCCCAAAGGAGTACTCCTTACAAGTGAGATCACTCCATTGCTTTTATCTGCTGTGATTTTGTAGTACATATAATTGAAAGGCTGCTAAGGCAGTGAAGAATTGCCAAGGGATAACTGAACCACAAAGGCTCTAGTAATAAAGGAGGACAGAGCAAAATTGAAGCTATAATTCCAAGATTTCCTTGTTATGTAGGAAAGTAAGCAAATTTTAATACTACATTAGCATAGTCCCTGCCTGATTTGTTTTTCACTACAGCTTGTTGCTGAAAGCATTCTTTTGTGTTTCACTCAGTAGGAGGCAGCTGAAAATATGTTATTAAATACAAAATAAATTTAAAAAAAATTAAAAAAGGACTTTTTGTAAAACTTCTTTCTCTACGCCACCACCACAGTGGGGTCTTTATTACTCCTCTAGGGATACAAATGTCTGGTCAAATGGTTGAATGCATTTAATCTAGAGCATTCTCCTGGTAGTCTAGCTGACTAGCCAATACATAACTTTATCAAATATTTAATACTGCTATATTAAAATTGTATTTTAAACTCTGATATTTCCCATAATACACTTATTGCAGTTCAGAGAAGCTCCAGATGAAGGATCTGAATTGGTATCTGATCAACTCAATAGAAATATATCTATGTATATGTATAAAATTAAGAAACCAAATCAATTCCATAATTATAAAAATGTATACATCAGTAAACCCCATCTTTTATGTGTTGGGTGTTTAAAGGGATGTCAAAATGTAACATGAGAAAAAAAAAAAAAAAGAAGAGTTGGGAATAGATTGAGGAATACATACAAAAATGAGAAGAAGCTGTATTGTTCACTGGTATTTCCTATGACTTTCTATTTCTCTCATCATGCTTCACTGTTGTTACTCTGGACAAAAGGACACCTCCATACACATCTGCATATTTAAAAATTTTTGATCCATTTTTAGACATGAACTGTTGGAAGAAGCTCGAAGAAAGGGTTTGCCTTTTGCACAGTGGGATGGACCAACAGTGGTTGCCTGGCTGGAGGTAAGTGTTGGCTGTAATGTGGAAATGTGAGTCACGTTTGTAGACTGCTTCTGTGTGCTCAATCTTACAAATTCTATAAGAGCTTGTTAAAATGGTGTAAATCAGAGGCTGGAGCTGAAAAAAAGGCAGCATTACACAGGGGAATGAAGGCGGAGGAAAAAAACCCAACTTGTTAAACATACTCAACCCCCAATTTTTGCAAATCTGATTTCTCTATCAGTCCCTAAATATCTGGGAATTGCACAGAGTTTATGTAGGGTGGTCTGCTAAGAAAAAAGCAAGCATTGGCTATGAAGTTTTATTTGTGATTAACACAGAAACTACATCTTCAGATTTTTCAATTAAATTTAAGGAATTTGTAACTTTCTGTCTTTTAAAAATATAATGAGAAAGAGCTGGTTTACCCAGATATCACTCAGAACAGAAAAAAGAGGGATTACTCTCGGCACTTTCACCTGGGATGTGGGAGATCCAGGTTGAAATATTCCTTATTTGACAGGCAGTGCCTTTCTCTCTAAAATCCAATCTGCAGAGAGTTCTCCTTGATTTGGAGAGCCTAAATGAATGCATTTTGGAACCCACCCAGAGAAACATTCAGCAAAACCATCCATTCCTTTTGACAAAAGCCAATGAATGCTTTAGGTGAAGAAATAACTCATAAAAAAACCTTACCCAGTTGCTGAGGGGAGGAGAAGGCAGAAAATAAGGATGTTCTTATACAAATACAGTCACTTTTACATGGCAAGGTTCTATCAGTTCAGAGGAGATACAAGCTCTTTGTGGGCTCAGTGACCAGGTGTCTATTCTTTGTCTATACCAAGCATCTCTACTTATTCCCACCTGATTTTATGTCTGCTCTGAGTATCATCCATTCATCATCAGACAGATTTGTAGAGTTTTTCCCTTTGATATTTTTTTTAAAAAACCCTTTAAAAAAAAAAAGTTCCAAAGCTTTAACAGGAATATGTTCAGGGGATAAATGAAGGATGAGGAATGAAAGAAGCTAATGGCTCCAAAATTTCTGCTTCATGTTGGAATTGCTGAAGGTACCTAACAAAAAAGATGAAATGAAAACTACAGAAAGGCAGTTTAGGCATTTACTCATGACCTTGCAAAATAGGTTGATATCTTTCTTCCAAAAAAAAAAAACCTCTGTTAATACACAACATTCATTGATTTGGCCATTACCTGACTTTTTCATATGACTTTAAGAGTTCTGTAACCAGATTAGTGTCAGAAATACTCTCAATACAGTCAAGGATGATTTGCAGGAAAGGTGGACATACAAAGGTCTGTATATTTCTGAATACTGAGAAAAATCTATGCTTGATGTCCTCCAGGGTGATCCAAAATTTGAAGACATTTCTGACAAGTTAAGCCTTAATCTTTTTTGCCTTGATTCTTAGCTGCAAAATAGGACATGCTTCCCACTGTCTCAGAGAGGGGTTGTAAAGAGAAACTGATGTCTGTGAAATTCCATGGAAATATGATGAGAGTAGCACAGGAAAGCCCATGAGGAAGTTTATGCTGCAGTCTTCAACACGGAATGAGTACTGATGATAAAAAGATATGAGGACAGACGTACTCAGTTTATTCAGTGAGCACTGGTGCATTCAGTCAGCAGATGGACATTGTGCACGTTTCATGCTCTCCTGGGGAAAATATAGTTTGTGACCCTTGGACTAGAAGACAAAATTAATATTAAAGGAGACAAAGAAATATATGTGGTTGCAATTGTGACATTTTCAAACTTTTGGGGGCTTAAACTTTCAGCCTTAAAATTTGTGCTGGTCGTTTGTATGTAGCACGGACATAGTTGAGATATATTTTTAGAACTGTGGGTTTTCTTAACTAATTCCAGAAAAGTATATCAATCTTGATATTAGGGTTCTCCGCCTAGAACGATTACTATGCCATCTTTTTTATGACTGTTTTCATCTGACTGCATTTCCTGGTAGAGACAGCTGTTTGTTAAAGAACTAATTTACCTAATGAACGGCAAACATTTGAATCTATTTCTGCAGGGTGAATAACTCCTAGTATTTATGCTTTCTTGCTTTTCAAGTGCATGTATGAAAAAAGTTAATGTCAAATTAAATGAGAATATTAAATACATATTTAAAAAGTATATCATTTCTTCATGGCCCTTTTACAGCTGCATGTAGTCCACTTTTTTTTTTTTTTTTTTTTTTTANGTAAGGTTTAGACGAGCATTGCTTGGGGGCAGTGGCTCGTCCCATCAGTGGGAAGGGCTTTTTGAAACATGATGTGGTCATTCCTTGAGCCTTGTGATACATCAAGAGGCAGTACAGAAAAGCCTGTCTGAGTTCTTTCGGAATCTGATGGTCAAGTCTGTTTTCTCTGTGACATGAAAGGGATGTAACAGCTGTCTTTTGAGTAAATATATCCCAGATAAGGTATAGACTTGTTCATAACTACACAGTATTTCCCTGTACTGTGAGATATTAAATAAAAATCCTTTCAGTTTGGCTCTGCTTTCTAGATTTGCTGGTGAATTTACTGATGGTGTATTTTTAATAGTTTCTTGGATATTATGTCCTCTTTTAGTAAGTCACTATTTAGACAAAAAGTTGAAATAATGAAATCAGCTAATCCTGATGGTCTGTTCAAGATGCACAGGGAGACTCGATAACGTCACTTACAGTCACAAATGGTCTATCCCACTGAAATTCAAACACAATCATTAATTGCTATTTACTCAGAATTAATAAAGAATCTGCAAATGTATAATAGAATGTCTTCTCTCACATAGTATCACTGCATTATATGCTGATGGACAGGATTCTATTTCAGAAACAGTAGAAGAGAACAAAATGCTACAGGCATTAGTAACTAATCAGTATGTTTGAAAAGTGCTTTTGACAAGTTATATTTGGAAGAATATTATATAGCAGTACAGAGAAGTACAACACATATATACTTAACCAAATTAGCTGCATAAATGTATAAAAATGTATATATTTATAATGTGTATACATTCCACATATACAGATATACGCTCAGATACATTGAAGGTTAAACACTGAAGGGTGATTCATGCACTTTGATGCTCAGTGTCACAAAATCTGCAATATTAGCTGGTTTGCTGCCCAGTAGAAAAAAATTGTTATACATTGTGCTTCTTCATTCCAGTGGGGAGAGCTACGTACTAAAAAAAATGTAAATTACATCACCAACCCACGTGCAATAATGCTCTGGAAAATGGTTAGGAGAGAGGGCAGGAAGGGGCTGCTCTCCAGAGTGAAGTATTTTCTCAGGTTTCACAGAGCCTGGCAATCTCCTGGAGTTAAGCACCTAGCAAGGTATATCCTTGTTTTCCGCTGTGTTATCCCCAATATTTCAGTGATTATAGCATTCACTACTTATGTCCTTCTCATACTTTTCTCTATAGCATAATGTATTTCACACTGTGACAAAAATTTCCCACGTGTATGCATCCCTGCTATGGAATTATCTCTTTTAGCAGCAAAGATCTGTAGACACCACCAATCATGCTAATGAGGCAGCACAAAATGAGAAAGCCTAGAAGAATTCTTGGTAGTTGGTCAGCCCCAAGAAATACTGCTGGGAATGGAGAGTAGTTCTTAAAAGGAAACAAACTGGTGAAGTAAGGAGCTATTGCTGACCTATGCTACTAAAACTAACATAAGGAGAGAAAAAGCATGAAGTGGCGAGAACATATCTTCTAAATCCACGAGTAATGTATCTGTGCTTACATTTTGCTGCAGCTTCTAACCTGTATTTCCAGCTGGGATATGGCACCATACCAGACTGTTCCCAAATTTACAGTAAGCTCAGTTCTCACAGGCTGGTTGTCTTGGTTTATTTCTACCAAGAAACTAAAAGCTGAGAAGTGTAAGGTTGTGCCCCATGAGCACACCATGGGGACAAACATGAAAAGAGAGAGAAAGTCATTTTACTACAAAAAGGAAAAAATTAGTTCCTCTTAGGTTGTTTCCTGTATATGATCAGACTATTAAATGGGCCATAACACTAACTCGGGCTACTGCTTGCTCCTTGAAGTCCTGGGAAAGAAGTAGCCCAGGTGATGGAGGCACACAGCTCTAAAAATAATTCAAAGCATCCCTTGCTTTAAAGTTATAGTTCAAATAAAAGCAACAAAAGCCATTGCCATGGCTTCACATGAAGCCATAGAAATTTCAAAGGTTCTGAAACTATTTTGTTTTATGACTATGGTACTCGTACTCATTTGTGCATATTACCATGCTTATTTGGATTGATTAACTTCATTTGAGAAATGAAGCAACGCTTTGGCTGAATGTGTCCTTCCTCTCAACAGCTCTGGCTGGGCATGCCAGCCTGGTATGTTGCTGCCTGCCGTGCCAACGTGAAGAGCGGAGCTATTATGTCTGCTTTGTCAGATACTGAGATTCAAAGAGAAATCGGAATCAGCAATCCTCTTCATCGCTTAAAGCTCCGACTAGCAATCCAGGAGATGGTATCCCTGACAAGTCCATCAGCACCTCCAACATCCAGAACAGTGAGTCCTTTTCTGCTAACCTTTTCTTTCCCACTTCACCCTGCAGGAATTTGCAGAAAGATTTTTGGAGTAGGAGAGTGGCTCTACGGTAACACACAATTCACATTCAGTGGGAATTGTCCTATGGAGACTTAGAAGGATCTGTTCATCACTCGCTTGATTGTTGATAACTGATACTTTTCCTTTAGCTGATATTCTTATTTTTTTTTAAACTCAGGCTTTTGATTAACCTTGATGTTATCTAAATGATCAGTATTGAGCCTTTTATTTGTAATTTTGCTTTTCTCTTCCTTCAAGTTATCTCTCCCAACCAAGTCAGATTGTATTTCTCTTTGTTTGTTTCTCTTTCTCTTTTTTTTTTTTTTCTTTTGTACAGGGATGCAAGGCAGAAGTGGGGAGAGGTTATGTAGGAACACAGCTCTTCTGAATCTTGTTCCCATTCTCCTTTTTTTGCATCCTTTCAAATGTTACATAATCTGAGTCAGCCAACTTTAGGTTCTTTGTGCTTTGAAGAGAAGCAGTGGTTGGAGGTGTGAAGGAAGAGTCTGGAAGGGAGAAGTGGAGCACGTGCATTTAGTGAGAAAGGGAGAGAGAGTGGCATTAGATGGGAAGGAAATAAAGAAGAAACACTTAGACAGAGATCCAAAAGGGAAGGGGAATATATCAAAAAGAGCAAGGAAGTACATTAGGGGAGAGTAAGAATGTATGTGCTATAGATAAAAACCACCTTGTAGTGAAAAATGAGGAAAGCAAGGCCAAACTGATGGGGAGAAAAAGAAACAAGATAACAAAATGGAGTTTTTATGCTGAGAGTCTGATGCTGATGGCTATGAAAGAGGCAACAGAAACTAACAAAATAAAAAAGAAATTAGGCTTGATCAGATGGGAAACATGACATAGAAGTGAAGGACAACGACTTCTGCTCAAGTAGTGCAGGTCAGGTTTCTAATATTAAGATACTACTAATAATATTCATAATAGTTATATTTTATCTTTTCTCTTTTTTCTTCATAGAGAATCTCAATTAGAATTGAGTTACCCTTGAGGGGGTACCAAATCCACTGATATATATATATAAGCAACTAGGCAACAGGCAACATTCCTTTTTGACTGGCCTCTTATCTTCACATTGCTAACGTTCTTTACATATTATGGTTCCCCTTCTGTTCTTTTCCCCCCTCAGAACAGTATATGCCATAACCACTGTAATACTATGAATCATGATGGATTTTGCCTAAGTAACACAGTATAGACTCAACATGATATTGAATTACTAAACAAAATTCATTTTGATTCTAAGAGCATAAGAGTAGTGACACTTCTGAAATAAGAGAACAGTACATTTAATCTGGAAACCTTTTTCCTTTTTTTTTAATTCTTCCTGAGTAATTGACAGCACAAAGCTACCCTGCCCTGGAATGTACTTTTCTGAGTCCCAAGCCTTTCTGCTTCACCTCTCTCTCAGGAAAGGAGATAATTTACTTCAGCTCTCAAAAAACACAGCCGTTTCACCTTATGTGCAAGCAAATTTCCACACACCTCCTCCCTGCCTCACCTCACTGTCTTAGTACTAATCTGCCTGAAAACAATAGGTTGGAGAAAAACAGTTTTACAAGTGAATTCTCTTGACATTTTTGATTTACAGAAATGGGGGGGAAGTAATCATTATTATCATTATTTAAATTACAATATGAGCATGTGATGTGTGCAGAATATTTAGGCTGGAAAATCTTTGAGAACTGAAGCTTACCTCCAGACGGAGCTATGAGCTAAAGGTTGTATTTGCCAGTTGTGTGTGAAATTCAGCTTTAATTATCACTCTTTCCTTTGTGACGGTGCTGTGCCGGATTCCATCTCTCAGTTCTAGCTGAAATAACTAACGAAAAATACAAATCAAGTTGTCTGAAGTTGTCTCTAGTTGCAGCTCGGTAGAGGCAAGATCGTGGTTGTGCTGATGGTGATGCTATACGCTGTTAACTTACAGTGGTGCTGCCTTTCTTCTTTACCACTGCTTACCTAATGTGGATCCCACCTGCCTCCCTGTGGGCCTTGTCCATAGCCCTCAGGCAATGTTTGGGTGACCCATGAAGAAATGGAAAATCTTGCTGCTCCAGCTAAAACGGTTAGTCTTTCCACTTCCATTTAAAATGGTTTCAGTGCTCGAAAGAGAGCTAGGATATATCCACTTTAATGTAGATGCCGTATCTTTTGCAGGATGCTCCCCAAGCACGCCATGAGAAAGTTCCAGGGAGTACTGAAATTGAATTTAAATTTAACGGTTACATCCTTTCTCAGCAAAAGAAATTGCCAACTGTACTGTGCTGACAAAAATTGTATAAACTTAAAACCAGTATGGGAGTTTCACAGTACATAATAGTTCCATTGCCAGCGGGAAACCTCATTTAGTGAAATGAAATTGTTGTGGTTGCAGGTGCAACATTTCCCTCCCACTCTGCTCCCTAGTACCTCTTCTAAATACAGTTTTATATCTGCTGAAATAGAAAGAAATAAGAAAAGGCTTGAGAATGGTGCATTACGCAACTCAGTGTTTTCATTAACACCGAGTCTTTCACATGCATATTTGTCTATTCATACACTTTGATTGAGGGTGCAGAGTGTATCGATTTTTTTATTAATTTTTGTCCAACGTCTCCCTGCTTTGAGGGGACATAAGTAAATATTAGTAGATTTTATTCAATAGTTCTGACTTTTTCCTTTTACGTGGACTACACGTTATTTTAGGCTTTGTATTTAGCATTGCATCATGGCAACTCCATGACTGTGCATATAAAACACAATAGAATCCTACAATGAAAAGGTATGAAAAAAGGTATGAAAAACCTGTCTTCAGTTTGGAAAACTTTATAGTCTGCCCAATCCATAAATGGTAGGTGAGATACTGAAGATAAATTTTGATGCAATAAAGATTTATTACTTTTCTTTACAATTGAGCTCATTTTGAATTTTATTATTGTTAGTAAAGATAAATACAAATATACTGCCACTCAGATGAGCAGAAGTAAAGTTGATCCTGTCTAAGCGGTCAGCCATAAAAATATAGTTTTGCCATAAAAATTGTTACATAAAAAGCTCCTTTACAATATGTTCACAACAAGACAGCTTTTGCTTGTGAATGTTGCAAAATTTAACTAAAATTAAAAATTGGTATCTCTGCTGCCCAGTTTTCTAAGAAAACGGTTTTGTTTTGATTATGAAACCATAGTAAGTGTTTACGATAATGCTGTAAAGTTTCACCAAGCTATAATGATTTTATATCCTGAAAACTCAGCTAGATTGCCCTGGGTTTGGTTTTGCAATTTTAAAGGTAGTTTGGCCCAGGGCATTGCCACTGAGTAGAATTATTTTATTGGCACATTTTACATGTATGTTTTTATTTGTACTAAGAATAACACAGACATGAAAACCACATCTTTTTATAACTCATTTTTATTGTCTTTTTACCTGCTTTACTAATTGCTTCCTGCTGATAACACAGAAAGAGTCTGAAGAAGGCAGCTGGGCTCAGGTATGACCCTTTCACATGAGTTTTTTCAACAGAAAGATAATAATAATTTCATTAAGAACGTATGAGTATGCATAGAGGAGTACAGTAGCTCAATGACTGAATCATGATTAGTGTGTTCTAGTGTTCTAATACAAAGAAAATATTCTCTGGACAAGTTTGAGCGTTAAAGAACAGAGGCATGTGTGCTGTGAATAATTTTTTTAAAGAAATGGCCACTTTCCGGAGACATCTTCTACCGCTCAGCTGAATCTAGAAAATGTATTTTCCTCATTTTTGAGATTAGGCTAATAAAATATGCCAAGAGTTTGAGATCTAACATTTCTAAAATTACACTGATTTTTTTTAGAACAATTGTATAAATCACACCAAAGTACCAGTCTACAAATAATCTTGTATAATTAGGAACATTTTTTTTTTTCCTTTAGTTAAACTACTGATTACTTTCATTCTTCAGCTTCTTTCTCTCTCTCTACTGTATGCACATACTTACATAATCTTTCTTTACTTAATGGCATTCCTTTTCTCTTCAAAATCTCACAAGAATGAGAGATGAGGGGACTGTATTTTCTACCACAGAAAATACATCCAGCTCCCATTGTGTTATACTTTTGTCTCTAATGACAGGAGATGTTAAAAACAGAAACAAATGGATAGTTAGTCTTGAAAGTGATGCTCAAAGATGAGCCTGACCCTATTGAGGAGGTGCTAATCTTCTTTATTGTTCTTTTTTCTGTTAAGTTTTAGTAGCACCAAAATAATTGGTAATAGTGAGATGTACAGTCTATCTACTTTGCATCAGAATTGTGCAACCCATATAAAAATAGCTCAAGACACATGTATTTTTTTCATTTACTTTCTTCCTCACCCTATTGAAATTTCAGCTGAACAGTGAAGTAGCTTAATGTTTGAATGCCAGCTTCTAGGAGGAATCTGGTTTGCTCCTATCTTTAAGAATTAATTTATTGAGTTCTGCATATGATGTACTGAAATTGCAGCTGTTCACAGCTGAAAAGACCTTATTAATAGAATGTATTTGGTCACCTGCTCTGACTGATGCTGAAGGCAGGTCAGGTAAGTCATTAGATCCTTTTTAGGAAATCCTAGCCCCCACTAAACAGTGATACAAAGGTCAGTTCTTTCCCTGGGGCCATATTTGTATTACCAAGTTTAACGTAGGATCTGCCTCTCACAAATATTCTAGGAGGTCAATTGAAAGCAAGTAAGATTATGAAACAAACACATTTTCATTGTGTAGTAAGTTTGCTTGCATTTAAATCTCAAAATTTGAACTACAATTTCTTACTACAAAAAAAAAAAAACACCCACATTTTACAAAGATAGAAAAAAAGACAAAAATTGCAGAACTGCTATTAGTAGCAAGTATCTTACAGAGACTTCCACCTCAAACGTCAAAGCAATGGGAAATGTGCTTTTCTTTTAGACAGAATTTTTAGGCTAGGAAGTCTCACTGGAAAAAAAACCCTATGATATAGGTATTCTGTCTTCAGTCTGTGGTACAACCTTGAGCAAACTCAAGAATTTCGTTCCCCTCTCCTTTTTTTTTTGTTTCCCTGTAGACTCTGGCTTATGGTGATATGAACCACGAATGGATAGGTAACGAATGGCTCCCCAGCCTGGGTTTACCTCAGTACCGAAGTTATTTCATGGAATGCCTGGTAGATGCGAGGATGTTGGATCACCTGACAAAGAAAGATCTGCGTGTGCACTTAAAAATGGTGGATAGCTTTCACCGGTATGTTGGCATAAAAACTACACCTATAAAGGCGTTTATGTGGCCGACGTGGTGCTCAGTGCTGCACAGAATAAATACACTTGCTGTCTGTTATTCTGGAGTGGAAAACCAAACAGAAAGGCGAGCACTGAAAAATGAGTGTCAGAAATCTGAACTGAGTGTCCTTTAGCAACAGCAACTGCATTGCTATTATGTCTCTCATAACTAAAGTATTGGTACAGAAAAGTTTCATAGCAAGCAGGGAAGCTTTAAGATATAAATAAAGCCTTGACACACAGAAACAATAATAACTTATTAAGTGGTTTAAAGTATCAGAAAATGGTAGACCAAGATTTGAAACCCTGAGATCTCATAATAATGAAAAGCTATTGTGTGTAGCACATAAAAGCTGTTAACAGTACGAGTAAATTGACAGTTGTTCAAGTTATCTAGGGATATAGCCAGGAAGCTAAATAGGAAATATGGAAATAAAGGCATTTAGACTTTAGGGAGAGTGATGTTTATGTGACAAGAAGTGGATTTTTTTTATTAATGTACTGTCTGATTTGCACTTTTTTGAGGCCTGATTTGAGAAAACATTTCACAGCTTACAAAGGCTGACCTTTTCTGAATATGATTTTTAACGTTTTCAGTTTCTTATGCTAAAACATTTATTCAAACACACTCATTTTGTTTTCGACCATTTCATTTTTGAAGTCTGTAGAGTTTTTTTAATGGTTTTGCTCTCCCTTCTGTCCTCAAGATTTGCCACATGGGCACCATGAAACACCTCATGTGAAATGCAGGAACTACATCCTACATTGTTCCCATCTTCATAACTATCTTTATTAACTCTGAAAATGTTTCTCTTTAAATAACAGAACAAGCTTGCAATATGGAATCATGTGTTTAAAGAGGTTGAATTATGATAGAAAAGAACTGGAAAAGCGAAGAGAAATGAGTCAGCATGAAATAAAAGGTGATAGTTCCTGTGAATGAATACTGGAAATGTTTCTTCTTTTGAAGTTTGACACTATGAACCCCTTGTCATGCCATTTTAGCAAAGCATTTAAGCATGTGCTTTAAGTAAAAGTAACATAAGTCCATCTGTCTTCAGACCACAAGGCATCTCCTTAAATTAGTCACAGTTAAGTACTTTGCTAAATTGGGGCTGCAATTCCAAATGGCGGTTTGATACATACATTTTGCTAAATTGGATTTTGGGGACAGACCTTATCTTAGCCTCTTTCAGTCTCAGAAGGCCAAATAGCCTGCAGATCAATGGGACATGCTGGGGGACACGCTGGGAAATCAGAGCCCTCAAGACATTAAGACTGTGCTCCTGCTTTTGAAAACCTTTGCCTTTGATTTCTTACTTCAAAATATGTATTATAGAAAATGTTGCTTGGAGAGGCGGCTGCTGAGGCAGTTGGTTGGTGTATAAGAGCACTTCCTAACAGAAGAACTAGCTTACTAGCTTTCTAAGATTTAGCAGCTGATTTAAAAGCATTTTTCTGTGTAAAACTCTCTACAGAATTTGCAGGCTCACTACAAAGTTCCTTTTATATTTAACTATTAGGGTTGTAGGGTTTTTTCCATTATCAGAAGGGAATCCTTTGATTCCTTTAGGCATTTGCAGCTCTAGCAAATACAGCAGTTATTTCTCAAACACAATTGATTGGAAGAGCTGGGTGGGGGAAGAAAAAGGGGACAATTAGGAGGAATGGCTACAGGGAAAGCAGGCATTTGCTCAAAGCAGATGGGGGAGTGCACTAATGTAACGACTTTGCCCTGGATGTGGAGGCATCAGTGTCAGTCAGCCTGGGTGGAAATAGCTGGAGCCTGACATGAAAGAATTGGTATTGGTACCCAATTCTGGTGTTGTTCTAGTGCTGGTCACTGCTAGGACAAAGGTAATAACCCGTAGCCATCTCCACCCCATCGTGCATCAGTGAGTTGAATACAGTCCCAGGTGGGATTTGGTCTCAGTGATCCCCTGATTCAGCTGGTCCTGACCCCAAAGTCTGGGATGTTCATGGCCAGGAGACAGAGAATGCCTACTGCCAGAACAGCTACACCAGCTGGACTTCTAAGGGTTCGTGAAGAAGCCTCATCACTCGATAATACATAGCTCAGTATTACATTTCCCACTCACAAGTTCAGTATAAGGAACTTTCTTTTAATCTTACAGGCAGGGTAGGATATTTTTTTTTTATAATAGCCAAATCCTCAAAAATGGTTTCCTAGCTCATTTTGTTGCCTTAGCTTTATAATTGGCATGGACTTTAACAGCTTAACCAGCTTTCTGAACTAAAAATAGTTTTAGTCTCTAAAATTGTGAACTCATCGTTTGCTTTATAGCATGTTATAAAATAGTAGGTGCTGACCCAACTCCCAAAAACGTATAATACAAAAGTCTCAAGGGAAGCCTTGAGGAACAGGTATTTCTCCCGTGCTGTTCTACTCTAAAATCTTGCTTAAGAATTGAAAAGGGTATCTACAGGAGATTGCATTCTGGAGATGTTCTCTGGAGGCATCTTTTGCCTTGGGCAACATTATTTAGAATAAACATTTAAATTGAAGGGAGCTACAATCACACAGGGTTTTGCATCGGAGATAATAAAGCTATATGACTAGTTTGCTGGCATTCCTCAGCAAAGAAACTAAGCAGTATGAGACCCACCCTGCATGCACAACTTTATGCCTGCACCTGTACAGCTCAGCAGTTACTGGGGATCGGGAGACTGAACTGGTGTTATGTCCTTACAGATGTGCTGGTATGGAGCAATGATCGAGTCATACGCTGGATACAAGCTATTGGCCTCCGAGAATATGCAAATAACATTCTAGAAAGCGGTGTACATGGTTCACTTATAGCACTGGATGAAAACTTTGATTACAGCAGTTTAGCTTTATTATTACAGATTCCAACACAAAACACCCAGGCAAGTTTGCTCATGCTATTTCTGGTTAATCTGTACCCATTATTGGTTTTTTATTCATCTTCAACCATTTTAATTTTTCACTTTGGTATCTCTAGGCGCGGCAGATCCTTGAGAGGGAATACAACAACCTTTTAGCACTAGGAACTGAAAGACGACTTGAGGAAGTAATTAATTTTATTTTCAGTATTTATAAAATATCACAGTAAAATATGAAGCTTACATTGAATGCATGAAGACATGTTTATTTGCACCGTGTTAAAAAGAGTCAGTTACAGCTTTAAGAAAAAATTAGGACATGCCAGTCATGGTCTTTAAAGTAACCTCGGTATAGCCGCATACCCATATCATTTTTGGATGCTGAATTTGGCACTGCACTCTGAGCTTAAGATGAACATTTTCGCATAGAGGAAATATGCAGAAAGGGATGGAAGTTTCACTGGCCGGAGCAAGTGGCAGCAGGGCAGATGCCTGTGCAACCTATTCATTAGGATACATACATCCTTGCATTAAAAATAAGAAGGAAGAGAAGTGGACTTTTGGCGTGGAAGGTTTTGGTTCGTCAAAGTTAATCAATATAAAAGAGTGGGATTTGGGGCAGTTATCTAGGATGAGGAATCTCAAATCCACTTCTGGAAAATATTAATCTTAAGGTAATTGAGTCCAGTGAAAAAATGTTCAAGTCTTGGCATTCTGCACCTGAGGAGGAATAAAACTTTTAGGGACTTGCTGCATACGTGAGAGGCCCGTGAATTCTGTGCATGCACATGAGTTCTCATTAATTCTTTATTATTATTATTTCTATTAATTCTTTTTTATTCTGTATTAGTACTTTCCTTAAGCCTCATAATGCGGTGAGAAAGCACTGCATTTTCTGCCACTGTCCTTGGAAGAGATCTTACTTTTAAGAGAGTTCTATTTTAGTTGATACTAAAACCTTCAACTATATCAAGCCAGAGATTTAAAAAGCGTTTTCCACCATAGTTCTTGAGAAATATTAAACGCTTACTTTTGCAAGAGTGTCTCAAACACATTGCAAATACTAGATGCAGTGCAGCAGAGCAGAGTAGTTGTTGTGGAATGAGTACATTTGACAGTGGGAGAGGCAGCAGACAGCAGGACAGTTAATTAAAAAAAAAAAAAAAATTTGCTTTATCCAATGCAACTGTGTGTTGACAGAGCGACGACAAGAACTTCAGACGCGGCCCCTCCTGGCGACGACAGTTTCCTCCGCGCGAGGTTCACGGGATCAGCATGATGCCGGGCTCCTCGGAGACGCTGCCAGCTGGGTTCAGATTAACCACAACATCAGGGCAGTCGCGGAAGATGGCGACTGAGGGTATGCAGTCATTTCTGCACTTGCTGTTGTAGAGCAAGAGCCTTATTCTAGCATGTTAAATTGAATTTTAGCGCATGTCTGTCTTGCACCGGAATGGCTGCGTTCACCTGACTAGTATAAGGATGAATGGAGTCTGGGAGAGTTGAATTAGGGAATGGAAAAGCACTGACTTGACATACTAGTGATTTCTAAGCAAATGTTTCAGCTCATTAGTCTCTTGAACAGGTGGAGTGTGCTTTAGAGAATGAACTTAGAAAAGGCTGTCACCTTTATGTTCCTATTTGACTTTCAAATTAACTATCTTAGCCTTGGCTGTCAAATAACTCAAGTTGAGAACAATTAATAACAACCAGATGCATAGTGTAGTTAGGAAACACCGAATTTCAAGTACTAATTGAGTTACTCTACACCAGTCTTAATTTTCTCTGGAAATCTCTCAACTTCCAAAAGATGTACTAAGGCACCAGTGATTGGGAAAGTAACACGCAGATCATAATTAAAAAATAAATAAATTTTTAAAATCATTGTAAGAGGGCAGGGAGAAGGGACAAAAGCCCATTGCAGCTATTTTTTCAGGTATATGGACGATAAAGCCACGTATACATGCCTGAAGTTCTGAGAAGTCCAGGACACAGACTGGCCCAGTTCAAACACTGCAGTTTATTTCCTCATAAGAGAATTTAGGTCTATGAATAGCCTTGTCTCAAAGTAATTTAATACGCCGCTTGTAGTGATTACATTCTGTAACTCTTGAATGGACTTGGTACGACAATATTGTCATCTAAATTCCATTAAAGCCACCTAAATCCTATTAAAGTTCCTTACCTTTAAAAATACACTTTATAGTTGCAGTTACAGATGGAATAATTTACTGATTGCATCAATTAATTCCATTGACTCCACTGCTCATGTGCATGTTTTGCTTTTAATCCTGCAATTTTTGGCAATGATGAAGTTGTAAGACAATAATCCATTCCACGGCAAATTCCATGTAGAAATAAAGATACTATCTCCCTAGTCATTTCCAAGGCCCACATTTCTGTAGCAGCCAAGAACCTTACAAACGGTCATGGATTTCATTTTCTAGCTGTGCTATGATGGGGAAATAAGGCACAAGGCAAATTTAGTGATTTACTTGAGGTCTTCCAAACGTCTATTATTCAGCTGGGTGCACAAATCAATAGACTTAAAGGTAGGTGGCTTTGAAGACCTGTATCTTCACCCGTGATTTGATTTCCTATCTCCAAGTGCTAAGAATGCTATGGTATTTAAACAGCATGATAGGTACAGTATTAGGACTTTCAACAAAATTAAGACAAAATTGAGTTTTAAACTGTAGTCACTTAAGACAGATTTCAATAGTCCACTGGGCATGAAGAAACTCTGAGTTCTAAACTAGACGGTGCCCAGATAATGTCATAGAACGCCATGCATTTAATAGCCATCTCCTTCCAGTGGGAAACAGAATGATTTATTTTCTTCATGATTCTAAAGAGGTTCTGGTTCGTTTCTTTATTTTATTTCTTTTTTTTTTTCTTTTTTTTTTTTTTGCCATTTGCAGTTGCTTCATCACGACTGCAGAGGTTAGACAGCTCAACAGTTCGCACATACTCATGCTGACAAGGCCTAGCAAAGAAGCCAGCACTGAATTGTTGTGAGTATTCGTAAGGGGCCATCATGAAAGCTCTTTATACACTAAAGCCAGTATTCCTTGGCATTATTCAAGCAAGACCTAACCCAGATTCACCAGAGTGGTCATTAGATGATGACAACAGTCTCAAGCTCAGTCCAGGAGACGCTATGCTATTCTTTTCCCTATCTCAAACAGCAGGTACTTTCTGCTGAAACCACTTTAGCAGATAAGACAAAAGTTTTCAGACAACTATGATAGTTCAGTAAGCATAATGTATTTTGTACGTTCTCAAACTTAAAGCTCGAGTTGAGAAGACAGCAGTAGGCACGGTATTTACTTGATGAGAATTTGAAGTAGTTCTACCAGGAGCTAGGGAGAGGGAAAAACCAAAAACCCAAACTAGTAAAGCAGAAGAGATCAACGTGTTTTCTTTAAAAAGGAGGTATGTGGCTCCATTTAGAGCATTAAGTAGCTGAACAAAACTAGGAAAAAAGTTGGCCTATACAGAAGATGTTCCAAAGTCATCTATTAAAAAGATTCTTGCACTTCTCAAATCATTTAGAACTAACTGGAGGAAAAGAAAATATATTCTGAGCCGAATGCAGCTTTGGATCAAATCTAGTACTGGAATTCATGTTGCATTTCTCACCACTTCAATACAACTATGAATCTCACAGATTCACTCTTCTAGAGTTCTGCAGAAGTACACTGTTTTCTGCTACATCACAAGTTTTGCAAAAAATGCTAACATGATGAGCACTTGCATCAATACGGCACCATTTCATGCTAATACTTTCTCAATAAAACAGTTTTCTTTTCCATTTAGTTACTTGGGGGATTGTAAGGGAGCTGGAAAGAATATCTGGATGGCACTAAAACTTCACCAGTCATTAAAGATGCTTCGATAGCTGTTACATACTGTAGGCAAGACATACCAGGATCTGCAAAATGCCCTTTTTTTAGATTACTACAACTGGGAGAGGCATGGGGTCATCGAGACCTTACTAATTCTGGGCACATTCAAAAAATGTTACCGGTGGAAACCAAAGATTGCTCAGGATCCTCCTGATTACATGAGCGTTACTTCATAGAGCTTCAGGAGACTGCAAGAGTATAAAATCTTAATTGAATTGAGAAGGGGACTTTTCATACCACTACTGAAAAATAAGCGCATGAGATTTTTAATTTTTTTTTTTTTCTAAAATAGGTAAGTTTATCATCTGGTCTTACCAAGATGATGAAGCATGTAAAGTTTTGATGTGTACATATGTGTAGATAAGAGCTTGGTGTTATGTCAGTAAAGTCAATGGCAGTACTCTCCCTGGGTTCAGTGGGCGTAGAAACTGATAGCAGAGACGTGTATCTTTTCTCCCATACGCTTAAGAATTACAGTTTTGAAGCCAATAAAGTATGACCAGGAAATTAAGTTCAAACACCAAGCTATCTATGAGGCCAACAGTAATGGGCCAGGCACGAGGTGGTATTTTCCAGTAAGTTTGAAGAGTGTAACAAAATGATTGAAAATCTGTATGTTAACAAAAATTAACGTAAGGTTATCCAAACTGTTTATTCCCACAGTCTTCAAAAATCGTCTAAAAGGCAGCGATCCACAAACAGATGTAAAGTAGCAAACTTTTTTCACGCTGTATGTAAATGGGATTTTGTACAAACATCTTTTTTGCTCAAAATACATAAACTGTACAAGTGACCTTCAATTTCCATAGGAGTATTAGCAGTGTTTCAAGTATTAGTGATACCTATCACATTGGTACTTGCTGCTTGCCAATTACATTCCAATCTTAAATTCTTAAGAGTTCTTTACAATTTATATCTAAATTGTAAAGGCTAATGTTTTGAGGATGACTGACACTACAATTTCTTTTCACTTGCCGTATAGTCCTGTCAGAGAAGTGTGAACTAGAACTTTAGTATATGCACTTTCAGAAGTGTAATTCCAAAATGTCATGCAGCGTAGAAACCAAAGAGCAAATTACAATAATTTTGGATTTCAGAATATTATATGAAACGTACACAGGAAAACAATTTCCTTCATTGTTATATCAAACTTGAAAGATTGGAAAAAATTACCTCAGTGTCATAAACAAACCCTGCTCATATGGGGGATATGAAGGTGCCTGAAGAGCAACGGAAGAGTTTTGAGAATTTTGTGATCACCATTCTTGAGTTTCTTCATGGAAGGAACTGACTGACACTTGGATGAAAGGGAAGATTATTCATTAGCATGTGTCTCCTGAAAAATTCCAGCTCCAGGTCAGCCTGAGATCCAGAGATGGAACACCTTGCCTAGGATATATAAGTAGCTGTTTTACTCTGGTAACTAAACTCTCTGCACGCATAGACTCAGGGACTGACTCTAACTAAGCAGCAGAGGGGATGGGTAGCTGGATGGGCCATCGTACAACAACGATATATTTTTTTCAGTACTAAAGAGGTTTATGCATCTAGAGCAGTCTGAAAGAGAGCTGCAAACAGGTTGCACACAAAACAAACATGAGGGCCTGTGATCACAGCAGGCTGCAGATTCTTGCATTCCACTACTCACCTTTTCTACGCAGGATGTTAAAGCCTTGTATTTCAAAATAGTTTATGCCGACAATACCAACTAGGTACAACCTTACCGTGTCTTAGGGTGTTTCTTCACAACAGCTGGGTTTAATTTGTAAGTTTTGGAGTTGCATTTCAGGTATTTTTTTAAACCATTTGCCGAAACCACCATGACGAGCTGCCAGAAACCACAAACTCACATTCTCAAAACAGTTACATGAGCGTACCCTGCGCAGCTGAGTTTGAGTGCACTCTCCAGATTAGAAATGCAAGAACATTTAAGACTGCTGTTGTCTGGCTATTTAATCTTGGAAAGTTTACCACTGAGCACATGGGACGGGTGAAGCTCTCTGCTGCGGTGGCCATATGCTGCTCAACTGAGCAGCTGCAGTGCTGTTACACAGCCAGTGGATTTGGCAGTCATACTGCCTAAGCTTTCCCAACACTTTCCTCTTTTGGCTGGGGCAATAGAACACACTAGTTTCACTTTTATTCTAATGAAACGTCAAAGGGAATTTGGCAACGTCAATAACATAATTTATCAATCAAGGGTTCCAAAGAAACCGAGAAGACGAGTTCCAAAAAGATGTGAATGATAATCTGGGAACAGCTGGTCTGTAGCAAAGAAATCATCAGGGTGAAAAAGGTAAATGCTGTTGAGCTGCAGTGAAGAAGGAGAATCAGAGAGCACATCCACAAATTCTGCACACTTAAAATGCGTGTTCAGCCTTATGCCAAACAGGCAAAGGTTTCCAGATGCAGGAAACTGAATCAAAACAGCAAGAAAACAACTGTAAAATTAACATAAGCAGGAGTCTGTTCTGATCTAGGCCAAAAATCAGTATACATTAGTAAAAAAATAAAATCTGTTATTACTAGATTTATGTTGCAGACCTAAAAGTAATCAACAAATGCATGTCTCCCTCAGATACTCAAAACCCACGCTTTAGTAAAACATGCAATAGTTTCCTTAGTGCTATATTATTTTCTGGTGTCATTACATCCTAGACCAAATCAGAATCAAAGAATCTCGCTAATTAATATATGTTTATTTTTTCCCTTAGATGTCATCTCTTTCTTCTACTTTACCTGAAGTGCACTACCACTACTTAGAAAAAAGAGCATTAAAACTCTCTGCAAGAACAGGGTAATAGGGAAGAGAATACATAAGGCTTATCAAACAGATGTGCTGTTCCTTTCATGTATCGGTTAGTTTAACAGAATAAAAATACCTAAATGACTATGAAAATAAAGAAAAACAAAACAGCCTCCCCCTTTCCTCTCAGCATCTCTGTCATCAGAAATTTGGCAGTAGTGCACATCCAAAGCTTTTATCAAATGAAGCCGCTCATTTTTACATTGTTCCATCTGTTTTATTGTAAAATACTAGACATTTACGTATTTACTGTGTATGTATTTCTTTTAAAATGTGTAAGTCTTATGTAAATGGATATAAATATGATTTTTTAAAAATAAAATCTATGGTACATGGGGTCTCAGTGCAAACATTTGACAATACAGTGTCAATAATACTGTTTGTATCTTTCCATTCCACCATTTTTACAGTTTTTGGATTGTAACAGTCAAATGAATATGTTTAGCAGAGTTAGAAGCTTCAACATGTTCCTACTGAGGAAAAAAAATCTGTCAATATTTAAAGCTGAACACCTGCCTCTGATGATGTATCATAGAATGACATAACCTGGAACTGGAGCCAAAACGGACCTCTAGAGACAAAGTGGAAGTGTCAGATATCTACAGAGAAGCACCACGATGGCTCGCCTCTAAACCCAGAACTGTTTACAAAAAAAGGAGAAAAAAAAAAAAAAAAAAAAAAAAAGGCAATTTAATAAAACACGATTTATACAAAAAACCAAAAAACTTTCTTCTATGTTAGCTGCGGACCAAGAAGAAACTTGCTTTACACCAAGAGCCACCTTTTCGTTCCAGGATCTTCAGACACCAGCCAGCATTGGAAAATTAAATCTCGTATTTGCATAGAATCGGATTCTTGTTTCCAGACATATTCAACAAAGTAAAAGAAAGAAAAGAGAAGCCAAACCCCACCATTTCTTCATTATAACAGGGCATTAGACAGGCTCCTGTCTAATGTTACGCTTTTAGCCAAGATGGCCTTGCTGAGACTTCACTGAAGTCAGTTTTATCAGAGGAAATAACTGAAAGACAGAGTGATTAATATACAGTGTATAAAAGTTTAGAAGAGCAACTATTACCTGCTGTGGCTTTATTTGGTGGTGTTATTGTTGTTTATTCTTCGTTTAAATGGGAAGTTTCAAAGTAAGACCTACTTATAGTCATTTACCTATTTGCTATTTTTCTGCTGCTTGATCTTAGCTCAAGACCTGTCTTTTAGTTATTTCTTTTAGCAGTTTGATCTGCAATGTTTGCACGTACATAAAACGTTTGTTTTGTCTCTTTTCATTTGGCACACTTCAGTCAATCGGATGGTGAAAGGTTTTTCTTCCCCAATGTCAATAAAAACAAAAGGAATTCAGTGCTATTTGTGTTTCTAAGTCTCTTAAGCTTGGTGCGTAGCAGTAGCAGTAAAATAGTCTGGGTGGCAGATGGTTCTCATGGTTCAGGGTGGCTGCCGCTGCCGGGCAGGGGGCACGATGGAGCGGCTGGTCAGAACCTGCCAGCAGAGGGAGCGCGGCACGAAGCAAAGCAACGCAAGCACCGTTTTCAGTGCTTGCAGGATCATCCCCCTCCCCCCGTAAATTCCAGATCCCATTTCAAAGAGTTTCTTTCGCAGCCCACATTCACCCAGCACCAGTTCAGGGGGCAGAGGGGAACGAAGGGCCTTGGGGAAAAGAATGAGCAAGACCTTGCAACCAAAACTGCAGGAATCCTGCCCTAAGGATTATTATCCTGCCCCAAATTATTTATTTCCATAGTGGAAATAAATAACGGCACCCCCAAATTATTTATTTCCATAGTGGAAATAAATAACAGCACCCCCAAATTATTTATTTCCATAGTGGAAATAAATAACAGCATCCCCCAGATTATTTCCATAGTAGAAATAAATAACAGCACCCCCAAATTATTTATTTCCATAGTGGAAATAACTAACAGCACCCTCAAATTATTTATTTCCATAGTGGAAATAAATAACGGCACCCCCAAATTATTTATTTCCATAGTGGAAGAAAACAGACCAGAAGAATTAAAAATATGTTTTTTTTAAAGAGTATTATTGTGACTGCTGTTTTAATCTAAGGGTAACATAAAATCCCCTGCTACACCCCTGTCTCCTTTATGCGAGGTAAAGCTCTGCTGCCACCAGCTAGAAACAGTGGCTATGCGAAATGCTGCCTAGTGGGTGCCAACACTTTCAGCACGCTGGGAACAATTATTATATCAGCCTCTTCCAGCCAAGTTCCAATAACTCCCTGACCATTCAAATCCTCTCTCTAAGAACAAAATTAAGAAAATCAGTGCTCTCCTACCACTTGTAAAATGGGCTTGTTCTACCTTGATGGCTTAACCAGACCGCTGGGCAGCCGCAGAGCTGTGCGCAGCAATGACAGCTCCTCCTCCCTTCCTCCAGCTCCACACCAAGCTAAAGCTGTCGACAAAGCATTCTGCAATCCCAGTTCCTCTGCAAAAGGCTCCTCTGGAAAACAAAAGTAGTGCCTGTGAAACAACTGATTTTCCATTCTATAATGCTATTTCTGTTGAGGTTTTCTGAATGCTGAGGAATGAAACTTTTGACTTTTCTGAAATCCTCCATAGTAGCAGGATGAGTACATCTGCCCACTCTGCCCTCCCCAGTACCCTCTTTTATACCAGCCTTGATCTTAAGTGATTCCCATCAAACCATAAAGTAAAATAAAATAAAATAAAACAAAGTAAAACCAAGTCTCAGTCTTCCTCAGAAAGCAAAAGTTATTATAAATATTTTTGTCATGGAGGCACTTTAATAACTAGTCAAGCTCTTCATAAACAGTTCAGAGGATGAATAATGTTTCTTGTCAATATTAATATAAGCAAATAGAAGGTAAGTGCTTAAACATCTATTAATAATATTGGGGTTGCTTTGTGGTTTGTGTTTTTTTTTTGTTTGTTTGTTTTTTTAAAAAAAGTGTCTAGCATTCTCTCTTGCTTAAGAAAAGAAACTCAAAGTAGACAGGTAGTCTTTCCTGCAGAAACCAGTGGAGTAACATGAGGCATCATTGGGAAAACCATACAAGATCTAGGAAATTAATTCTCTTGTACATCCTAGTATCTTTACATCTTGTACATCTAGTATCTTTACTAGAGGACTTGTGCTCTCACTAATTAGTTCCCCTCCTCTGCTTCTGCAATTACAACATGAAGGCTGCAGCTGGGATAACTACAGCAAACACACACAACTTTATATCTCATCTTTTTATGTAGAAAAAAAGTAATGCAAATACACCTTATGAATGTGCCACCTTATGAATTTCTTGGTGATAACACCCTCGTAGTTTCTCCCTGATTTAAAACAAAACCCAAAACGTCAGTGAAAACTCCCAAGACCTCTCTCTGTAGCTGCTCAGCACAGGTTGCTAAATTGTAGTGTTGTGAAACTGAAAAACACTCAGCAGACTCTGCACAGCTTTTCATTATTTGGCTTCCTACTAAAGCCTTGATACTTGAATAGTCCATCCAGATGAAAACAGTATCTTCAACTTGTATAAAAAAGTATGTCAAGAAAGTTGTTGGGACATCTCTGAGGAGCAAAATCACTCCCACAAATAAATCACTAACCTGTATATCTACCATAAAGGATCATTAGCCTTCCCTCAGTCTTTAATTGCTTTTAATCACTGTTCAGATTGCAATTTTCAACTAAACCCAATAGCTACCTCACTGCATAAAGGCACCTACCTTATGCAAGTACTCTGCAAAAAAACAAGTAGAGCAGAGACTGACACGAGGCTGTTTTATTATATGCTGGTATGACCTGGTTCAGCGTGGTTGGCTCAGCTGCATGCAGCTGCATTTGTGAAAAAACACATGACCGTTTCATGAATCTCCTAAATAACCGGTAGAGCTCAATGACTCTACAAAAAGGTTACAAGCACAGGGCAACATCAGGTTCGGTGCATGATAATTAGCACCCACCTATCACCTTTTAGCTGCTACATCAATCTACCGGTTCATTTTTTCACTTAACAGGGATATCATCCTTACCTCTACACAAGAGGAGATAATGGTATTTCTGGACTCTTGAGGACACATTGCCACAGCAAAATATGTCTAGACTTACCTTCTAACTTGGCTTAGCCTAAGTATAGAATCTCTTTTTTATAGCATCATCTGTCTTTGTGTATTCCTTATCGCTTTTTCCTCTGGAAAGCACTGGTGAGTTTGAGTAACTTCTCTGCTTTTAAACTTTTCTGTGAATTTTTAAAAAGGATTTTTACATTTATTGTTCAATTAAAAATTTACAGCTTGAAAGGTAAGCATGCAGAGAGAGTATCCTTCATCCCCTGGTTTGCTGTAGACCCTGCAAGTATTTTGAATATGGCCTTCATAGTCAAGACAGAGCTGCCCAGTACTTGGATTTGCTAAAATTCTTGATTATATTTATATCTCAGTGAGTTCAAAATATCTGATTATGCCAGCAAAAAGCACATTCTCGTTATCATTTTCATAAGGGATACAAACCACAACAACAGAATTATCAGAAAATACCAAGTGTTAACACACTATTTAAAATACATAAATTTTATTCAATATTACTATGCACAAATCAAGATTTTCAGAGCTTTGAAATCCAGAAATTATCAATCTATAAAAAAGGCACTTCAGAAAGTTATTGAGTAAAAAAAAAAAAAATAGGAATCTAATTTATAGCGGGAAGATTTAGGGGAAAAAAAATGTGGAATCAAGAAAACAAATTTTAAAATTTATAAAAAATTTTAAAAAAAGGCTTATTGCATCTACAATAATGCTTACATTAGAATTCCTTTTTATTGCTATCTTCAGTTCATGATTTACCTTTTGTAAACTATTTTAACCAAACTCAAATTACTGGTCACAGTATAGAAGAAAGATTGAAATGTATGGTTACATGACATCATATGACACAGATAATCCAGTGGCTCCTTCCCGTTAAGGCTACAGAAATGTATGAATTGTACTTGCAAGTCTTAGCAACCTTAATATCCAGCATATAATGACAATGTGCAGAGACTTCAGTGTGCTTCATTGGCTTTGACAACACAGTAAAGAACACAACAACATTTCTAAAGTAAAAAAAATGAGTCTCAAATTATTACTAGGTTTTAAAATGTGGTGTTTCCTAACAGAAAGTGTCTCTCTATATTTGAGTAACTGACACATTTGTTATCAGGATATTATCCCATTTACTTTTTCTTTAGCACTTCTTCAATGTGTTTAAACACGCTAGCATCTTCAATGGTCGGTGTTATCTGAAAAGGAAGAACAGAGGCATGTGATAGTAGGATGCTGTCCTTCAACGGTAAACCAGAATTTTATTCAGAGAATCTTCTAGTCTTCAAAACCAATCAAGAAGAAAGCAACTGGAAAGCTCTGAACATGACAATTGTTTGGGTAAGCTACAGTAGAAATCAAATACAGCATACTACCTGACATCATGGGCCAGTTGCAAAATGGTCTAGCAATTAGAAACCACGTGTCTGGATGTGCACATGTGCTTAATTCATTAAAACATACATCTCCAGCTTACCTTATAGGGCTTCCCACTGACAAGTGCAGAAAGAGCTGAACGTGGTATCTTGCCAGAGCGTGTTTTTGGCAGCTGTTTCACAAACACCCCCTTCTGGAAAGCTGCTACTGGACCAATGTTAGTCCTAACCCGCTCAACAATCTCTTCCAAAATCTTCTCCTCTTCTGTCTTTATACCTAATGAAGAAGTTCACATCATTTAGCCTTTCCAGAACTTTTGCAAGTCTCATTAACACCAGCAGCAGCGAGCTCTCACCTTCCCTCAGTACACACAGCGCAAAGGGAACGTGTCCTTTTAAAGGGTCCTCCTGGCCCACAACAGCACAGTCTGCAACAGCGTGATGGAAGAGAACACACTGAGGGACAGAAAACAAAAATAAACTGAACTATAAATAACTGAACGTTTCCATGAAAAAAAATCCATGTATGGATATAAAAACCACTTATTTCTTACAGCAAAAAGTATTTAGTCAGTGCACCTCAGGATTCCACACTGCAGATGCACGTGTGTATACTTTCATACACACTTAGTTGTAGTTTTCAAAGAAACATAAGAAATAAAAGATAAGAAATAAACATAAGAAATAAAAGGTATGGCAGCACAATATACAAATACAGAACAAAGCAAAGATGATTTCCTTACAGCTTTGAGAGAATATCACATCTTTGGTTTTGTTAGTGATGGAATAAATAACATTAGTCTAAAGTTATGAATAAGATGGAGTTAAGCGTGCAGAGTAAGGACACAGAAGCCCTCCTGCCACAGGGCTACAGTCAGATTGGTTTGTTCTCTCTGGCTCCTCCTATCTTTTTCATTCTTTGCTGCACGCAGGCTTGGTTTCAATCAAAGCCAAACCTCAGCTCTCAGCCAGGCAAGTTCAACTTGCTCTCATGGAATCATTAGGTCTCAGCCTCCTCAGACCAAAAACAGAATTAAACCATAGCCCCCTCCTCCCCACTGCACATTTACACAATTTTACAAGTGATGAACAATAGCACTAATATCATCCTACACGACAAGTGGCAGAAGCAACTGAAGGAGAAGATGAATCAAGTCAGTTTGCAGAGGTAGAAGCTATCCAGCTGGCCCTAGACATTGCTGAACGAGAAAAGTGGCCAATGCTCTATCTCTTTATTGATCCATGGATGATGGCAAATGTCCTGTGGGGAAGGTTAAAACAACAGAAGAGCAACTGGCAGCGCAGAGGTAAACCCATCTGGGCTGCTGACTTGTGGCAAATTATTGCCGAATGGCTAGAGAAGCTAGCTGTAAAGGTACGTCACGTAGATGCTCATATACCCATGAGTCGGGCCACTGAGGAACATCAACACAATCAGCGAG
>VZRU01014813.1:162950-212042 GCA_013398155.1 Pedionomus torquatus
AACGTTATTCAATAAGTGTTTTTCAGGATCAAACACTGGTGACGAAACCTGAGCTAGCTTCATCAACTGACATCTGGCAAACTCTTCCTGTGTATATGCTACCTGTGGATATGGACCACAATAAATTTCATGTCATCTTTTGTACCCTGAGAGTCTACTATGCCGAAAAACTTGCAACTATGAACTCAATGAACTCAATGAACTTTTGTGTATAAAGATAAATTATAAATAAGGAACATATGTATACATATTTGTATAGCTATTGATAGATGAGAAATGATAATAATCTGAGCATGGTGCAAATGGTATGGAATAAGGGATGGAATGTCCTGGTTTGAGGTAAAATGAACCAATTTTCTGTGTTACAAGTTTACTTTCTTAGATAGACCTCTTCTAACTAAACTCTGAAATTAACAGCACATTGTTCAGAACTGTTTCAACTTGCAGTGATAAGACCTCATTATACCAAGGGATGGTATGCAGAGAGGCTCTTGCTTATACTTATTGCTAGAACAACCAAGGTTGGCTAATTTTTGTTATTTCCCCGTTGGAGGGATGGAAGCAGAAAAGCATAAAGGGGTCCCACCTGCAAGGAGGAATGGACAGGAGAGGTGACCCAAAACTGACCAACCCAAACCTGACCAACTGTGGTGTGGTATCATGCATCATGCCCTGTATAAAAGCTGAGGGATCAAAAGGTCAACTCTCCTTCTTCGATGGCCGATGTCCAAGGAGGACCCTGCCTGTTCGTCTGCCTTTGATCCTGATCCGAGCGTTCCTGACTCCAGATCTGGAATCCAGCTCCTGTCGATCACCATGTCCAGTTTGGGACTTTTCCTGAAGCCTGCTGGTGACGTGATCATCATCCTGGGAGCTTGATACNATTTTTCTTTATATTACTTATTATATTATTATTATTTATATTTTCATTAAAGTAGTTTATTCTAAACTCTTGAATCTCTTTAATTTCTTCCTCTCCTCTCTTTTTCCCAAAGGGGGGAGAGGGGGACATCTGTCCATCAGGTTTTGGTAAATTTGGCTGAAACCACAACAGATTTAAAGCTCTCTTTTAGGAAAAAAATGTGAGAGATTCACTTTTCCTTCCAACTATCCAGCTTAGGTTCTCACTTGCCAGAAAGAAGTCCCCAAAATGTCTCATACGTACTGAGAAGTGTGTCATTAAGTTTGGGACAAAGCTGGACATTAGATATTGGCTGTTGTGAACCCTCTTCCAAAGCAACTGGTTCTTTTGATGTAGTTGTCCATGTCCCTTAGGACATCTTGCTGTCAACAGTGCTTTCAACTTGTCCTCTGTACTCAGCCACAAAGAGGACCTAACGTGACCCTGCAGAACAGCCACATAGAGGTCACATAATGTGACTGCGTATATTAAATTATTTGTGCGTACAGGGACTATATGTTTGCCAATAACGGATCTTCCCATACCGTGTTGTCAAAATCAAAGACAGCAGGATGAGTGGAAGGACGACTAACTAAAATAAGTTTTAAGCATAAAGGCTTCTTTTTTTAAAAAGTAGGAACATCACGTTTGCTACTCGCACAACAGCAGAAGCATGAGGAAGAAGACAGGAAAGCTTCAGAGAAGACAGGGGAAAATGAAGGAAGGAAAAGCTGAATCACTGATGTTCCAAATAACAAAGGGAAGGCTCTTGTGTGACCTGGCTGTGGAACCAATGGTGGAAGGATGAATTCAAAGGGTCTCCTATAACCCACTCTAAATGCAGGTTTCACCATCATTAAGATTTGCAGTCAAACCAGGAAGGAGAAGTGGGCTCGCTGTGCATGGTCACTACAACATGCACCAAGAAGATTTTAGCAAAATAAATCCGCAAAGTGTTTCTTGCATACTTTGTCTGGCAGAGGCTACACTCACTTCCAAACTATGATCTCAAAATGTCCCATGCTGCAAACAAGCAAATGGGAAATACTTAGCTCAATACCAGAAGCATGTTCTTTCAAAAGTGCAAAAGCACAACTGTTTATGTGCACCTTTTGAAAGTGCAGATTTTTCACAGCAGTGAAATGGGATCTGCACCAGCTGTACCTGGAACGGCAAGTGCAACAGCCTGGAGTTTGTTCTGGCTGGTCTCATCTGATAACTAGAAAGGCAGAAGAACCTGCTGCAAACCTACTTCATCCAGAAGTCACTGTATCCAGATTGAGAAATCATACAAATCTTACACAACTCCAGATCGCCATGGTATTTCAATGCATCTCATACACCTATGAGCTACTGTCGCTTCTAGTCTCTCAACTCAATAATGCTGTCCATTCCCTGCTATAAATACCCACATTTTCCTCCTCTGACTTCTTGACTCTGATCACAGCAACTGGATTGAGGAAAAATAAAAAAAAAAAAATAAAAAAAAAAATCCAAAAGGAAAAAGAAGAAAATGCACAAAAGTAAATTATGGAAAAGCACATTAGTAAGGCCTGCAACCAGAGGAACTGTGCTTTCCACAAAATCACAGGGGGAAGGTCTGCAGTAATATGACATCACCATCAATACCATAATTACCTATCAGACATCAATAGAACCCCTATGGTGAGGATTTAAGTGTTGCCAGCTTGTTTTGTAATAGCTTATTTCTGCCATTTAGTCTGTCACTTGTTCATAAAAGTCTTATGTTAAGCTAGAATACTGTATTCACTCTCATCTTTTTCTTCACTGATCTACACAAAATCCTATCAACATGCCGTTGACTTTGGGACAGCTAATTTCAAATGACTGAAAGCATAAATACCAATTTTAAAATTACTGAACTATGTAAAACATGAAAAGATCAACAAAACCAGCACTAGACATGTGTGGGGAAAAAAAAAAATCTCAAAAAAGTGAAATGGCATTCCTGGAATGATCACTGGGCACAGGATGGACATCTGATGTGGCAGCAGATGGAAAACCCACCATCAGGAATGGGACTTCTTATGTTAAATTCATCAACTTCAAGTCTGTTGGCTTAGATAGACAAGATTTGATTTGGGCTTTTTCAGAAAAAGTCAAGGCAAGCAGGGCCACCATAGATGTATGGACAAAGGACCAATAAAAGCTGAGGTTACCAAAATGTTCATTATTTGGCAAGGTGAACACTAACACCTACTGCACTGCAGAGAAGATGGAGTACTAATGAGCCTAATAGATACCCGAGACAAAGAAACTAATTGTTTGGAACACAATGAAGCTGAAATACTTTGTCAAAGCATTAAGGAAAAACTTGTTAAGCTTCTAATGCAGCTGTAACATAAATGCAGATAATATACTTGCTCAACAAGGTGACTGTCTCTTAATTAGATGGCGATTCAATGAACCTCTAATTCTTTATTTACTGATGTTACTGAAGAGCTAATTGTGGTCTTGTTAATGCTTTCCCATTAACTGCCAATTTGCTGTGCATGCATTAACAGCACTCTTGGTTTTCTAGCTTTGTTCAAAAAGTGAAGAGAAAAATTTCTAGAATTATGTAGTGACAAAACATTTTTTGTTTCTAGGGGAAAGACTGAACTAGCAGGGAGAAAAACAGAGGCACTGAGCTCGGGAGGATGGATATGAAGGTAATACAGCTGAGGAGGTGATTCAACTCATCATTTGTTAAACGAGCTTTAGATTCAGCCTGAAGCAAAGAAACAATGCCCAGCTCAGTCCTTGAGCTGTAAATGGGCTGGGGATGAGGGTCCCTGCTGCGCTTTAGGAAAGCAACACACAAAAAAGTGACTTCAAAAGGAAAGAAGTTCAAGCAGAATGAGAAACACCTTTATGGCTTCATTGGCCCACGTGTGGGCAGCGACTGACTGACCGATCCTCAAAGGATTGACTATGTTTATCTGAATTTGTTCACTTCTGTGTAATCAGAATTTCTTCTAAGTTTCCTAGCCTTTAAAAAAAATAGTCACTAGACTAATAGACGTTACAAAGCAAAAAATTACTAACAGAATAGCTTGTGATTCAGTGAACAGTTAAATTCAGAGTTCTTAAAAGTGTATTTTTCCCTTGTACAGGCCCAGCACACCTTTTCCTACACTCCCTGAATAAGCAATTGATATGCCATCAGGGAAATTTGCAACTGGCAATCAATCACAGCGGTTCCAGAGAGGTGAGTGAACAATGATATGAAATTCAGATACTATTATGAACTGCTCTATTTGCAACTTTTTGAGTTGCATGTGTATTACATTAATGACTTTCAATTTAACAGCACGTTTGGGTTTTATTTTTTTTCATAGAAATGTTCATTGTTCATTTAGTACCGCTCATACAATAAGAGACAGAACAGCTCCCAAGAAACTGTGAAGAAAACTTTTCAAATCAAGAAAAAGCACGGAATGTGAGTCTACATGAAATAAAAACTGTATTTTAGAAATAAAAGTTTCTACTCCTAAGAAGCTATTGTAGCTAGTGGAACTACTTGGCACACTGACCCTAAATTATCTTAATGTATTCTCAAATAAATACGTTATCAGAGCCTATAGGAATGCTTCCCATGATACCATAATGCCCCTTAACTCCACATCAATAAAACATGCCTGTTTTATTAATCTCATGGTACAAACTGCTTATTGTTGACTAAGTTTATTTATGGTCCCAGAAAGCATCTTAATAGGAAGGACCTGAAACAATAAATGTTTTCGTTAAAAGTACCACTGCAAATACAATCCAAAAAAAAAAAAGGCAGAAAGAAAATGTGAGATTGTCAGTCTCAGCTTTCTTTATTCATCTTTCATTCTTCTATTTTACTGTCAGACAATGCTCACCTCTTCAATTGCACCTGCTGAAATTCTGTGTCCAGCAACATTGATCACATCATCAGCTCGAGACAGGACATATAAGTAGCCGTCTTCATCCATATAACCTGCATCCATAGTGTCATAGTATCCCTAGACAAAATACAATTAAAAATAAACTCAGAAATAGTACTGGGAACATCCACCAATTTTCCATGAAATCAACAAACAAAACTGATTGTATCAAATTAAATACATTTTTGGCATGGGAGAGATTTAATTCTCCACTAGTTTTCATCATTCTTGAATCGTAATATTCTGTGTAGCTCCCTTTATAAAAAAGGTCTTGTAGTCTTTGTTAAGACAGAACAGAAGACAATACATAAACCTCGATTTTTTCCCAACTCTGCTTTCTTTGACTCCTGACAGCTTGGAGAAGGATGTTGCCTGAATCTACACAAGGAGAATGGAATTGTTACAATGCGATGACAGTTGTCAAATTGCCCCTAAAGATATTCCTATTTGCTGGATCCAAACATAAATCATCACCACTGCGATGCAAGTGCACGCACACAGAAAATAATTTGCCTGATCAATTCACTCATTTAATTTTATTGAACCAAACCTTCCATTTTCGACATTCACATGGGACCCAATCTATCTATTTCTATAAATAAAAGAGGAAGCCAGTCCTTGGGTAGTTCATCTGACAAGGAAAGATAAATAATTCAGTAAGGAGCCTCCAATGTATTTGCATGCTTGGTGGGCAAGAGTGTATTTTTGACTCAGTCAGGATGCCTGCATGTCAACAGCAGTAGTATATTTGAAGCTATGCTAGTCTAAGGTTGCGAGGCTTATAAAAGGTATCTTTTATTAGACCAAATGAAACAACCCAAAAGTTATGTTCAGAAGCTTGAGCTTTACTTACACTGTTTCAGATCTTAAAAAAAAAAAAAAAAAAAAAAAAAAAAAAAAACAAAAAAAAACCCACAAAAAAAACAACAAACAAACCAACAATGGTGTGCCCAAAAGATTAAAATGTGTGTGAAGGAAGTTTTACTTTGTAATGTTTTTTTAATTCTGTAACACATATTTTCAAGGTCTCCCATTGAAATAAGGTAATTTTGTATGTTACCCAGTTTAAATCTACTATCATTAAGTTCTGCAGAATAATCAAAGATTATATAATTCATTTTTAAATTCTTACTGGAAATTTTTGGAAATATAACTTCTGGAATGTTTCCTGATTTTCCCAAAGGCCTGAGAATGCTCCAGGAGGCAAAGGCAACCTTAAATTAAAAAGAGCAGAGGTAACTAAAAATACAGTATTGAGTTCAGCTCATGCTTTTCATTCATACTTTATATTCAGATAAATTCTCATTGGCTACCCAACCAGAAACCAGCTCTGTTTATTAATATGCTGATAACAGATCAAAAAGACCATGTATTTGCTGTGGTACCTATGCATATATCTTTGAACTGCATCCAGACCATACCTTTTATATTAACATAAGCATCTCTGGCGTTCAGTAAAATAATGCTTGGTCCAGTAAACTCTACATACTGTATTATAAATGTAATGTTTTCTTAGAACGTATATTGATAAAAATCACTTTTGGAAATTTTGAAAATAACTCAAGGAGTTTTGTGGGTTTTTTTAATAAATGAAGCTGCAAAATTTTGGATTGCTTTATTAGTTGAGATTTCAGTGCATACTACACACCCATTCTTCAGTCAAGGATGTGAGCATGACAAAATATGGCACATTTCACGTATATATCTGCTGGAAGAAGAGAAGATACAGAAGTCTCAGGTAACAAAGAAGTGATTGCTTTTTTCTTTTAAAGCTCTGATAGGGTCAAAGACAGCTCACTTGAACTCTGTAAGAGATCCATATTCAGACAGATTGAGGCTTAACCCTAGTAACGGGAAGAGAACATGCAAGCAAGCTTATTTATACAGATAAAACCATAAACACCTCATACAGATTTTAGTAGCATATGCCTGCATTCCTGAAAGGAAAATTTTTAGCCAGAGCTGTTTTGCTTTCTACTCTGATAGTGCCCCTATGACACCAAAAGGCAATATTCTCTAGCAGTGAAACACCCTCCTGTAGCGTAGCAACACTGACATCATTACAAGTCCCCTATGATGTTCAGGTTTCAAGAACAGGCACTTCCAGCTCAGTCACAGGATTATTTCTAACATTACATATACAAAAAGAATTATTTCATATATATATATATAAAGAAATATATATTTTTTAACCTAGATATGGTATAACTAGTACAAGCTACATTGAAAAGGCCATATCATCTAGTAATGATTCAAATCCATCGTTTTTCACCATCCCAGGGGTTTTTTTTCAGCTTAATTGAGATTGATTAGCATAAAGAATACACTACTATAAATACTGCTACTTTCTCTTAAGTGTTCTGGCTCAACACATCCTATAAATCACATTCCCTGGAAGTATGGTGAAAGTAAGGTGAGAAATGCCAAGACACTTCCTAAGTAGTAACCCAGGCTCCAGGAGGGCAGGTTGGCTTCCGCCCATCTGGAGGGAATCCACTGGCCTATTTTAAGCCTTCAAGCTTAGTAAGCATCCTTGTGATATAAAAACATGATCCATAGAGAATTTGCTTTGAAAAAAACAGGTTAGAAAACCAATATATTGATCCTGGTGTTTGTGTATGTACGAGTTTAAAAGAAAAATCTCTTGTTTAGATTCCAGAAAAACCACTAGAGAATGGTAGTTACTGTGGTTGTTGCCTGGTTGCTAATAGCATAGCAATTCACAGCAGCCTCAGTCATTGCAAATTTTGCACTTTAAATTTATTTAAGCCTGAAACATCCTTGTGATGAGAGAAAAAGGAAAACTCGTATTGACAAAGTCCTTAATAATTTCTCCACAACCCTATTCAGTACTTTGCAGTAATTCCAGCAATTTTAGTGCAGAAATCAGAAACGCATAACTGTAACTGTTTAGAAATTTAAGGACAGAAGTATGCAATATATCACTGAAAATATAATCCCTGTTCCCACCATTTGGACGGAGGGGCTACGGCTTTTTTGTTTGGGTCTTTTTTTTATCTTTTTTTTCAAGAAAATTGCAACGATGAGTAGATACACGGTGCATATTTTGTGACTCTGTGGAAATCACGCTGTTAAACTACTGGTCTCTCTGTAGTGCAAAGCGTAGCACAATACAGATACCGTGTGAAAATGTGCCTCCATTGTACCTCCATGGCTTTCTGTAAAAGATTACCTGCAGCTAGGACTCCATTCCATCTACTAAGCAACAACTGAATGCTGTCTCCCATGTGTCCATCTTTCAGGCAAAACACTTCCAGAGCAATGTGCACATGCAGTTCTTCCATGATAGTAAAATTCTTAGCATCATGACTAACTAGCATTTCTAGGTGCTATGCAAACACAAATAATGAATGAAATTAATAAAGGTAGAACTCCAGCTTGACAGAACGTAATTACATGTACTGGAATTTTGACAGGACATCAGGATTAAAATCCCCAGAACTAAAAATACCCTCCATCCCACTGCTCTCAGTGGGAATGCTGCCACGAATTCCAAAGGGAGCAGAACTGGAACATAATTAAGTGAAAGGAGCCAGAAGTGAGAAAACCAGATGTTCAGAAAATAACAGCAACCTGAAAGCCAACATCTCTTCCTTTCCTCAATCCCTCCATACAAAGTAATGTTTTTAGATTTTGGGTTTGGGTCCGTTCTCCTGTACACCTAAAAAAAGTACTGCATTTAAAAACTGTTGCCTCTTTGTCCAGACATTCAGTCGATACTCAAAGCATTTTGGGGTTATTTTTAAGAGCCAAATTTTTATTTATTTTTATTTATTTTTATTGACCCAAACAAAGCTAGCTATGGACACAGTAAGCACGATTGCCCTAGACACGATCCTGCATTCCTTTCACAAGCAACAGGAGCACAGATGACCAAGACCGAAGGAGGTAGGTTCCTTCATCATCATTTCTACAACATAAAAAGAAGTTGCTCTGCTTAGTTTCCCTTTAGGAGGAATTTACTGCATATCTCCAGCTAACTTCTCTCTCTCTCTCATCCTGCATACCAAGCCACAGACGTGGTATTGAGCTTTGCACCTGCAATTAGTTTAAAGATAAGTCTCCCCCCTTTACATTATTCTTGCTTGGATTTTTCATATGGTCATAATTCTGGCGGCATCTTCTCTACCATCATTGCTTCTTCCTTCTAGAGAGGATAGTCATGAGCTTCAACAAATACACATTCAAGACAAGCATGACAGCTTCTTCTAAATTATAAACATGTGAAGAGCTATAATGCAGCTGCTATATTATTGAAAATACAATCCCTGCTAGCACAATTTGGATGGGGGTGGGGAGGATGGGGCTTTTTTGATCAGGGTAACTATAGTCACCTCATCCCATATATATATCTATGAATAGGCACAGTTTCAAACCCAAGTCGAGGATCAAGACAAAAAACCTACCTGAACTTGAATCAAAGCACCTGAACTAGAGAAAATTATCTCAAAAAAAAAAAAAAAATCTTTCTGAATCTTCTCTGAATCTCTTATCCTGGACAATTTTTAAGCAGCTCAGCCACAGCAATACAAATGATGCTATTCTCCATTTACTCCAGTGAAATTATGGTGACAATTGCACAACCACAGGAATACAGATCCAGGCCCATTTCTCATTTCAAGGTTGAATACATTTAGAACAGCATTGGGAAAACTCGGTAAACTGTTTAAATTAATGATGTAAATTATATGGGTTCGTTTTACAAAGATCCACTCTGGTTACGCTTTACAAAGATAAGAAAGCAATTTAATTATGAAATGGAGAAACTAAGACAGATTAGGTGAGCTTGGCAGCATCACAGAAAAGCTCTGAACTGCTTTCACTGTGACTGTTTTCTGCTAGAGGATTTTAAGTGACAATCTCTATCTGTTTTTTAAGCATTGTTTTACAGTTCATTTATTTTTCACACAGCGGTGGCTGACCTTACACAGAACAGCCCACCTTTAGCTTAGCCCAAGAAAATCTGACTCTGTGTGTTGCACCCTTTCAGGACACGACTCATCAAAATGATGCAAGATTCCCCGGTGATGGAACAAAGCAATTATAGACACAGCACTCAAAATATAATTTACAGAGAAAAGCAGATTTCTTAAAGTGCACAGGAAAGTCAAAGAACTATTAGAGATGTCACCTTGCTAAGTTTCAGAAAAATGTCCTTTTATTTTATGGTAGACAATGGTACTCACAGACTGTTCATTACAGCTAGTCAAAGCGAGTATAAGCCATTGTTAAATGAGTTTGGGCTTGTGAATGGAGCTAAATCATCTTGACTGGCAGCTAGATTATTACTCAGCATTTATGCAGTGCTGTGCATAAACACAACTCTTAAAATTTTTGACTACAAGTTTGAAAGCCATCTGGAATCTAGAAGCTTTTTCAGATTCAAGGAATAACAGCACTGGAAAAAGGGTGGAGGAAAGGGACAAGAGAAGAGAGAGCATCTCGAATATTCACCAGGCTTAATGAACTATTCCTTTAATTAGCTGAAAGAGGTCACAAAAGTAGTTAGCATTGGTGTGGATTTTGCAGGAAAAAAAAACCTATAGTTTAGTGGGAAAGAGAGAAAGCATCAAAAACTAGTGAAAGTGCTTGGAAAATGTTAGAGGTAGAGAAAGTCTAAGTGCTACTCACATGTACTCAGAAACCTGTCAGATAACCTATCTTTGGCCCAACTGCTCCCACACTGAAAATCCTACTCTGTTTCACTTATAAAGGGAAAAGTCAAAGTTGATTAAAAAACATGTGAGTGGCAAGGAGAAAAATCTTTTGCACAGATTCATCATGACCATCTAATCTGACTTCCCCTATAACACAACTTAAAGGACATCATCTACTACATCATGTCTCAAGCCCATAACTTGTGTTAAATAAGACTGCATCTTTAACATAGATATCCAATTTTGACTTAGAAGTGTCCAAGAAAACCACCATATTCCCAAGAATTTGCTCCAATGGTTTAATACTTTCATTAACATTATGTGTTTTGCTTCCCATCTGAATATATCCAGCTTCATTTTCCAATCTCTTTATGCCAGACTAAACAGCGGTCTCTCAGAGATGTCTTTCTCCTACGAGTATTTCCTGACCTTGATAAAGTCATCACTTAACTGACCTTGGATAAACTACATACCACAAGTTAAACTGGAATTTTCTTTAAGCCAAGCTTTCCAATATTCAAATAAATCTCAATCGTATCTTCTCCAACACCAAGCCAGCTTCTCAATAGCCTTCATTAAAAAATTAATGTAATGCATTAATAGTTTTACTAACATCATATCCACAGATAATAATAATAATAGATCCTTTTCTGTTTCCCTACTGAATAACAAGGGCCCATATTGCCTGCTTAGTTATACTAGCTACATTTCATTCAAAAATCTTGTGTATTCAGAGGTTTATCCACTGCAACATAAAAAGCTCCTTTGAAGGTCACTGCTTTCTAGGGTGCAGTCCTTCATCTTATAAATCTAGCAAATTTTCACTGATCCTGGGTGTATGACCTTCACTTACAAGAACGTATTGCAAGTCATCTAAGCAGGATGACACACTTCTTTCCTTGGTTCTACAAGCAACACTTTTCTCCCTCCAGCAATCTTCCTTGAGGGCAGTTACTCAGATGGGTGTGCAACATGTCCTCTGCCAGGTTGCCTCTAATCTTCTGCTTCCTTACATAATTTTTTTATTTGTTTATTTTATATTTTAAAAATTAATAAGAAAACATTAAAAATCACTTACAAAATGATAAAGCATGTCATTAAAATGACAAAAAATAAAAGCAATTCAAGCAATGGAGATATAGCTTAATCCCTTTCTGACACTCTAAAACAATCACATATGAGAAAGAGAGATGTTTCATAGAGTGTCTAAGTACTTGAATTTTTGCATTCACAGATGGAAATTTCAGAATATTGAGTATTGGCTCTTATCATTGGATCCAATTTAATGATAAAAGAATATATTATTTTAGAAGCATGGACCAGCAATAGTGTAACACACTTACAAAAACAGAAAAATTCAACATTCGTTATTGAAACACTTGGTAAGATCTTCAGCAGCTATTTTGGCAACTCAGAAAGCTTCTACCCGTCTTTCTTCTGAGCTAAGGCCATATACCCTTATCTTGGCTCAAGACAGAGTTTTCACTATCTAAAATGACTACCACCACCTCCTGGCCTCCTTTTCTCCCTGGGAAGCAGAGTAGTGCCCAGGAGCCCTGTGATCTCTCGCAAGTGCGTTATCCCACCCCTATGTTGACCCATCAAGTCTTACAAGATTTTTCTGTATTTTCTTTGATACGACATTGAGGTACTACAGCGTGCTGACAGAGATTACATCTTCTTCTTTCTTTCTTTTTTTTCCCCCGTTAAGCTTTTTTTGGTTAGCATTTCTATTATGTACCTTAACGATTACACTCCTGGTTTCAGGTTGCTTTAGACTTCCACACAGATACCGATTAATTTTTTTTTAATGCATTCTAAGAAATAGTAAATGAGTAAGCTTTTTATTAAACCCCTATTTGCTCCCTAAATAATGTATAAAGATTGAACACATACCACAAAGAGTGAAACTGTGAATGGCTTGCTTGCTTCTGAACACCATCTCTTCCACTAAAGGATATCAACTTTATGGTATTTGCTTCGAAAGTCCCGTCACATTTCTATCCAGCTAACTTAAAATCTACAATTATAAAAAGCTGTAAACTTATTGTTACCCTTTCTTTATAAAGACTCATTAATAAAAATTCTTTTTCAATACTTCACACTTGCACAGCTCTGTACATAAAGTTCTGAATTATTTTACTAAATATAATAGGGTGGATCACAATTCAAATAATTTTAACTAGTGATATAACATTATAATTGTGCTTCCTCTTCTTCCACTCATCCCAAATTAATGAAAACATTAATAGTCTGCAGAACCTCTCACAAAGTCACTATTCTTAAATGCAATTTAATCAATACAACCAATGCATTTCAGAATCGCTGTATGATGTAACTATAGTCACCTCTGTATGGCTATAGAACTGAAATATTTATGTGTTTCTGTGCAGTGGAAATCACTAAAACAATTTTGTGAATACTTACTCTGTAAACCTCCATTATTATGGCACAAAATTAACTAAACAAACACTAGAAGAAGCGTAACCAGGATCCAGCAGGAAATTTACTGGCAGGCATTACTCTCTAGATAGCACAAGTATAAAGCAAATGTAGTCCTCTTGCTGTTGTGGGTGAATATAAAGAATAATGCTTGCTAATGAGACAGTGCTGACAACTGCTTCATAAAATATACATAATGGGTTTGCAAGCTTTACAATGTACAACCGCAAAACTGAGTTTCCCACTGCAATGGAATATAAATTCGATCTCTCTTTGCTAACATTCCTTTTGAGAATGGACAGCTTAGAAGATTCTCATGGTTAATCATGATTACATATACACACATACATTTTTAAGTGTGTATTAATTACAGGAAAGTCAGAAAAATGTCGGCAAAAGCGTGTCACTAAATCAGATTGGTCTTGCTAATGGAAATGGGGGTCATTCCTGCTATCACTTTCACTTTGTAATAAATCCTCAGAATCTTTCATGTCCAAAGATTCTAGCTCAAAAAAGATTAAAAACTTAAATTTAGGAACAATTCATATAAGCCAATCCTCATGAGCTGCAGTTATTTTCATTTTCCCTCGCCCTTTTATCATAAATGTTGTGACCCTGCTTTTGATTGTTTAATGCTGAAAGACTTGTGAAGTCAAAAACATTACTGTATTGTCCAGGTAAATTAGTCTGTATGAGAGCTCTTTCCAGTAAAAAAAATCTTTCCAAAGGGCATAGATGATTGTTATATAGAAAAAAAAATGGTAACAGTTGGCAGATGAGTAAAGAATAGAAAGTACTTGGGGCAGCCAGATGGAGTGATTAGACGGAAGAATTACCTTTCTGAAGTATTTGACTCCTGCAGGATAAAATTAAGTTTAAAACTCTGTTGTAAAAATAGATGTTTTAAATACTATACTTACGAGCACTCCAGGACTTACGCAGCTCCCAACCGTCTTTACCAGGAGTTAGACTGGGATAAAAATAACCAAGAGCAGCAGCACACCACTTTTGCACAGCTGGCCACACGCTACTTACAATACCATTCTCCTCTCCAAGAAATACTGAAGAATATTTCTCAACTCCCATATGCTGTAGATAAAGCAAACACCTGTGTCTTTTTCTAAAATGGTACACCATATTTTGCTGCTGAACGTACGACACGCTAATAGTCAAAACTATCCTGACTTTCCCATTTTCTTCTAGCTGCACGGGGACATGGCCCTGGGGTGACAAACTCTGCCAGTAACAAGGATCCTCCCCACTTTTTTTAAGGGGTCTTTACATGTTGAAGTCTGCTGAAGAGAGGAAAGGCTTCTTTGCCAAGGGCTTTATGGAAACTAGCTCTAATCAAAACACGAGAAGGGTTTTACAGCTAAATAACTGCTTAGCTGAATGAAGCAGAAGATAGAAAATATCATGCCTTAACTTAATGGCCACAGATTTTTATGACCAAAAATCAGGCACATGCTGCAGCAAACTATCACCAAAATGAAACCTGGTACAAAATGCTAAGACACTGTGACCATAATATCTTAAAAATACCTTCTGTAAAGAGTCTAAAGATTCAAATGTCAGAAGTGTTAAAAAATCCCCAGTTGGCCTCCTAAAGCTCATCCATATCTATGCTTTTTTTTTTTCTTGTTTTTGGTGGGAGGTTGGCTGTTGGAGGGTTTTTTGGTAAGCAGCAGAATGAATTTTAAGAGATCCTATTGTCACAAAAGACTGAATCAGAAAAAAGGCTTGGAGAGAAAGATTAACTTACTTCAGAACTGGTTTAATATCGACTACATTAATGACTCAATGTAATTTCTTCTCCCCTTACTATCATCCCTATTTCAAAACTGATATTACAATAAATAGGGACATGATAAAATAATAGCATCTCTGTGCCATTACTCTTTCTTGAGTGACCTAACACAAAGAACCAAACTGAAACTGAAAATCCCCTGGTCTTCCCTATCAATTTATTCGACTGCAGCACAAGACACGCTGGAAAAGATAAAACAAAACAAAATGAACAACTACAACAAAAATCAATACCTAAGCACATCTGTAATCCCTTAGGATAAACACCTAAATGTGGGACCACATTAGGGAAGATACATTCTGGCTTTAAGGGTTTGACCATAATCTCAAACAGGATCTTCTAATATAGCAATATCCACTTCTGACAGGCACTTAAAAATTGTAATGACTCAGAAATGCATGCGTTTACCGACATTACCTGTCGGTAGATGTAATTGGACTTGTTTGGCAGAGCTGCTAAGGATGGGATTCATTTCACTTCGCTTTTGGTAGGTAACACTAAGCAGCTACCCTAAGGTATCTGTGTCACCCCTGCAGTCACTAAAAAGATACGAGCATATCTGCAAGGCGATTTATTCCATCCTAGCTGACATCCTGGGACAGCTAGGATCAATTGTCTTACAAAATATTTTTCTCCCTCTCCATTGATTACAAGCCAGCGTTTTATTATGGCATCTGGCACTACAGAGGCGAGAGCTTTGAAAGATGGCCCTCACTCTTACCCGGGTTACTGGTACTGCAAATCACAGGCTGGAGCAATTTTAATTATTCATACTCAGCAATGGAATGAATTAACAATCTTACACGCGTCACAGAAAACCTACATCTAAATCCGAGTCTGCTGATTCAGGGGAGATCGTGTGTGTGCTTATACACACGCCTCCCTGTGCTGGCGGCTTCGCCTGAGATGCTGAAAATTAGGCAGGTTATAGACTGCGTTCTGAAAACGCACATCTGCGTCACAGTACAATAACTTCATGTCATGCTACCTTAATCTCCACAGCGCTCTAGTTACATCAGATCAGTGGTACAGCTGAGCAAAAAGACCTCCACACCTTGGCAAGCCCAATGCCCAAGCCAGCGCTGTGCGGCCAGCCAGCCCGCATCTGTCCCAATGCTCCAGCTCCTGACAGCATTGCAGTTCACTGAAGGTTAACGCTAATCCACTCATCTAAGCAAGCAGAGAAGACTCTGAATTAGCACAGCTCTCCTACATTTTCCCCACAAAAGAAGCGGGTGAATGCATTTCTTCGGGGACTTGTATTTGCTGGCAGTTAGGAAGTGTTCCAAACCGACGTATTTTCTGTGACTGAAAACAGAGAAGATTACAGCTAATGTGTTAATCACAAAGCAGGTATCTGTCTGACGAAAAATGCCATTTGCATAAAAGCCTGCGAAAACATCTAGAACACAGAGCTGGCATCTATTCTGGGGGGAGCAGTAGGCGAGCGAGCTTTACAGAAGTAAGGAAAGGTTCTGGCAACAGTGAGATGGCAGAAGGCAAGATAAAGGTAATTGATGTCCACAGCGTTATCTAAACAGAGGCTCCTTGATCTAAGAGAAGTTGCTAAGAAAAGCGTACTTTTAAAAAGAATATCGAAGTTTATGGAACTCATCTGACAGGAGTCTGGTAAATGGCACTAAAATCACCTACCCGATGCACAGCAGAGTGGGGTTTTGTTCTTTTTCTTTTTTTTTCCCCTGGACTTTTTTTCTGTACATATTTATGTATTTTGTCCAAGTACTACCATCACTGAACACAGTTTCATGCAAAGCACACTCAAAGACACCTTGCTGTTTCTACAGAGATCAGAAAGTATACATTCCCCCCCTAGGGAATGTGTGTGAGTTGGGACTAGGAGGTAGTGAAAGAGGCGGCAGCATCACACCAGTAAACCAAAGCACGTCAATCTGCTGCTGTACTTTTTCACTACACTGAAAGATAAAACAGTGAAGAAAATGATTCAGTATCTTGCTCATACATCCTAACAGGAAGGCTTAATCCTGTGTAAACAGGCTGATAGTTAAGAAAATGTTAAATGTTTGTGTAGTTTCAGAAATAACCCAGCAATCCACATTCATTCACTGACACAATTTCATCTGCAATTTTTCAACATTAACCAACATCAAAAGATCTGGAAGCTTTGTATCAATATCAGACACAGTTATACTTTTCAACTCTCATTACTTCAATTATTCATTTATATATATATATACTACATATATATATATAAACTTTAGACAAAAGACAATCAACACATTTAAGAAGCTTATATTAATTGTAAGATACTTAGCTTGCTTACTTTACCACAATATTCCCTAAAGTGTTCGCCTTGACTGGTTCCTTATTTTCATCCAGAATCATCACTGCAAAAAAAAAAAAAAAGTAATATAGGAAGATAACTCCTGTCAAGTAGTGGATATTTAAGTGGAGAAAAGTCTCTTTCTTCATGGATATCATATGTCACACTTCAGAATGGCAATACACCAAGCAACAAAAGGAATTAAGTAATTTGGGAGTCCCAACCTGGATAATTTCATGACCTTATTAACATTCAGCCCAAAGTACAAAAATTCTTCAATAACACTTGTGATTTGGGAGCATATCTAACTCAAAATCAAAAAGGGAGAAATATAGAACTGAATACTAAAAGACACCTTCATACCAGAAAATCTAAACTTCCAAACAGCAAAGGACCCTTTGGGTGTATGACAAACACATGAAAAACTGCAGGTAACTCAAGTAAGAAATAACAATTAAGATCACTGGAGGTTAACCCAGTTAACAGTGAGACATACTATTAGGAGTAAATAAGTATGTCCAGTTCTCCAGGGCTATCAGGAGACCCAGTAAGATGCTCCCCAGCTGACAGGGCTTATTCCAGTCTAGCAAAAAGGGTAAAGTAACTCATGAGCTACCCAAAGCCTCATAGGAGGATAATGCTCGAAGAACCCAGACCTCATGAGAAGCGTTATCCTGGATGACACTCACCCATCACCTTCAGTGAAAGCATCATATCCTGGTACCGAGGTTTCTGAGGAAAAGACATCTTTCATGCATTCATCTGGGAAATCTACTACACCCACCCATTCCACCTGAAGGTGTGGGCATAAGGATGGAATGTCAGATAACAACTTGGCTTGTGATAAATGGAACTAAGCAAAGTATGAGTAAAGCATGATAAAACCGGGAGGAAAGGTTTTATCAGACTGGGTCAACATGGATTTTAAAAACATGTTTCTTGAAAGCACCATTCAGGTGGATCTAAATTAGTACAAATGGTCTTACATTCTGTGTTAAGAAGTTCCAGATGAAACGGGGGAAAAAAAGGATGACAGACTTCTGACTAAAACCCTGCTAAGAGTCTTATGAGTAATATCATATCCTGTCTAAAGAATGCCAACATCTGCAGTTTACTATTTCTGGCTGAAGCCTTGCCTTCAAAGAGGAAGGTAATTTTTAAATAACCAAATAGTCTGCTGAAAGCAACGGCTCAACACCTATCCACAAGCAAGTTCACAAGGCCAGTTTTATAAATCAGTGACTTGGAATGAGTAGCTGGGATAGGAAATCGAAAGGATTAATGGAAACACAGAAAACACTTGTGAAAAACAGCAAGAACACCATAAGCAAAACCCGTTTATAATCAGTAAACACTTTTTTTTTTCCCTTATTTTTTTTAGATGGTGTAATAACATGTGCAAGAAAAGAGTTTGGTTAGATTTGGAGAATTCAGGCTCACAGCACATTGAAGAAGACCCACTCAGATGTAGGTTTCAATGCTTTCGCTCTTATTTTTTCCTATTTTTATTATACTGAAGTAAAATCTAATCAGTTCAATGTAACTATTTTATCAGGGTAACAATTCTAGCATTTATTTTCCCAGCAGCAGTGTATTTCAATGCACAAAAAATTTGGGGAAAGGAGAAATCATAACTTGAGCAATAACCAGAACCATTAACAGTTGCATGTGTAATCTAAAAATACAGAATCTAGCTTCTAAATGGCATATGGATCTCTTCTAATTAATATAGCAACAGTCACAAAACAACATCAAAACAGAAGTGGGTGACAGAAAGAAAGCTGACAGTACAGAGCAATTTCAAGATCCAGTATTTAATGAATAGCTGCATAACAGGACTTCATTGGCCTTAAGCCAAAGACTGAAAGAGGAAAAACTCTTTCATAAGTCTTTAGTGAATTTTAGTGCTTATTTTGTGTTTCCCTTTTAGGGCATGCTAAAGATAGTTCCCTCATTCTATTCAAAGAAATTCTTTACTTACACTAGGCCCAATGTTCAAAGAAATTCATAGGAAATTTTTTATATTCTTGCTATTCAAACTTTTTTCTAGGCCTGTCAATTATCTGATATCATATGTGTGGTGCAATTACATTCTTCCACTCTTCCCTATTTATTACAACTCGAAAAACATCATGGCTTTGTTTTAATGTCATTTTTAAGCTACTGTTTGTCTTCAACCATATCCCGGACTGCGTCAAAAGAAGCGTGACCAGCAGGTCCAGGGAGGTGATTCTGCCCCTCTACTCTGCACTGCTGAGACCCCACCTGGAGTGCTGTGTCCAGCTCTGGAGTCCTCAACAGAGAAAGGACATAGAACTGTTGGAACGCATCCAGCGGAGGGCCACAAAGAGGATTAGAGGGATGGAGCACCTCTCCTATGAGGACATTCTGAGGGAGATGCACCTGTTCAGCCTGGAGAAGTGAAGGCTCAGAGGAGACCTTCTAGCAGCCTTCCAGTATCAGCAGGGAGCCTACAGGAGAGCAGGAGAGGGACTCTTTATCAGGAAGCGCAGGGACAGGACAAAGGGTAAGAGTTTCAAATTTGAAGAGGGGAGATTTAGATTAGATTTTAGGAAGAAATTCTTTACTGTGAAGGTGGTGAGGCACTGGAACAGGTTGCCCAGAGAAGTTGTGGATGCCCCATCCTCGGAAGTGTTCAAGGCCAGGCTGGATGGGGCTTTGAGCAACCTGCTGCAGTGGGAGGTGTCCCTGCCCATAGCAGGGCAGTTGGAACTCGATGATCTTTGAGGTCCCTTCCAACTCTAACGATTCTGTGATTCTATGAATTTGCTTTTCCTATAAGATATGAAAATTAAAGAGCACTTATTCAGATTATAAGCAATGCCCTTTTCTAGCAGCACATTTAGCGAAGTCTTACCATTGTATCCTGGCACTGGTTTTCCTGCCTGTCCAGGTGGAGGTGTTGTAGAGTTCCCCAAACCAATACAGGAAGCAGTAATTGCAGAACCAGATTCTGTAAAGAGAATCCAAATATCATCAATTAAAATAATTCTAATTGTTATTGAGTATTTATTGGTTCTAAATTTTGCTTCTAGTTCAGCACATCATACAGTCCTGAATAACCTGCTCTGGGCAGTCCTGCTTTAGCAGGGAAGTTGGACTAGATGATCTCTAGAGGTCCCTTCCAACTAGTTGGAGAGAACTAGTTCAGACAACAAAAAGTGTCAATAAAGAGACAGGGTAGAAAAGTCAGACTTAAATTTTCAGCGTTACAAAAATAAACTCAAAAGGAGCAATCAAAGGAATGGGAATCAAACTGCTGCAAGATTTTGTGATCATAATCCAGATTTTTTTCTTCTCCACCTACAAACAATGAAGTTTTACTAACCACAGCATTTTGGAGTGGGTTTCTTTTGGGGATGTCAGGGTGGGGGTGGCAGCATGAGAGATGTGAGAAGACAAATGTCTCCTAATTTTTTAATATTAGGAAGATATTCTGACTGTCAACAGATAAACTGAACACTGGCACTGCGTGCTTTTGCTCCCTGCATGGAGCCCATAGAAAGCAGGTCTGGAATCTCCTCTGAAGCACCAACATGAAATAACTTGTTCAGATCTTCCAAATATCCTGAATATCCCCTGTAATGCCTATGCCTTCCAAATTATCCCCACAGTTAGGCAGCTAGAAATTACTCCCTCTTCACCTTCCTCTTTTTCTTAAGAAAGTTCAATTTCACATAACATTTTTATATTACAGGAGTTGTTATTATAAAAGAGGAGTAAGACCTATCAAGTCAAGAGAGTTTAAGTCTGAAAAAAGACCAGTTGCTCCTCTCTCCTTTCCTCTAAGAAAAAAAAAAAAAAAGCTTAGAAATTACTTTAAAATACTGCTGTAACTCTGAGCCACAGAAAACAAAGCGTAGGTGGTTGTAAATATTAGCAGGAACAAAATATGAAATTATTACTTTAAAATACATGGTTTTATCATTTTGGAGGTTCCAAGACTCAGGTCACTTAGCCTGGGATTTGTAGTCCACACTACCCCCAAATGTCAGCACAAGAAAGCAGAGCTGTCTTCAGCTCTATATCTCATCAGTAGGGTCAAAACTATTTTCAGGTTTCTTGCATTAGAAAATTAGTTGGTTTTGCTGTGAATTTTCTCAGCTTCTCTAGCATTCATCTGCCACATCAGAAGTTGTTAAATGACTATTCAAGTGCTAGGCGAAGCAAAAACAAGAACAGTACAGAAACTTGTGGTGGGTTTGTTAGGTATTAGTAAGTAGCTGAAAATAAGCATTAGCATAGGTAAACTAAGGCCTAACTGCAGCTGTGAGACAAAGACTGAGGACTATCAACACTCAGTGCTACTAAAGACAGGCTAAAAAGTTTCCCCATCTTTCCCTGTTGCTTCTTCTACATAATACACATTCTCCTCACAATCCCGCACCCTGATGTTTTCTTCCAAAAAGAACACCCAACCTACAGTGGAGACGAAACAACTTCATCAGTGATCAAGGAATTGTCAGAATTGGAAGGGACCTCTAGAGATCATCTAGTCCAATTCCTCTGCTAAAGCAGGATTGCCTAGAACAGATTATCCAGGACCCAGGTGGGTCTTGAAAATCTCCAGAGAAGGGAACTCCACAAATTCCCTGGGCAGCCTGTTCCAGTGCTCTGTCACCCTCACCGTAAAGAAGTTTTTCCTCATATTTGAATGGAACTTTCTATGTTCTCGTTGGTCCTTGTCCTGTCACAGTGAACCACTGATAAAAGTCTGGCTCCATCCTCCTTCAACCCACTCTTCAGATACTTACAGGCATTAATAAGGTCTCCCCTCAGCCTTCTCTTCTCCAGGCTAAAGAGTCCCAGCTCTCTCAGTCTTTCCTTACAAGGGAGATGCTCCAATCCCTTAATCATCTTTATTGCCCTATGGTGGAGTCTCTCCAGTAGTTCCCTGTCTCTCGTGAACTGGGGAGGAAAGTGCAGGAAGAGAAACTCAATTTATTCAACAGTTTGGGGGCTTCGTATTCTCCACAGTATTTATACTGAAAACTTTTCCCCCTCTTTTCCTCAGACAGAATGAAAAACAGTAACCAGCTCAAGAAACTGGTTAGTATTCAAGGATCACCTCTTGCAAGCTCAGGAGAGGTGCATCCCAACAAAGAGGATGTCAGGCAAAAAAGCCAGGAGGCCAGCATGGCTAAAAAAGGAGCTCCTGGATAAGCTTAAAATCAAAAAGGAGGCCTACAGAGGGTGGAAGCAAGGATGGGTAGACTGGGTGGAATACAGAGAAACTGTCCGAGTGGCCAGGACCAGATTAGGCAAGCTAAAGCCCAGACAGAACTGAGGCTGGCCAGGGGCATCAAGGACAAGAAGAAAAACTTCTACAGATATGTCAGGGATAAAGGCAAGAGTAGGGAAGTTGTGGGCCCTCTCCAGAAGGAAATGGGAGACCTGGTCACCCAGGAAATGGAAAAGGCTGAGTTTCTGAACAACTTTTTCGCCTCAGCCTTCCCTGGCAAGAGCTCTAACCACACTGCCCAAGTCATGGAAGACAAAACCAGGAGCTATGAGATTGAAGAACTGCCCAGTGTAGGAGAAAATCAGGTTAGAGATCATCTAAGGAACCTGAAGGTGCATAAATCTATGGGACCTGATGAAATTCATCCATGGGTCCTGAGGGAGCTGTTGGACAAAGCTGCTAAGCTGCTTTCTGTCACATCTGAGAAGTTGTGGCAATCTGCTGAAGTTCCCACTTACTGGAAAAGGGGAAACAACCCCAATATTCAAAAAGGGAAAAAAGGAAGACCCAAGGAACTACAGGCCAGTCAGTCTCGCCTCTGTGCCTGGCAGGATCATGGAGCAGATCCTTCTGGAATCTCTGCTAAGGCACACGGTATATAAGGAGATGACTGCTGACAGCCAACATGGCTTCACGATGGGGAAATCATACCAAATTTGGTGGCCTTTACGATACTGCCACAGCCTTGGTAGACAAGGGCAGGGCAAAAGATGTCATCTACCTGGATTTATGCAAAGCATTCAACACTGTTCCGTACAACATCCTGGTCTCAAAAAGTCATGTATTTGACGAATAGACCTCTCAGTAGACAAGGAACTGGCTTGATCACCACACTTAAAGAGTTGTGCTCAATGGTTCAATGTCTAAGTGGTGGCCAGTGATGAATGGCATTCCTCAGAGCTTGGTACTGGGACCAGTGCTATTTACTATCTTCGCTGGAGACATGGGATAGAATGGGATAGAATGCACTCTCAGCAAGTTTGCCAATGACCTCAAGCTGTGTGGTTGGGCTGATACGCTGGAGGGAAGAGATGCCATCCAGAGGGACCTGGACAGGCCTGAGAGGTGGGCTAGTGCAAATCGCATGTAGTTCAACAAGGCCAAGTACAGCGTCCTGCACCTGCCACACTGCAATCCCAAACACAAATACAGACAGGTTGGGCAGATAATGGCTGGAAAGTAACCTAGAGGAGACCTGGGAGTGTTTGTGCGTGAGAAGCCCAACACGAGCCAGCAGTGTGCACTGACAGCACAGAAAGCCAACCGTACCCTGGGCTGTATCAAATGAAGTGTGGCCAGCAGGTCACTGGAGGTGATTCTGCCCCTCTACTCTGTGCTCATGAGACCTCACCTGGAGTACTGTGTCCAGATATGGAGTCCTCAGGACAGAAAGGACATGGATGTATTGGAACGGGTCCAGTGGAGGGCCACAAAGATGATCAGAGGGACAGAGCACCTCTCCTGTGAAGACAGGCTGAGAGCTGCGTTTATTCAGCCTGGAGAAGAGAAGGCTCCAGGAAGACATTATTGCAACCTTCTAGTATCTGAAGGGAGCCTATAGGAGAGCTGGAGAGGGACTCTGTCAGGAAGTGTAGTGACATGACAAGGGGTAACAGTTTTAAATTGGAAAAGGGGAGATTGAGATTAGATTTTAGGAAGAAATTCTTTACTGTGAGGGTGGTGAGGGACTGGAACAGGTTGCCCAGAGAAGTTGTGGATGTCCCATCCTTTGAAGTGTTCAAGGTCAAGCTGTACAGAGCTTTGAGCAACCTGGTCTTTGTCTAGTGGGAGGTGTCCCTGCCCATGGCAGGAAGGTTGGATTAAGGTCCTTTCCAACTCTAACCATTCTATAATTCTATTATTTTTCTTAGAGAACAGTGAAAATAGTTTCTTTTTTTTACTGCATTAAGAAGTAAAGAAGTCATAGCAGAGAGTACCTCTTACTTTACAAATTGCATGGCAAGAGCTAAAAACCACACTGTAACTGATTGGGTGAGAAAGGTATTCTCCTGTCACCAAAACAGAGAAACTATGTTTGCTACTGAGTTGTAGGGAACACAGCATCACTGTTAACCTGATATACCAGTAAGATTTTCAAGAACTGACAAATATTTTTAATCAAGGGGAGAGGGAAATTCTGAAGTTTCTGAAAATTAGTCTGGATTTGCTTGCCTCTGCTACACTGCTAATTAAAACAATATAAACTAGAAAGGAAACTTCATCATACTAATTTTTCTGTATTTGTCCCTGATTTTTGGACAACAGTGAGCAAGACTGTATGAAAGTCTGCTTATACTAAACAAGAATTACAAGTTCCAAAACTTTGTGAATAGGCCTTCATAATTGCTGCTATTTCTTCTATTGTCTTCTCAGTTATCCATGGATACATTATTATCATATTTACCCAATGCTCTCGTCTCTAAGCCATACATTCAGTTCCCCTGGGTCAATAAGAATTTTTATATACATGAAAAAATGTGCGGTTCTGGTGCTTGAACCAGATATTAATTCAGAGAGGGAATCACAAAAGCATCTGCTCTTTGTGTTAGTTTAACAGTTCCTGAATGCTAAAGATTTCCTTACAACGTAGAAGTATGAAGGAGCACTGTCAAAGGACAGCATGAATCTTTGTGCTGCACGTTTCTTGGGAAATCACTGCATATCTTCCAAACAGAATGCTGGATTGAAATATCAATTTCCCAAACCTATCAGACAACCGCAACCCATTTCTAGGACAGTATTTTTGTCACAGAAAAAGAACCAACATGACTTGGAACTAGAATTCAATTCAAAATCCAGCTGAAAAGAAATCATCACTGTTCAGAAGTGTACAGAAAAATAAGTATTGATGAGAAATTTTCCTTACCAGTTATTTGTAACACAAGAACAGCATGGCCCTTTTAGATATTTCCAATAAGGAAAGTTGCTTAAGAATCTTGTTTTCAGCTAAGGTCTGTCTCTTTAAAATTCAAGTCAAGACTTACGTGCAGGTTGCAAGACTGAGGTCTGAAAGTTAAATCAGCAACAGCTTGAAGAAGGACGAGGCTTGTCAAGCGCGTTCCACTTACCTCTCACATCAGGTTCTGAACATACAGACACCCTTTTCCTGATACCCACTTATTTGTAGTTGCAGATTCTCTGAAATTAATGCACAGCATCTAGGCAGATTCCCAGTGCCAAAGCCTTTAGAAACTTGCATATTCATAATGTAAGGAACAGAAGAGCACACCTGTCTTCCAGTCAGTCCCTTTTGCAAACTTTAGGTGCTAACCATCCACTCACTGCACTAGCAAGTAAGCTCTCCCTCCAGCCGTGGAATGCTTTCCAGGGACAACTGGATCACAAAACCAATTTCCTTTTTGCACTACACCTTATAATACCACAACGAAACAGCTATTAGGAAGAGCAATGTCTTACACTGGAAGAGCAATATTTCACAACTAGTCTGGTAACTGCATTCAACACCTGCTCCAAGTTATAATGGAATGTATATATATACCTCTGAGAATAGCGAAAAGCACTTCACTGAGACTTGAAAGAGTTAGTGAGAGAACATCTTAAAATCATAGTTGGTAAAATGTCCCAAGTCCCTCCTCATGTTTTTACTTTCAGGATAAGGACTGACATTTTAAAAAAAATAGCCCTAGAAATTCAAAGATGTGACCTTCTTTGCTTTGTCCCACTCTACGTGTAAGTGAAAGATATTATTTTAAAGCTATTTCAATATTATTGAGCTATATTGGACAGTTTATCAATAGTCCAATACAGGCATTTTTGTTGCCTTTGAGCCTCTGAAAGCAATTCTTATGTCAGGTGCTGCTGACACAGAAGCAAAAAGTGTTCTCTCTTATAATTAGCAAAGGCAGTCAGTAAGAGCACACCTGACTTTACTCATCAGAAAGCTTTCACCTGCCCATGTGCCTGACTTGCAGAAGCTGGGCTCTGCCAAGTGATGCAGAGCAAGAGCTAGTAAGTTCTGTGCTCGAAATTGTCTTGCTCAACAGTAAAGTTCAATCAAAATAAACAGTTCTGAAATAATTGAGGACTTTAAGGATGAAGAATGTCCTGTACCACTTATATTCCGAACACATTATAATTTCTAGACCACGTCTCATGTTTTTCAACATAACAGACTGTCACACTGCTGAAATATTGTATTTTCTGGTGGGAAGTACTTAGTGAAAACACACTACATTTTGACATTACATTTTGAGTTTGGGCTGCACTGAGTGACTAATGTAAAGCTGTCTGCTTTGAATTTCTTAGGATACACCGCATAGACGCTGAAAGCATGCAAAGAGATGGGAATTTGTTATGTTAGCAGGAGAAAATAGCAGAGAAAAAGGAGCAGTTGTCATACATTAACAGATTAATAAATGCAATAAATATAATTCATTATGTTCTCACTGTGGCCGTGCTGTTTCGAGCCATTCTCCTGGCAATGCTGTCATTTTGGCTGAGGGGAATTAAAGGAATGACTACAGCAGGAGACAGCACTCATAAAAAGGAGAGGAAGGTTTATGGAAGGGAGAAAGCTTATGCAGCAACTGATAGTAAATCCATCGACATAGCAAGAATGCAGCTCTGAAGAGACTCCTTGCACATGCTCCCTCCATACAACGGTCATTTTAATTATGCCAGAAAGGGTGGAATGAAGAATTCAGTAAAGTAACAGCAACATCCTTTCTAGTATGCCAACAACAACTAGACATCTGGGAACAGAAAACCACAGTAACAGATGAATTACAGCACTCAAAATTTGTATCACAGCATACCATACTGCTTCCTTATAATAAACCCAAATCTAACACATTACAGAAATAACGTGTACTGGGAAGGTCCTGAAGAGTCAGGGGTCAGATCATCAAGTATTTATACAGACCTCATTTCCTTCATCCTTCAGCATGTGACGGTGCAGAGCCAAGAAGTCAGTTTCTCAGTCAGTTCTTCATCACTAAAACCCAAGCAAGTTTCTAGTCTCCAACTCCACTGGCTGTAAGCAGCCTCACTCACAGCTTTTGACTTTAAAGCACTGTTAACCCTGACAAATTCTGTCTAGATAGCCATGCTGCAGGCTGGTAGCCTGAGCACCACTTCAGCCTTATGCCTACTGATCTTGGAAGATAATTTCAGGTAATTGTTTTTGCCTCCGTACAGTACAGCTCAGCCACTCCTTCAGCAAGGACTCAAAAATACCCCACTGCATAATTTTGCCATGAGGTTTTCTTCCCTCTCTGCACAGCTCCAGGTTGGGGCATGAGACATGACAGTATTAACATGTAGAAACACCCAGTACACCTGACTAGTGCTGGGTATGGAACTACAAGCAGTCTGATGCCAATTATCCATCAAGACTATAGCAAGGAGATGACACCCGGCCACTATTACCGCAGGGCACTAAAGGACAGCGAGGAGAGCAGGTTGGATAATCTCAATGCAACATGATGTGTGATGCTGGGCTGTCAGCTGACAGACTGCCACAAAAGTCCACAGTACAGCTGCACCCACATTGTTAGTGTAGGTTGATATGCCATGATTTTTACGGCCTTCTGAGGGCAAAAGCTAGTGAAAATTACTTTTTAGATGTATGATAATTATATCTTGAACTTCCCCATCCATTTTACTCATTTCCTCTTCACTTGGTTTAAGTCTATGATCAAATGAAGTAAAATTTAATGACAGAGCTTATATATTAGAAGATGAAAATTTCAGTAAATATGTAGAAGGGTACTGCAGCAAATTATAACAGAAAAATGAGAGGAGCCACACAAAGACAACAATGACTGAAGAATCTGGAGAACTGTGAATTCTTAAGGATTCCCTGATTCAGTTTTACCAACTGTCAGAAAGCAAGTGTGAAATTAAATCCAATTCACACATTATAGACAATTAGGTTAGATTAAAAACAATCTGTCATCCTAAACTCTGAAAAGGTTTGCTGGCTAGTAGTGAAAATTCAAAAACTCTTTCATGCATCATTTGGTATTTCATTTCACCCCTTATTTCTGAGGAGTATAACAGATGCAGCAGAAAAATTCTTGAACAGTGATGGTAATTATCATTTATTTTTCCTCCATCCGACTGCATCCTTAACTTATTCCTCTACTGAATTAAGCGCACGCAATGTCAACACAATAAATACCAGGTGCATATAGATTGCCAAAATATGGTAAGTGAGTAGCAGGAGCCTGCCTTAGCAAAACCCATAAGAAGAATATAATTTTAGGTGAAGTATGCAAATTGAGTGATTTGTAAGCAAGATTTTTATATTTATCTTAAACAGAGTTTTCCAACTCCTTACAAACTTAAGCAAAGTTATGGTAAAAAACATGCCATAAACCAAGTGGAAAGAGTTTCTGTTAAGATTTTCTTGCTCAAATATACTTAGAGAGACTATCACATCTAAAATGTGACCACATCCATCAGGCTGCTTACAATTTAGATTATATACTTCTGGCAGAAGACCAGAACAATCTGTTACCTTGAAGTAGGACAGCTGCAAAACATGTTTGTTCATCACACTAGTACTCTACAAAACAGAGTGTAAATCCTCCACAAGATAACTGTAAGCTTCATGGGAAAATAAGTGGTTTTCACCTATTTTTCACATCCAAATAAAATTAAAGTTGACCTTTTCTCAGTTGGTTAAATTGAATACAGAACCTTAAAAAACCTCTACTTTACTGCTTAACTGTCTCTATTGAGAAACTTTAATATAGAAACTTCACTCAGAAAACACAAAAAATAGATACAAATAGGAAATTAACCAATCTGTTTTTTAACAGGTAACTAAGGAAACCAGAATGGCTCGTTAATTAAACAGACTCTCCAGTACAGATGTATTTGTACAACGGTATCAGTACGTTGCACAAAAATTTGGTTTTTTTTCTGGATATGTCTACTTACTATTCAGTGTTCACTTCCATATGAAGCTCTCCTTATTTGCTATATTCTTTACTGTAGAGTAGCACCAAGGTGCTCACTCAACAACAGGGCCATACACCACAGAGACCACAGAATATGGTTATTGTCTGGAAGGCAGCACAGAAGCAATAGCTAAAAGGAACTATGATGTGACAGCCATATTCGGTTTCATTGTCCGTAATAATAAGGAGAATGATTTTGTAATTAAAACACACCACTGGACACTGCACAGTTGACAAGCTTATTTAAATGCTCATCACTGAAGATAATTAAAAAAAAAAAAAAAAGTGTGGTCTCATTATCCTTCTACACCTTGGCCATCCATTCCCATCCTCTTTTTTCCATAGAACTGAATTGAACAGATTCAGACTTCTTTAAAAAAATATAATTCTTTCAGCCAGGTTAGTTTTTGCCTACATCAGTGCTCTGCCACATGCATGGTAGGGCTGTCCTAAGAGAAGGGGTACAAAGGCAGTGCCAGAAATGGGTAAGAGAGACTCCAGATGCACCACTCCTGCTTTCACTGGTGGTTTGCACTTACATAAACTTAGACTGTTCACACATCACACACCCAGTCACACACTGACGCCACCAAGCTATTTCTCTTAGTAGGTTTCATTTAAAACTAGTATCTACAATTTATTCCCTCCCCCACAAGCACTTTGTCCATGTAGTCTAATTCATGGCTTAGGATATCCTTTTACATTTTAAATATCAAAGGCAACACAGGTACACATTTAAGCGCTTTCATATGGCAGGACATTTTTCTGAAACAGACCTTTACTGACAAATTGCTTTCTGAAAGTTCATCTACGTTGTTACTCTACTGGTTTAACTTTCTATCAGATCCTAACCTGTAGAGGTATCAATGAATGTTTCCCATCTCAGCTGGGACAATAATTGCAATCTTTTAAAGGAGATGCTGCACTACATTTAGATTTGCACTGATTATATTCATATTTAAACAAATGGACAAGCATTCCCATATTATAATGCACATATACAGCACTGAGAATGACAGCTTCAAGCCTTTTACACCAGCTTCAAGCTTCTTACCCAAACTAAGGAATTATGCTGTTAGTATGAACCTGACTGTGGAGCCATATTAATACACGTACAACAGCAGCTGTGGACAACAGGACAGAAGCAGAACGTTCCCCTCATTTCTTGCAAATGTACAGAAGCACAGGGGGGAAGAAAAAAAAAAATCACAAAGTAAGCTAAAGGTATTTGAAAATCTGAAGCCTGTTCCTCAAAATAAGACCAATTTCATTGTAACTGAGTTCCCATGCTTATTCTTAGAATTTATCAGAAAAGAAACCAGTCATTCTTTTAGTATTTTCTAAAAGCTTCAAAGTATTTGTAATGATAACACACCTATTACCATAAATACATATCACACTTCTGAAGGCCAAATCCTTTCTGTATAACACTTCTGCTGTAATATCCAATTCCATTCATTTAAAAACAAAATCAACTCCCAAAGCCATTAAATTCCCCCAAGGCTCCTTTCAAAATCCTATCCAAAGACAGAACATATTTACGAACTGTGGCGTTTGTGGTATTGTATGTACATAAAAGTTCTCTGAAGATTTCAAAGCACATCCAAATAAAATCTCCAGAATAAATATACAAAAAGTAACTGTAAAGGGGCTCTAATTAGCCAAGTTAAAGTGGACCATGACAAATACTAAAACCAAGGAAGGAAATTTACCATGAACTGGCAAGCTAGTCATAAAGCACCAGAAGTTTATGCATTGATTTTGTGAGTACCAGGCTCCTTTGCCTCCAAATGATAATTTACAACGTATATCTTATAAGTTGCTTATAGTAAAATGACAGCCAGGATAATCAGAGAATAGAAAGCTTTTTGGTCACATTTTGAAGGTGTCAGATGGCATGTTTAAAGATGCATTAAGTCAGGCAATGAACTGAATTATAATATATTTTCAGACTAATATTTAATTTCTAATTTTTATTTTCCTCCTATTGTAACATCATAACTGACACATGATGAAATACTAAGAAATAAATGGAGATGATAAAAAGTAATTACACATTTCAGTGCTAACCGTTTACTATTTAATCACTTTGGGGAATCTTAATATATTGTATGCATAGTAACACTCACAAGATGGAAAAGACTGATAAAATTAATACTGTGCAATTCAAACTTTTTTTTTTTTCCTGTATCACGATCTAAAACCTTAGAAACTCCTGTTCTCTCTCTTTCTACCTTCACTGGGCAGTGTTAAAGGATCTTCAAAGGATCATTTCTTCCATGCAGCAGAACCAGGCAGCTTACTACTAGCTTTCCTGTTCTTAAATCATCAGGAAAATCATCTAATGAGGACTTTATTCTCTGAGCAAGAAAAAAAAGCAGTTGCCATGCAACAAGAATGAGATCAGCAACCTGTAACATCTTCATGCAGATACAAACCGGAGGTGCTGTCACAGCTTTCGCCTTCAGGCAGATGAGACCGCACTACCCCGATTTAACATACTCGTTCCTAAAGGTTTCCCCTCTTTTTCTTCATTTGCCTATTCAGTACACACTAAGCATGGTTCATGGCTTCCCTAACTTAAGACTGCTTTACAGTTCTTTTATTTTCAATCATCTAAACCACATCAATGAAATTTTAAAAAGGAGGAAAATATTTATACTACCTCATTCATATTAATGCATGTCCCTGGCTGCAAGTGGAAGACAATCAGAAAAGATTAAGATTAATAAGCACCGAGAAACTGAAGTCAAATGGGAGCAGAAAAGCTTAATGCATTCAGTTCTGAGTTAGAAAAATGTCAGTGCAAATGAGAAAGAGGGGCAACAGCACAGCTGATACTGAATTTGTATCAACGCAGGGGAAATGCTGACCAGTGAGAAGAGTGCAGACAGGAGGAAAAGAGAACTTTCCCAGAAACTTAAACAGACGTTCATACATTTTTATTTTTTTTTTCACTAGAAGGCCCCTAATGGGCTTATTGACTTAACCATGCCCAAACTGTAATCATGTCCATAAATAAAAACAAAAGGGATCCATCTTTTTTTCAAGCCACAAAATTTCTGCCATCTCTGATGCAGTATCACCTTTGCAACATGGTGCATTTCCCAGAATACAGGGGAGAACCGAAAGCCACAAGAAATACACATCTGAAGTAACATTTAAAAAAGAAACATTTCTGGAAGAGAAAATAAACTTCATGAAATGGAGGAGATGGTGAATGGCACCTAAGACCAAAATAAACCTATGCAACTGCAATAATTCAAAGTAAAAACACCTCAGAGAATATATAGAATCCAAACATACATACCTTCATGTCTGACACACACATAAGCAGTACAGATAAAGAAGACATTCCTAAAAAAAAATAATTTAAAAAAAAAATATTTCTCAACTTAGCAGATGGAACCTAAATTGCTGAAAGAGAACCCTCTTCACATGGATTCCTCACAGAGGACTCATGAAAATTTAAGACCGGGAGATGAGTATAAGTTTCAGTAAGATTACATAGTTTCAGTAAGGCTGAAATGCTACGGAGGACAACACAACCAGGGAAGCAACGTCACCCATTTTACTATGGCATGTCAGGAATGACGGAGATGCTAAACTGTTAGCATGAGCAGAGAATCAATATTTTACCATTAGATTAAAAAGGATTGCAACAGTAACATTCCCAGTTCTGAGCAGCAGCAGTTTTCAAGGCTTAACTCTCTTTTCTACCTGCCCAGAAAAAGGGTGCTCCAAGGTAAGGTTTTCACAAGCAAGCAGTTTTACCATGTTTCCAAATAAAGGCTCATTTAAGAAACTTCTATATTTGGGCAGTCCCATGGAATTTTAGAATTAAAGGCCCAAGTAGTTTACATCATAATGAAACACCTTCAACGACAAAGAAAAGGTGGGGTGGAAGGAGAGCAAGGCTGAGGAAGTTTTTTTTCTGCATTGCCAGCACACTCCTGAGATGTACTCACAGACTGAGGGCTCCGATGTCCCACGCTGAAGAGGGACAGGTTTCCCCACTCTTCCTCCACATCTGAGTGGTAGCACTACTGGTAAACTGGAACTGAGAGGCACAACTGCTCTTCAAAGGTTTAAGAGGATGAGCTGGCTCCCCCAAAGCAATGCAGCCCAAATTACCGGGCTCATTAGAAAACAAGAATCTTAAATCCTAATTAAAATTGATGTCGCTCCTTTTAGTTACGTAAAATTACCATAAGATAAAAATTGTAAGAACTATCAATGCTCTACCTCAAGAGAGAAGCCAATCATCAGGATGAGTCAGGAAAGAGCTCCTTGATTTTAACACAGGTTGACCAGACAAAGAAAAAAATGCACACAAGTCCTCTTTTTCCATTCTCTGAAGCTAATGGTAAAGGCCATGGTGTGCAATGAGACACTACGGAAAGGTCAGTCTCTGCATTGGCAATGCACCGTGGACCCTAAGAAAATTTTCTCCTCTCTCTCCTCCAGTAAGGACAAACAAAAAACCTATTTGAATTGGGCGTCTAACATGACATTCAAGGAATGGAGAGCTACTGTAAATACTGACACACAGTCCACATATACACAAGTCTGATTACTAAGCAACAAGCAACGGCTGAAACAATCTTTATATTCATACGCTTGAAGGGCAGAATGCGAGCCCCTGGGTAACGACATGATAAATGACCACTTTTCTCCTCCTCCTCTACACGAATACCTGTTTTAAGTTCAGTTATCCAGAAAATTATGCTCAGATGACTCTAATTCATGTGCGCAGAGCTGTTGAAGTTTCTGAGGCATAATTCCTACTTCTGTAGAAGTGTTCTGCGGGGTATCAGTTTCTACTGAAAAAATATGATCCTAGCCTTGACAGGACACACACATATTTAAAAAGAAAGAACTGCATCTACAGTGAGGCACCACCTGATAACCTAAACCAGTAGCCTGAACTTAGGAAGAAATTTGTTTCATTTCTATCACCTCAGCTCCAGATTTTTGGGCTCCTTAACTCCAGAACAGAGTTTCTCACATTCAAAAAAAACCTTTTCAATAATTGAATCTTCTGCTGCAAATCAAACAGCCACCCTTTGTTTAGTTTACCTTTCCTGCTGCCTCTTGGTCTGAAAATTCCACTGCATTAAAGGAATGCACTAGACTGGAATGCATCATATTAAGGAATGCACTGAATTGATCTACACGGTTTTGAATGGGTCAAAGCAGAAGATGGTGGAAAAACAAGGTCTAGAATCCAATTGTCAAATGTGAGAGATGAAAGTTTAGACTGACAAGATAAATCACCTAATTAACAGTTCTGTAGTGGAAACCTGGGAAGATTAGCTAACAGAATTCTGTTGCATAATCCATCTATCTGGATATGCACAAGAAGGAAATTCTGAACAACGTTGCTAAGACAACACAATGGAAACTGAAGACTGGGGACAACATCATGCTGCTTGGAGCTCCTTGGTAGGAAATACTTCCTTGAAATACATTACAGTGAGTACACTTAATTATAATTCTTATTTTTTACATCTGCCATTTTAGTTGTTTTGTTTGTATAGTCCTAATATAACCATTAGTCCTATGTGGAGTTACTTAACCATAGTATGTTCAAATAAAAATATTACCATGTTTTAGAGGTGAGACACAGAGAAGGAACAAGAAGAATTCTGAAAGTGATATTAATTCACTGTGCTACAGAACTTTGGGAATTATTCCTACCAGTAAATTTTACCACACAATGTCTCACAGTATCCAACATCTCATTACAACGTGCACATACTATAACCTCTTTCAGCAGCCATAGTGTAACAAGCACTATTTTAATTTATGTCCTAATGCTCACTGCAGACACCCATTCCTTCTTGGACAAGGCAGCCTGTTTCCATGAAAAGAGAAAACATGTACAATCTTCTCAGTTTTACCTGCTGCCTGCCATAGCGAGCTGATGCTCGGGACATATCAGATATCTCCAATTTGAATCTCCTGCACTTACTTGCTCTGTAACTTTGATTCACATGGTACAGGCCCAAAAAAGTTGAGCGGAAACATGTCTCTTGACTAAGATTTTATGCATGTCAAATTTTATCAATGAATTTTCAGTTTCAGTTCTCTTTCATCTGAATTTTCCCATACATCCTCAAAGACAGAGCCTCGAAATACTTTTATTTAAAAATATGAAAAGGAAAAAACTCTTTACATCCTATACTTGTTATGAAGAAATGGAAACCTGGCTTCTTAACATTTTTTTTAAATGTCAAAAATTATGTGGTAGCATTTAATTTTATTTCTTTTTACTACAAAACACTAAATAGTTAACATGAAAGCAGCTGAGAATGTTTAACACAAGCTTTTAGAGCCTTCATGCTTCCAGAGCTTATCACAACCTCATGGCTGTTACCTTTATTTTCTTCTAGAATTCAAAGCTAGCTCCAAAAGCAAGGTAACCCAAAATCACATTTCCTTGTGTATTGAGGCATCTCCCAAGGACACAGCAAGTACAAGCCAAACACTGTTTAGGCTACCTCAAATAGATTTGGCAAGGTGCCCTGTAATGCACTTACCTGGAATACTGAAATAGAGCTACTGTATCACTTCCTTAAAGCAAAACTACACAGAGAGAATAACATCCAAAATGCACATTCCTGTTCCCTTTCAGAAAAAATATCACAAAATTTATTTAAATATTACAAGAAAATTTATCTCTGAATAAGAGAAGCTCTTTTTCCTAAAACTGAATGCAATGGATTCCTTGATAGCTTGAGGCAAGATACTTCTTTCTCAATTTAACGTCTGCAAGACTAGAATAGCTGTACTTCTTTCACAGGGGTGGTAAAAGAATTAATTTGCTTGCACTCACACAATTACTTTGAAGATGAAAACTGTTATTTATATGTCATTTCATATAAATTAGCAAAACCAATACACCTGCACAATCCAAAACAAGACTATCCTCGCTCCACATACAGATGAGCGCATGGTCTTAAATACCATTTTTTAATCCATTGCCACATCTCCAAAGAAAACAGCAAGCTCATCAGTCCTTACTGCCTCAAATCCAACTTACAACTTATTGATCCTGTGACATGCATTTTGCAGCCTGTAAGATAGGTTTATTATTCTTGTAACCAAAATTTTAACACTTAATATAAGCATTATCGATGAAAGCATATTGACACAATCAGGCTCTCCAGGTGTAGTTGCTTCAAATTGTCCTGATGAAAGCTTTCTTCCCTTTCAAAGTACTGTTTCAACTCAGTGATTTCATATACTCCACAAATCTTCCAAAGATTTTTCATTTTGAATGAAAGAACATTTCTTTGTCCGTGTTCATTTCTTTCTAGTTTCAATGTAAGGCAAAGGGGTCAAGAGCTTTAAAGATACATTACTAAACCTGAAGAAGCAAGTCTACACTCCCTTTTTATTTTATAATACTTTTTGTCAGTCTTTTGTTTCTCTTCATTTGTACTCGTTTCCATCTCCAAATAATGATGTAGTCACTTCTCATCTTTACAAAGCTGATCTTTTCCCTCCTTTCCTCAATCACAAACAAGAGAATAGAAATTATACCATCATATAAGAAACACTAATTACCCAGAAACTGGGCTGCCCTCCTCCATCATCTGCTTTAGGCTTAGTTGAAAGAGCCAACAACTAAGACATGACTGCATTAGTAAGATTTACAGTATTAAAGTAAAATTAAGATGCCAACATTTCTCACAATTTTGCAATGCTCCTGTTTTGGAAGAATGCAGACAAATATCAAACTGGGAAATAAGTAACAGTTTGCCAGATTATCAAAGGTTGAAAACATTTTCGTATCTAGAAGTAAGTTAGGCATAACAATACAGCAATTTATAACTCCACCTGCAATTTCATTACAAAAAAAAAAATGTAATTCATAAAATTCAATAGTTTTGTTGCTTTGAATTGAATTTTGTTATTAAAAAACTTAGTGGCTCTACCTAAAATAGAAAATTGTCTTAAACTCTTCCTGCTAGAAGTGATTAGAGTTTTTTTATTCTGTGCTTTTTTCCTTCAGATGGAATGCTTTGCTAACATTCAACAGCACACATTTCTACAGAAATGACTTGCAACTAAAAATGAGTCTTCATTGTAATCAAATTATTAAATGCTCTCAAACACTGTATTTGAAATGGCCCTAGCTCATTCAGTCCTGCTACAATATAATTTAAGAGCGTGCTGTGAATATAAAAATCAAGAATCATACTGTACTACAAGCTGAATCTTTTTGGAAAAGTCTCTCAAAAACAGTCTTACCCCTACATACTTCAAGTACAACTGCATCCACATGCTTGCTTAAGATCTCTCATTGATATCTGAATAAACACAGCAGGCTTAAATCTTTCCACTAAAAATATATCAAAGCTATAGGCAATTATATATATACAGACAGAAATATAGACATAGATAAATAAAAGCAGAATTACATACAGTAATATTGCTTACTGCCAGTTCAGTAAGCAAAGATATGATCTGATCCTTCAACCTTTTCCTGTTAATTGCTCATTACCAAGAGCCTGTTCTTGCCTAGAGACATTACGATCAAGAGAAGTGAGCAAAATATAGGTCTTGTCATCATATTTATCAATTAATTAGCAGATTAAATCAAGATTAAATAAAAAATGACACTACCATCTTCCAGTACTTTCTCAGTATATATCTAAGATTTTGGGGCTTTCTTAATAAAAATTATGCATTTTAAACTCCTCAGCTGATTTCATTACATAGCATATATTATAGCTGAACTAAAGATTTTTCCACTTTTTATACTAAGCTGATATATCTGCTATCTGACCCATCATAGGGGAATCAACGTTCTTCATAGACAGACAGACCAGACAAAATACACATCTCAAAACAATGATGCACAGAAAATACAAAAGGCATTCTTGGAAGGGAGTGAGGGAAGGAGGGAGCTTTTGTAATACACTTCCTTAGCTGAAATAGCAAAAATCTATATAAGAAACAAAATCCGAACCTAATCTTGTAATAATAAAATTTATAAATATATTGATCCTTAGTTATTAGGAGATACATTTGATCAAGCCTGAATCAAAAATTCAACTGGGATTTCTGTAAAGTTAACATAGATTGGTACTCTGATTCCTTCATTGCAGTCTAATTCTTCTGCAGTGAAATAAATGGGAGACATTCCAAAATGATCAATACAAGCTGGCTGAGATCCATACAAAAGTATATTAAAGACCAAGGAGTCTGCTCTGTGCTGCAGATTGTTTGTTTTTAATTACACAAAATATATCTGCAAAAAAATTAACCTGAAAGCTTCCCTAAATACTAAATTTTCTGTTCCAAAGACTAAATTTTCTAGGTCCCTTCCAAGCTAGACGATTCAATGCTTCTGTGATTCTACAAAAATAGTCTCACATGCAAATAATATAGTGTATTTTTATGTATGACCTGCCTGGAAAAAATACTGATGCGAATTTTTTTAATTTTTTTTTTAAACACAGACATCAGAAAATAGTTTTTTTTTCCCCCTACCGAGTTATTAAAAATGCCATGTTTCCAATATATCCTGAAGTAAATTTTCAGACCACTTCCACAAAACAGTCTTCCTGCTTGAATCTTTATTTTCACACTTGGCCTTCCCTATTTAAATTTTCATAGAAAAAGAAACCAGTTCCATGTGACTCAGGAAACAAGCCTGAAAATAACTCCTCATATTTTACAAACTGTATTTTAAAACACTCACCAGTTTGCCACCAGTGGTCCAAAACAGGTACCTTGAAGACCTTTTTTGACCATTCTAGTGTGTCCACATCACAGTGCTCACCGGCCACAAACAACGTTCTGAACCTTTAAATAAAAATAGAAAAGTATGTATCTTGATTTTGGAAAGGAGAACAAGATAACAAATTCAACAATATCTCTGGTTGGGGTACCACATAAAGAAGAAAGGGGAGAGAGGGCTCTTACTCTTTGTATGCTCCTTCCTAACAAGTAACAATTAGAATTTTAGTAATATTAATTTATGTGACTTCATACATCATGTAAAAGAGGCTCTATTTTCTGAATGCAAAGACCTTCAGAGACTAGAGGCAAGCAACTGTCAATGGAAGTAAAAATAATAACATGCTTGGTACACAGGAACCAGGTAGATCCGTTCAACAAAACGTAAGAATGAAATACCAAAAAAGGGTCAGAAAACTACAATAGAAAAATTAATAAAGAAATAAACAGAACCAAGAGGAAATACTTGTAGCATAACTCTCAGTTAAAGATGTTCAATTTAAACAGGTTTTTGTATTTTTTGAACTGTCATCTTTACATAAGTGTTTGGAAATGAGTTTTGAGGGAAGCAGTGGAACATGAAGCCACTTCCCTGAGGAGAGGCAGGCTACTTATACATAAATTAAAAAAATAACATAATCCTACTAGGTGATGCCAATCAGAACAATGTTCAGCAGCCTTGGGTCCCTGACTGCAGTACTAGATCTTAGCTCATTTGACTGGACATCACACATCCAACTTTGGCAGAGAAGTGACGCTACACCTAGCAGTCCTGGCAGATGTGATCTGCATGTTTGTGCCATGAAATTAGATAGTGCTACATAACTGGGTATTAAGCCCACACCCAGGCTTTAAATTCAGAATCTTTTATCAGAAGTTTAGTCACACTTCATTGTCCTTCATTAAGCATTGCAAATTCACTTCATTCCCTGTTTAGAATGATAAGGTCCTCTAGGTGATATTTAAGAAAGCCACCATTTGATGATTAGCCCTCAGAAGCTAGACATTACTGTACATTGCTGCATGCTCCTAAGGTTTTAGTCTCTCTAAAACTTGCACAGTAACTTATGTCATAGCAGATTTTTTTGCACTTAGTTCCTAACAACCAATTTTACACCCTCTTAAACTGCATGTGGTACAGCCTGACCATGAGTTACTGTGTATAGTTCTGGGCCCCACACTTTAAGAAGGACGTGAAGGCCTTTGAATGCATCAAAGCTGGGGAAAAGAGTGGAAGGAAAGTCCTGTGAGGAGGCTGAGGGGTGACCTCACTGCCCTCTAAATCTTCCCAAGGAGAGGAAATAGATGTTGACCTCTTCTCCCTGGCATCCAGTGACAGGACACATGGGAATGGTTCAAAGCTGTGCCAGAGGAGGAGGCATAGGGAGGTTTATGTTGGACATTAGGAAGCAATTCTTTATCAAGAGGAAGGTCAAACACTAAAGCAGCCTTCCTAGAGAGGTAATCGATGCCTGAAGCCTGTCAATATTTAAGAGGCATTTGGATAAGGCCCTTAACATGCTTTAACTTTTGGTCAGCCCTGAACAATCAGGCAGTTGGACCAGATAACATTGTAGGTTCCTTCCAACTGAAGGAGTCGAGTCAAGTTAAGTCAAGTTTATTCTATTCTAAAGTCAGGGATATTCATGACACCGGCCAGACACAGTCAACTAATAAGACACTAAAGAGAATAATCATTTACAATCTTGCCCCCACACTGACATGAGACAAATAAGCAATCCTCTTTGGGTAGAAACACAGAACTTTTAATTCAGGTTCATGATGTACAGATGAAAATGAACAGCCAACTACACTCAGATGAACTGCTGATTTATATTCAATTTTTTTATTTTTTTCAATATTTTTCATTAGTACATGCCTATTTTTATAGCCTGTGTTGTGACAGCATGGTTTCTATTGACAGCAATGCATGGTATTTATCTTACTTTATCCATAAAATACGCTGAACTGGTTTTCTAGGCTTCTTCTATAGTCCACAAAGAACAAGAGGAAACTTTGGAAAGTAATTTACATTTAAGAGACTCAAAAGGGTAAGGTGGGTTTTTTACATAACAAAACCAAAATGAAAACAAAATGAAAACCAAAATAAACCAAAATCCAAGGCCCTAGAGCAACACTAACACATGACTAAGCTACAGGATAGAGACTTTGTTAAGTTACTATTTAAAAACAGCAAAAGAAGCAGCAATTAAGTTGTTGCATTATAACTTGGAAGGGTTATTTCTGCATCTCAGAAAAGGGAATCAGGAACGTCTCAAAGTTTTAGACATTCTTATTCTTCTGCACACTTAAACATTTCCAAGTTTTAGCAAGATTTTGAAACATAAACCATCAGTTTTGGAAATAAAATCTAAGCCAGAGGGAAATTTAAGACATAACATTTCTGGTTTCATTTTATAGATAAATCACAATAGAAAACTGCACCTCCTTCCTGAGAAGGCTGGTGTAACCATCTGAAATGCTTCAGCCACATCAACACCAATCTGTAACCCCCAGGTGCAAACCTGCCATGAGGTATGATGGAAATTGTGAATGCAGAGCTGCCACGCACATGCCCTATCACTACGGGTGAAAGAACTTGCTCCCCTTCTGTAGTATCCACGCAGGGTGGTATCATGCCTTCCCTCTCCCAAATACTCCCTACTTGGCATATGACCACCACCAATAGTACCCAGAAATGCAATCTAAAACCTCCAAGAGTTACAGGAAGACAGGAAAGATAAGAGGCAAACACAGACTGAGATTCCACATCAGAAGAACTCCATTTACTAGCCAATAATCTTTCTTTCTCTGAGTGAAACTTTACAACTTTTACTCACAATAGAAGCGGCTGAACATTTCATGAACACTCTGTCATGGCAAATGAACACTGCAGAGACAGTCTACCAAGTACTGCATCAATCCTCAAGGCTTCTGAGATGACAGAATACCTAATTAAGAAGGGAATAGTGCTTCATGTGGCCCAAGATCAGACCCTGGCATTAGAAATAATTCTCAACAATAATTCTCAAAAATGTGCCCTTGTTAGGATTGCAGCATGCTCTACCACAGCCAGATCAACGTCAGCGACATTTTGTTTTACTTCATGTCTTCATGCAGCCTATTATGAACGAAGACGGCTGCTGAACACAGGACTTGCCTCTTGTCCTTCAGCAATGGATACAAACTGCAATGAATCTGTAAAACCTGTAGGATTGTGGCTGCAAAAACAGAGAATTCTTAGGTATGGTGGGCATGAAACAAACTTCATTTCAGAGGCATGTAATTTAGAAAGAAAGTTACAAGAATCATTTTGTAGATGAAATCCAGAAAGAAATTTAAGAAATTATGAGAAAAAACAGAGCAAGTAACTCAAGGCTGTCAGAAATGAGAGACAGAAACGCACAGATCAGCCTAACCACAAAATTGGGAATACCTCTAAGAGGGAACCTAGAGATTGACCTCTCCTCTAGAGACCACAGCCATCCCACAACATGGATGCCCAAACCAAAACACATTCTTTGGATATTCACACTCTGTTCCTCCCTAGAGGTCAGGCACATCCCATTAGTATAAAAGGCAACCTCTCCCAATGTAAGGACTAGTGACCTCTCACTGTGTAGCTGCAAGGCAAGAGAATGCACAGAGTAAAGCTACACCTACAGACTATGTCAGTAAAACATGGGATGAAACATCATGAAGCCCAATAAGTCATATGCCCTAAAACTGAACTTTGTTTTGTTTTTTTTTTTTCAGTGACACTGGTCCTAGACATTAAAAAAAAAAGAAAAAAAAAGGTGAGTTTATCGTCTCGGATCCAGTCACAGATCTATAGTTAGAATATAAGAAAAGAAACTTCCACAGACAAAAGATATTGGGCACTCTGATCACCAAGGCAGGGATTCATGCACCAGATAAATATAACAACATGAGAACAGTTTTATCTGTGAACTACGTCATCCTGGTTTGAGGTAAAACAGAACCACTTTTCTTTTCAGTAATTTTACTTTTCAGATAAGTCTCTTCTAACTAATTAGCATTTATAGAGGTAGCCATAATAATAACTTTGAAGTAGGAAAATCAACTTGGTGCACAGCTAGTTACAAACTTAGGAAAGTCAGAAGATCTAGAAAAAATGTTACTACATTGAACTTGAACTTCAAGATGGAAGAATTCAACTTCCCTAATTTCAGAACAGCATTTCAGCCATCTCTCCTTTCTGGCACCCCAAGATGGCTTGGAGTGGCTTCATTCCTAGAATAGAAGGCAGGGGATCCAAAGGATAAGCAGCTTTCACATCAAATAAGCATAGTTTTCTGTACTCATAATAAACAACATCGTTTTGATAAACTACTTTCTGAGCACATCTCCCACATTAGAAAATAATTATTATAATGAGTGTGACCCCAATTGGCATCTTATACCTGAATGCTTTTTATTGTAAGGCACAAGCCATTGCTGATAATTACAGTTAATAGCTGAGAGTAATAACACAGATAAAAGTTTATCATAGAAGATAATAAAATATTGTGAGTAAAATCCACAAATATGTATTTTAAGAAGCAATTTTTAAGACTCACATGAGGGCACTCCTATTAAGCACTGCTCAATTTGCATTGTATGAAATGTTCTGTAGTTAGGCATTTTAAACACAACATTTCAGCTATGATATAAAAATTCAATTAATTAATTTCAGTAACATTATAAACTGACAAAAAATTCTGTTAATTGTCCTTCTTTTAAAAAACAGGGCTATTAAAACACCAACAACTTAGTAGATTTGACAAAGAAGTTCAGTTATTATGGAATAGTTTGTGTTGGAAGGGACCTTTTAATAATGTTATCCCTGAGCCAAAAGTAGCATTCCTCTCTTCTAAATTGCCAGCTTTAATAATCATATTTAATAATTTGCAGGCTCAACAGCAACCTTATATTGTAAGAAACAGAGGGATTAGCTTTTTGGCAAATCTGCAGCACAAAACCATCAAAAAGAGTATCACTGCCACAAGCCTAACAAAGCATAAGGACTATAGAATTATTTTCCCCTATCAAACAGTACAGCAAGAGGGAAATGGCAATGGTTATAAAATGTCCAACTCTGAACAATTTTTAACGGTCCACTTAAAACTTCAAAGCATGTCAATGTACCTGTGACTGCAATCATCTATCCCCGCAATGCAGTTAATGGGGAAGAAAGATCTTAAAACCTCTGTGTTAAATAAATATGTCCTAAGCTCTTATTCTGAAAACCTATATTCCTAACATAAAATTCAGTGCAATCAAGCTTTTAGGGCCTAATCAAGAGTCTGGAAGAGTGGACTTGAAGTCTCACCTGATTTAGGGGACAGACCAAGGTCCCTAATGTCCCTGACACAATCTAAATTGTTCAATACCACATGTACATTTTTATGTGACTCCAAGTACAAAGAAACCACATCTCCAAAACATTTCTCAAAAGCAGAAGTCTTCACAGGGGTGATAATCTTAGCTGTATTTTTCCAGATTAAAAGATCACAGAAGTGTTCTGGCAAAGAAAAATTCTGTCAGTATCATGTTAAGTAAGCTTTTTTTTTTTTTTTCCTGAGGCAGGTTCATTTGCACTTCTTAACTGGAAAAATAGAACTCTTAGGAATTCTGAATGCACCTGGAGACTGCAGATACCTGAATATGTAAAATAAAGAAATAATATTTTTAGGTCTTCTGATTTTTATCCATTGATGTGTTTGTTTTCCTCCCTGAATAGATTTTACTGTGGACATGAGCATCCAAGCACTGGAGATTTGGTTGACAGAGAACACAACTGCAGCTCAGCTCCTTCGGGTAGCATGGGTGAAGGGGAGCTCCACAAAGGCTCTTCATGAACACAACTCAGGACTCCAACAGGAATGGCCATACGTGATATACAGCAGTACGGAATGGGGGGTAGCAGGCAAAACTGCTGAATGTACTTCAGTTGGCCTAAATTCTGTTGCCTTAATCACATTCTGTAGCATCATGTGTGAGATATCAATTACATGAAGAAAAGTATTTAGTTCTAATAGTTTTGAATTTGCTACTTTAATTTCAAATCCTCTTGTTCCTGTGTTATAAGAAACTTCTGTTTTCTATCTACTTTATATTCATTATTTCTGCACAGGTTTTATGTAGTACGGCATTTCTTTCTAGAACAAGTGCAGTAATATCTGGTATCAGATGAACAAGCTAGAATCTCTAGATTGTCTTGATATAAAATGGCAGAACATTTGCAATGGAGCAAAAGTCAAAAAAACCCAAGCAGGCTATGGAATACAAACTGCAAATTAGTACTTGTACATTAATCTAATCTGCTGAAGTGTTGACCCATTTCATGCAAAACTGTCAGTTGTCAATCATTTGGAAATTAGACCTAACCAGTCCATAACAATGACGTCAATTAAAGGATGAAGTTTGATTCCAAGTATGGGAAGAGTTAACAACTCATTGTTATGGAGTTACCTTGTGAAGACGCGAACAGATTCCAAAAGCTAAACAGAATGTGCTCAAGTACACGAGGGTCAGAATTTGGATGCTACTTGTTTTTCAAACACAACAGACAGCCCACTTTGCAGCACTGTGTGTTATCAAAAGCTGGGTCTTCAAATTGTCTAGCATTATGTGGTTGAACAGGGCTTTTACTCTACAGTATTACAAATTAAACATCTCTTGTCTTGTCAAGCATGAGCTGTGTTTAAGACATAGGTGATGCTTTGTGCGAAAGGCAAACATATTTCAAGATTTGACTCCAACATCTGACAAGGAATTTGAAGCATGCACACTAGAACCTTTGGAAACATCACATACAATTCTGTGTAGATGCCAGGGATGCCACCAATATCGGCTCTTAACAGGAATTTATATAACTCATGTCATTTCAAAGAATGGAAGTCTGCTTATAATTCAGTTTACTCTTCTAAAGCAAGTATTTCCTCATATACTGGAAGCTGGATTGGCCTGCCAATTCTGTACCTCATCAATAATTGTTTTTTTCAATAGAATTTTTTAGTAGAATTTTTCAAGAATGAGATGTACCATGACAGAAACCTCGTTCAGGGCTGCATTCCTGGATGTGTGTTTTGGAGTCTCTAAAGTAAGGCTACATCTTAGCCCAGGTAGCAGAAAAACATCTCATTTCAAAGAGTATACACCATATAATAGAGAAGAAAGCATCACAGAACAAGTAAACAAACTCAAAGGAAGATTCATTTATAACTGCAACAGACAGAATTCACTTGACCTTGGATGGAAAAGTCCATCCAAACAACACCCAAAAGCAAGGTTCCTCCTAGAATGGAAACTTTAATCATCTGCTGGACTCCATTTCTTAACACCTGCACCTACTAGATATTAAATGTTGTACTACAGGGTTTAGTACATTGTAGTCACATTATCAGGAAGTGCGAGAAGCTCATTAACTATACACTTAATAGGAACGATGAAATACCCCTTTACACATTGGGCAATGGATACCAGCAAGAAGATTCTTATCCGGGATTCTCATTTGGCCAGAAAATGTGACAATTTACAGAACAGGCTAGCAGATTTTCCATTAAATCAATGTTCTAAAGACAGACTAACTCATTTTAGCTATTGCCTAAAACATGCTGAGGAACAGCAATTAAATTTTCTAGCATCTGAATCACTTTCTTGTCAACAAACATCGTAGAAGGATAGTGCATTAGGCTCTCAAATGAGCTTGTTTCCTGTTTTAAGGAGGGGTAATGATTGATGATGGCACTCAAAATGGAAGAAAGTAGTGATGAACTTGTAATGATACCTCAGGAATAAATGCTGCATCCTAATAAATAAAACTTTCCTGAGCAATTAAGAACATAGAGGTCTAAGGTAGGCTTTGCATATTCCCCTTCTCTCTGCATCTTCCTTTCTAAGTATGATAAAAGATATTCTTAGGACTGAATAGTGCCTATACAGTCTGACACAGTCCTTGCCTGATGCTGAGGAAATTATTCAATTTCAAGATTAGATGTGGTCCAAAACCACGTATTTTTCATTTTTAGAATGTTTGTCGTAAGATACAGAAACTTGGTCTGTAGAAGTACTAAACACTCAGAGATGCAAGTCAGCGTGAGAGGCATTTTGTTAATACAATGCTAGTAACGCATTTTAACCGTATAATGCTAAAAACTCTGAAATAGTAGTAGTTCAGTGGCTCAGACTGGATATTCAAAACTACATAGAAGACTTTGACCTTAATCTCTCTATGCCTCAGCTTTCCATCTGCAAAATACAGATAATAGCACTCTCTCATCTCACAGGGGAGTTACAAGGATGAACTCAGTCATGATTTTGGAGCACACTGATAGTATTGTGATAAACTCCTTAAAAATAGTTTGAGATAGCAAATACCTTGGTCTTTGGAGCACATAACCATAAACAGTAACTAAGTTACAGGGAGATAAATGAAACGTTGACTAGTTGATGATGAAACGCAAGCTAAAGATCCTGTGCACTCAATGAAATGAGAGGTCGTATGGGGAAACAGCACGGGATCATGTAATCCAAGACTGTAATACAGAGTATAAGCACAGTGGAGTAAAATTAAGGGGAGGCAAACAATCCTATCTCCATAAGAACTCTTAGCCTTAGCGTTGTAATCTTTTTAATGGCTTTGCTCTCCTCCATACTACCAGTATAAATTTAACCTAAATTGTCAAGAATGTATTTAAATTCTGCTATACAGAGGTGGACAAAGCCTCAGACACTTTGCTATTCTTAGTTCATTCAGTCTGTTTCTATAAGAAACCGCTTCCAGTGTATCCTTAGTTCACCTTTTCAGAGAGTACTGCTTTCCCAAGGCTGCCTCAGGGTCCTGCTGACGGATTGCTCTAATTGCAGTTGGTGAAGTAAAGGCGGCAGCTACTTCATGCTCTGCTAACACACGGAAATAGGCACCAGCATCTGGCGTTCCCACAGGCTTCCCCTATGGAGAGAATAATTTAAAATGTCAACGGATAAAAATACTTCATAATTCCTTGACAGTTCAAGGCTTGAACATGTAACAGTAGCGGTAGCACAGCAACAGAAGTAATTTCAAGTAAGGCTTTGTTAAAAATAATAATACTGTGAGCATATTCACTTGGAAAAATAAATTCGCGAGCTTTGGGCACAATCTCACGCATGAACACAAGCTCATACTATAGTTGCTACTCAGATAAATAGGACAAACAGACATGCGAATGGAAACACGGGCACAAAGAGCTGTTACTACACTGGCAGCAGAGGGAGTCATGTCTACATGAACTCTGTTGTGAAGCAGCCTGAGGAACCCCCAGAGGCCACTGAACGAGGAGTCTCTGGGCACAGCGGCGCTGCAGCCGTACCACCCATCCACAGGTCTGAGCGACAACATGCCAGCGTGCTCTTACTTAGTATTTGCCTCCTAATTCTGGAAAAATGCTCACTCAGCTGCTTACAAATGATTTCTTGGCACCTTTGTGCCCTTGTGAAGACTGGAGAGAAGCCAAAGAGCCCTTTTTTTGTTTTAATGTGATACCAGACTGCGGTCTGGCTTGGGGTTGGTTTTGGTTTTTTCAAAACTAAACATTGCCTTGAGCTGGAGGGAATAGTCAGAATTATAAAAATAAGTAATCAGATGTGGCAAATTGCCCAATGGTAAATAATAATAACAAAAAGTAACCACAAATACTTTCCTGTGGTGCTGCAAATATGAAAAGCAGTCAGCACAGGATCGTATAATGGCAATCTCACTGTATGTAACTACCACAGAGCATGAACTGCTCCATACATACCCTGAAATTATGAAAAGAGGATATTAACATAGAAGGATGCTTAGCTCTACAGGTATTGCCATAACCTTTTCAATAGAGAAGCCAGACTTGGAAAATGAACTTTGACAGAGCACACAAGTTAGGAGAGACAGAAACTTTTCATACTGCAAACACAGCTTTGTCAATGCTTTACACAAGAAGCCACAAACACAGAGAAAGTTTCACTACTGAAATGTCACCACCTTTACAGCAGTTCACTACTCACAAGACAAATTCATACCTTCACCATCCTTATGGAAAGGCAAAATTGGAATAGATAGATTAATATGCCCAGTGGGGGGG
>VZRU01014813.1:212068-247620 GCA_013398155.1 Pedionomus torquatus
GGGGGGAATAAATAAATAAAGCAAAAAAACAGCATACAAAAGCCTAATTAATACTTTTCATTTGACCAAGATGCAAAAGGAACACAGGCATCTGAAAACCTTGCAGAATTTACTGAATGCACTATTTTCATTCTGATAATGAGGCACTAGTAACAAAGCAAATGTCTTTATGAAAACATACATTAATCAAGTGAGCTGCTCCGTCCCAGCATAAAAAGCAGCATTCTGGCTCTGACGCAGGCTCACAGGAATTCATCCCTTTCCCTCTCTCCCACTTGCCCTCCCCACTGCAGCCTCCACTGCTGGCCTGCATCCAGCTGTGCCTCAACTCTTGCAAGAGCACCAAGGAACCTTTTGGCAGATTTAAAGAACGCAGGACGCCTGAGGTCTGATATGTACCGTTGGCTTTGCAGCCCTATGGGGAGGTGCTGCTGGCAAGAGGAGGGCTGCAGCAGAGGATCTCCGTAAAAGAACAAAAAGACACAAGACAAAACAGAATGCACAATTGAAAAGCCTTTAAAAAAAAATAAAAAATAAAAAATAATAAAAAAAGCAATCAAACCAACAAACAAAAAAAACCACAACCAAGAACACAAGAAAAAACACAAGAGTAAGTGGTAAGAAGCAAATGGAGACAAAATAAACAAAAGAAACAGTCCCCAGCCAAAGCAGCGGGGAAGAGCATCACCAATACCCAACACTCTCTTTCTGCTAATATCCTAAATCACCAAAAAGAAATGCAAAAGAATGCTATTTGCTTGCCGGAAAAGTGAGTTATGTCCTTTTTACTGTCCTATAATGCACAGCTCCCACAGAAAAATCTTTCCCCAGACTGTCTTTAAGTGTCCTCCTTGCACGCCTCTTCATCTAAATATTCACATATTCATTAAGTGTTCATTAATATTTGTTCATGAACCTATTTATTCAGGTTTATCTCATCACCCTATAATGTTCACTATACCTGCAGATCTGCAGCCATCCGTTAGGAGTTCAAGCCCACATCCTCAACACAAAAACAAATGGTCTCCAACTGAAAAATTTCATACTCCCCATTCATTCATTAATTATGCAATTGAACCAGCACCATTTGGACAGAAGCAAACCTAACTGTGAAGCAACCTGAAACCAGTCAGCCTGCCAGTAATAATACAGGCTGTTAGTTTTAACCAAATGGCAACGGCCAGAACCTGTAAAAGGGCTGTGTCTGGCCCTGAGCACACCCGCTCCCTCCTAAGATGAGGAGTCAGGCTGCTGATGCTCAAGACCAAGTTTGCAGCGGTGTAACCTTGGAACAGACCCCCTGGAAAAGAGCGGAGTTGTGAGAAGGGCTGAAAGGAGCCTCTCTGTGCTCCAGAGGCAATTTACACTCAAGCCCTCGCCCCTGGTCGCTGCCCAAGCTGTGTCACAGCCGTGCCTGTGCCTTGCACCCCCAGCAGGTTCAAGCCTGAGCCCTTGAAGCATCTTCAAGACACACAACTGAACCTTCAGGAGGGCGTGGGTAGGCAGGGAGGGCTCTGACAGATTGATATTTATGCGTCATGGGGAAGCTACAGCAGCTTCGGTTTGGAGAAGTACCATTCTGTGATCTAGGAGAAAAACAAATAAAATGGCACAAACAGCATAAGGAAAGGAATAGAAAATTTGCCTGACAGTAAATAGGAAATAATACCCAAAGAATAAGGCAACACTTAAAATATTCATTCAGAAAAAAAACAGAGAAGTCTGGCCCAGCTGTAAAATATTCTTACTGATTCTGCAGAAAAAACTCCCCAGCGCCTTGGCAGCTGTTCACAGTTTAGTAAATGGATAAACAAAACCTGACATAAGCAAAACAAATCTGAGACAGTGCAAATTAATTTCAGAGGCCAAAAATCTACAAACAAAATTGCCAAAGAGATTCCTCATTTATTATAAAAAAATTTTGAGAAGTACTGCAAGATGCCATGAAAGGCTTATTACCACATGCAATTTTGATTCTTAAAAAGTTACCATTATAAACAAAGCACAGGGTAATTAAATTCAGAATACTGTGACAGATTGCTGAGTCAGTTGAGGACTATGAGGTGAGATGCTTCCTCCGGATTTCTACATGGATCAGTTGAAGACCGGTTGGCGTTCAATATTTGCATCAATACTGGAGATGAGAATTTTCAAAGTTACTGGCAATAATGTCTGTGGTTGGCAGGAACTGAGAGCACGGTAAACAAGAACAAGGCAGTCGGAAAGAGAGTGATCTGCCTCACCTAATTTAAAAAGGAAAAGTAGAAACAGGCACTCCTGGTAGCAGCTAGGAGGATTCAAGTAGAAAAGACTTACTTTTAATAACCTACCAAGAGACTCTGAGACAAACAGACAGATAGGAACATCTTTCTGAAAGTACCTAGATTTAGCATGTAATTTATCAGATGTCTACCAGCAGAGCAGACATCCTCAGGCAGAATGTGTTGATGGATAGCACATGATTATGAAAGAAGTTTCCTAGTCAGGCAGCAAGAATGATCAAGGGGACAGAAAAGTTCTCCTATGGAGAAAGTCAGAAGCCACAGGGATAGATTGCTTGAGGAAGAAGACATGTAAGAGGAGCTACAATAAAATAACCAGCAACGCATCAGCATCAGCTCAGGAGTTCCCTTTGTGCCTGATCCCTAACTACAAGAGCCTCTTCAATTAAAGATAAATTTAAAACTTATGAGGAGGAAATTCTCTCTGCATAGCAAATATTCTACATGGAACTCATTGCCACTAAAGCCTGCTGACACCAAAGCGCACACACAATCGTGACACATCAGGATTCAAAAGAATATGTTCACGGAGGCATTCATCATTTTGCTGCTACCAAACGTCCACTAGGGACTTGAGATGGTACCTCCTACTGCCTTTGCTCCACAAATGCAGTTAGTATGGATGATGGTAGAAAGATTGCAAAACTGGCAAACTCCAGAGACAGTGCTTGTGTTGTAACCTGCAGAAAGGCTGGATGTCCCTAAGCTGCCAGCAGCTGTGCCAAAGGAGAGTAATTTTAAACCCACTGCGTACCCTGCAGGTTTGTTGCACCAGCAAGGACGGGAAGGACCCCAGTGAGTGTTGTGAGAAAGGTTCCATGTGCACAGTGATGTCTTGCTACAGGTTTGAGTTGGGACAATAGCTCCTTCTCTGTTCTAGACCACTCCAATGAAATCCTTAACGGCTCCTTGGCAAGAGTGGGCATCCTCTTCCTTACCCTACCTCTAATTCAAAGTCCCAAGCACTGGAACTACCATGCTGCCTTTTTCTTGACATCAGATGATCACAAGTAGTAGTTAGACCTTCTCTTCATGCTGCTCTGTTGCTTATAGTTTGCAATCCCATTAGCAAGAGCAACCCAGAGTGGGCTGTGAGACCTCAAGTACCTTATTTATAGCTGGATTTTGTCATGTCTTGGAGAAAAACAATACAGGATTATAAAAAAAAATAATAATAAATAAATCAACAACTACACACACACAAAAAAACCCCAACAACAAAAAACCAACACAACCAACAAACCTTGCTGTATTCAAAGGAATTCATTACTGTTTTCACATTCCTGACAATGGTGTTACAGCATGTAAAAACTGAAAGCACACCGTTTCCATAGCAATTGTTAAAATGACAAGTTGCCACCTACTAAGTAATTTAAAAATAAAAAAAAAAATCCCTTTAAGAAGGGAGGGTATTAAGTCAGCCCAGTTTATATTCAATAATAGTTGTCCCTAGGCGAAGGGGATGAGATTTTCTTTCCCTGTACCTAAACAGTGTACTGATATTCCCTAACTCACAACCCATCATTAGGCAACTATTTAGGAAAAACTGACTACAAATTTATGAATATTCACTCTTAAGACAGTCTTCTGAGCAGAGGAAAAATTATACACTATTCCTCTTTGCAAAGATTATTTTTCTCCTTTTGCGTACAGAAGTCTTCCTTTTCTTCCCATTTTTAATCCTCAAAAAAAGACACTGATGTCATGAACACTGTCTGAAGACTTGATAGGCGGCGTCTCAGAGAAAGAAAAATAAGAAATGTACTATTACTGTTTAATAATGTTCTCACAAAGAGCAAAAATCACGAAGCAGACATGTAGGTCAACCAGACATTAACTCTGATTTTTCTTTATCACTCACTGCTACAGAAATAGAATTTTTACCCTTCTTATTTTCCACAACCAAAACATTTTAAATTTAGAAGTACCTTTATAATAACAATAATCATCTTTATCCCCACACATTCACACAGAGTCAAAATTCCAAGTTGTAAGACAACCATCTTACAGAGACTGCTGGACAAAACACAACACTTTCTTCCCCTTTCCTTCTTGTGTTACTCAACACCTTCTAGAATGAAAACCTCTTCACTGAAGTATTTATATTAGTGATTCTTTTCTCCCAAATCCATGCAACAATTTTAATGTGGTCCACTGCACCAGTGGTCAAAACCAGCTACTATAAAACTATCAAAGCCTTTTCCTCATCTCTGAGAAACTGCCATTTTTCTCACACCACTTTCCTCTTCTACTTTACTGGCCTGGTGGTGATGAGTTAGTCCCTTTGGAATGAAAATTCTAATTAACATCTATTAGGTGTTTAAACATTCATTAGGCTACAGTAATTTAATACTCAAGCTAGTACGATATTTGATCCTATAAATGTGAATTTTCTTCTCCTTGTTATTCAGAATACCAAAGAAGTTAACCACAGTTGTTCCTAGCCTTGAAATTTACTGGGGATTTCCCAGACAAACTATTAAAAAGAACAAAAGAACTCTTTTTTCAACAGAATTTAACTTGAAGAGGAATAAACCAAATTTCTTTCTATTTCTTTTTTATTATTACACTTCTATTTTTCTAGTGAAAGTCATGCATAACTGGAGTTCTCTCTGTATTTGTAGAGATCCTGAAGCCACCAAAGCCCCCAAAATTGCATACCAGAATTATATCGAGCATCTGGAAATGAAATAAAAGTGCAGATGGGAGGTTGAGAACTCCCAACATTAAGAAAATTGTGCAAGTTATAAAATCAGACTCAAAAAGAACACAATTTCTTCTCAAAATTTCAGCTGAATTCAAACATTTAGTGTTGATACACTCTGATTAGGTTACACGTTCACTGCCTCCAAAATTTCTTGGTAAAAAAGCAAAGGAGCTTAATGGAAGACATTTTTATTCATAAAGTAGGATTCTAAAATACAAAAAAAAAAAATCACAGCGATCCTTTTTGATTAAATAAATGAATAAATCAACTGAAAACTGTGGATGATTAAATAAACTTAGTAATGTGAGAAAGTCATACAAATTGGGGGAAGAGGGGGAGGAAAGAGATTAATTGCAGGTATATTTATGTAGCATTCAGGTTTACCTTTACAAACACCTATCTGCATATGGGAATGATATGTACAACACACACTGACAGGGAAAGGACCAGGTCTTAGCAGTGTATGCTGAGATTTCTCACAATCCCACACATACAAATAAGAATTCAATCTATAAAGTCTTCAGCTAAACTAATCAACAATTTACCTTGCACTGCAAAACCAGAAGTGATCCTAACTGGAGGACAATTATATACTACAGAATTAGTGATTCACATAACAGTTGCCCTGAGAAGGCAAAGGCATGTGCTGTGTTTGTCCATCTCTTAACTTTGCCCCAAAAGTCTATTCTGTACGAGTAAATCCAAGCAACGTGCAAAAGCATAGCGTTCTAGCTTGTGTGGAGACCAGAGAGAAGAAAATTAACTTCACATATTGATCCATACCTCCTAACACAAAAAATGCCATCAGCTATAGGATCAGCAAAGAATAGATATTTTCTTAGAGTATATTTCTGCTTCAGAAATCTTGAACATACTTATTGACTCTGATTACCTATACAAATAATTTAAGTTTCTGGGGAAGCAGTTTCAAGATTGAAGGACAGCACATTAGTAATTAATTAAATATATCTTATAGTGATGTCCCCATATCTGCTGAAGCCTCCATTTCCAGAAAACAAAACAAGTAATAGGATTTTTGCTTAGGGATACTGAATTTCTGAAGATTTCACAAGGGTTTTACATACTACAAAGATGTAACAGCAAAAATTGTTACATCCTGACAGAAGAGGGACAAATAGAATGCTGTGGGATTTAAGAGCAACACACAGGCTGTTCTCCCTCACCCTTTCACATCAGAAAAAAAGGCAGGTGAAAAATGCATGCTGAATACCTCGTTATGCAAAGCCATGTATAGTTTTAATTTTTCAAAGCCAAAGTTTCTCTTGTTTAAAGTAGTGTCTTCTACTCCTACAATAATGTAGAAAAGTGTCCAGACCATTCCTCTTCTTCATAAGAAAATTGATCTTTATATATGCAATAGAAAGAACATTGCAGTGATGTCTTTCTTTCATAAGCACTCAACTGAGTGCTTACATGATCTAACTCAAGGTATTAAAATCAATCCCAAACTTATTTAGGAAGCCACTAGGAGTTCTCACAGACATATCCACACTTGCCTTACACAAATGAACAACACAGAGGAAGAACCTGGCAAGTATGACCTCTGAGGTGAACAGAAGGTATAGGACAGCTGCACAGCATCGCAGAGTCATAGAGCAGTTTGGATTGGAAAGGACCTTAAAGATAACCGAGTTCCAACCCCCCTGCCATAGGCAGAGACACCTCCAACTATATCAGGATGCTCAAAGCTCCATCCAGCCTGGTCCTAAACACTTCCAGGGATGGGGCATCCACAACTTCTCTGGGCAACCAGTTCAAGTGCCTCACCACCCTCATAGGAAAGAATTTCTTCCTAATATCCAATCTCCCCTCTTTCAGTTTAAAACCATTACCCCTCATCCTATCACTACATTCCTTGATAAAGAGTCCCTCCTCATCTCTCCTGTAGGCCCCCTTTAGGTACTGGAAGGCTGCTACAAGGTCTCCCCAGAGCCTTCTCTTCTCCAGGCTGAACAACCCCAACTTTCTCAGCTTGTCTTCACAGGAGAGGTGCTCCAGCTCTCTGATCATCTTCACGGCCCTTCACTAGACCCATTCCAACAGGTCCATGTCCTTCCTGTGTTGAGGACTCCAGAGCTGGACACAGGACTCCTGGTGGGGTCTCACGAGCACAGAGTAGAGGGGGAGAATCACCTCCCGCGACCTGCTGGTCACGCTTCTTTCGATACAGCTCAGGACACGGTCACCTTTCTGAGTTGCCAGTGTGTGCTGCCAGCTCCTGTTGAGCTTCTCATCCACCAATGTACGTACACATGTGCTACAAAGTGTCATGAATCTACCTCTGCATCTGGAGTTATTTGCAAGTTCAAATACACAAGTATATAATGTTAGTTTTTCTGGATATTTTTCTCCATCTATACCAATGTATTTGAACATATGAACCTTGGTACATTTACTATATTTTTATGTGAAAAAGGGAATACGTTTAGTTACTAAGGAATGCTTTTTGCAGAAGAGTCTACTACATGAGTTTAACATATTCTCTCACTTACATGTTCCTATTGAATTCTACCTTTTTTTTTTTCCCTAGGATTTTGCCCTACTGCTTTAAAAAAAAACCCAGCTTCCTCCTTTTTTCAAAATAACCTACTTGATTACTTTTAATTTGCAATGTCCTAGAAATAACCTGGCTTCCTAATGTCTTTCAGAACTTGCATGAGCACTAAGAACCAAGTGTCACTCCCACAATCAGCAAGCTGACACTTGTCATCGACTCAAAAGCTTTCAGAAGCTCCACAGCAAGCTGGTTCATCAATTCACAGAAGCAAGCGGATTCCACCAGATTAGCACATTGGAGACTCTTGAAAAAAGAGCTAAGCATAAGCAATACTCAAACGAATGGCTGATTTTTATTGCCATAGTTGCACTGTAGGTACTCCCTGCATCATATGCTTCAGTAACACATTCATGGCAAGCTTTCATGCTGAACATTGACACTAAGGAAGCTGGTAAACTTTATCTGGAAAAAAGGTACATTGAGTTTCAAATTTAGAATAACCATTTGTTTAAGTTTTCTCTTGCTGCTGCAGTCACTGGCTGGGAGTATTAAGAGCTTCTCTGTCTTAGCCATTTAGGGAAAAAAAAAATCCTTGTGCTTGCTGTTATCACTTTGTGTACTTAAATTTAATAAAAGTACTTGTTTTGAGAACCTACTTTCCTGACAGATTACTGAAAAATCAATCCGATGCCTAGAAGCTAAAAAACAAAGCTATTTGCCTCAGATCCTACAGATCACAAAATGATGTGAAAGAAAAGCATCCTGACAAAAGCTCATTCCCTATTTCATAGATCAACTTAACACACTACCCACAGTCTTTCCATGAAGTCTTTTCCACAGTCTTTTCCATGTGGTTAAAAGTTAACCACAAAGTTAAAAATTAACCACAAAGACAGAAACAAATTCCAAAACACATTTTTAAGACCTCAAGATTTGTTTTGCTTTTAAACATTGCAGTTTGTTTCTTATTTTACATTTTTCTGTTACACAGAAACAACACCATTTTGCACAATGCAAAGTACACAAGTGTCACCCAGGCACAATCTGCTGCTCTATGAGAGATTACCCATCTTCTTCCTACCACACAGACTGGTAAAAACAAATTTAGTACCATGTGAAATAATAACATGAAACATGAATGTGAGCACACGTGGTATCACAGGCTTTGTTTACACAGCAATTAACAAGGTGAGTTAGAGCAGGTTAGTAAATCAAACATTTAATGCCTATGCTCTTTACATCTTCCATTAGATGTTATTCATTGTTTAATTTAGACTAGACTTAGTCTTGTTCACTGGACCAAAAATGCAGGGACAGGATTATTCATTATCTTTTCATTGCCAATGAGCATCATAAGAGATGCTGCATACCATTGCACCCCACTCCTTAATGTACACTCTGAGAATGGTGCAGCACAGGCCTAATTTAATTGTGCTCTTACTGAATCATAATGGCACCACAATCTATATTTGATAATCTGAAAGACACTGGGCTATGCAGGATAGACAACATGTGAATGTTTCCAATACCTTCCAAATTCACAGTCTCGCTTTTAGTCTCAACCATTTCTAAGGACATCTTTGAGACCTTCCTTCAGACTGAAGCACTGAGCAGGGCTTCTGCAGTACTTGTGTGCTCAGTTCTCTGCTCTCTTTGTCGTAAGTAGGGCATCCGGAAACACATTTGTGTCAAGACTTTATCAGCTCCTTCACTGAAGACAGTCATCAACCCACAGAGCATTCAGAAGTGCATGGAGTAGGATAGGAGGAACACCACTGGATATCAGTGTCTTTCAATCTGGCAAATGTTAGGCAATGATTGAAAAGGGAACTGATTCCAACACTTCTCTCTGTACTCAGTTTTCTCCTCCTCCACACTTGTGTGCTTCACACACTGCCTTGCCGTGATCAATCCAATTGTTTTGGGTCAACATGACTAATTCAATTATGCCTTACTCCGGCCTGCAGTACCCTTCCCTTTACATCCTTTCCTGAGTGTGACTTGGGGCAGAGGAAGAGATAATATATTGGCTGATTACGGGGCAGAGACAGGATCTGAAATGCGGCCAGAAGCACCTACATCACCACCACCACTGAGTAGGTCCTTTACACACTGCATTTGAGGAGAAGAAGAGACAGTGTGGTTGCATTTTTGTGCAGAAGCCTGGAGGGGGGAGGAATTGACCAAGGCATGCCATGGCCATGATTTACACAGTTGCCAGGACTATGCCTGCTACACAGCCAGAGCTGGGAGGGGGCAAGCAGTCTCTGATGGAGCTTGCTCCTCCACAGAACTTCCCTTGCAGCTCACAGTCCCCTGGGGATTCGTCTGTCAAGGCACAACAGCTCTCACAGTCAATTTAGAGGCTTATACCTCCCTTCCACAGCTCTGCAACCAGTGCCGTAATTCTACCAGAAACCTCCTAAGCACAGTCCCATGCTCAATACGTGTATAGGAAAAGAGTACACACACTTACTCAGGTAGGCATCCAGACCAACAGTTTTGCAGTTCCCATTGCCTGCCATAGCAGAGAGTGGGCCAAGGAGATGTTTCTCTGCATTGTCTCATGGGGGTCCTCTGGGCGTTGGAGGCATCAGACACATGCACTACTGTAGGCATGCTTTTCCCTGTACTTTTCTCCCAGACTGTTGGTCCTGGCCTAAGAGTGGATGTCCTCATGAGCAGTGAGATTGTCTCTATCCTCCCCTGAAGATCTGTTCAAGATGTACATTGTACTGGCACATGCACCATGAGTGTTTTTGCCACCTCATGAAGAACACAGTCTTCATCTGCTTGAGTTAATGCAACACAGCTTGGCAGTCCCGTTCCATGTGGCTGCAGGCTTGACATTAGCAACAGGGTTGTGCCTCTGTTGGAGGAACTTTGGGGCCTTTTAGGGCATCTGCTGTCAAGCTCCAGGTTGCCCATTGCTCAATATTCTGAGGCCAATGCCACAGTTGTCACTATTGCAAAAAGCAAGAGGAGGAAAGGAGGAATTATTTTAATAATGTTATAAGAAAGATGTCTTTCATTAAGGAGGAACAGTAGAAGAAATAAGGCTGGTGAAGAGGATAGAAGTCAAAGCTTGAAGCAGCTGGGTGATTAGAAAATGTGAAGTCATGCACAGCATTTGGCCCTCTGTGTAGCACAAGTACTTCAGAATAAGCTGGGAGCTCTTGACAGCTTTTATTAAAGCATGTACTTTGGCACATGTACTTTTTCATTTGCTCTGGAGAACTTCTCAGCAGTCCCACTTATTTATCCCAAATGGCAAGTTTCTGTCTTTGCTTTCTCTGCAAAAAATGTCATTCATGTTTAAAACCACTCTGTGAACCAAATCAATAAGCAAGGACAATCAGAGGGTGTATTGCAGAACTTCACTACTGCTGTGATTTGAAATACCATGTAGATGCACCCCTAACTACTTTTCTGGACTTGAGGATTCTTGACCGGCTTCAGGAGATATCCTCTGCTGGTGAGAATGTCAGTTAGAAGTTTATAGACTGAACTTCAAGCAGCAAACTTCTGCAGTGTTCTGCAGTTCTGTTCTGCAGTGTTTGATGCAGCAGCATCCAAACAATTTTGGAGGAAACCTCACATCACTACAACTGTCCATGCCTTTTCAATATCCTCAGGATTCAGAAATGTATTACTCAAAATCCAGGCATGATCCCAGCACCAGCTACCTACCAACAGCAGTGTATAAATGCATAACGGTGAAGCACATCTCAATAAATACCAACTTAACCGGTTGTGCAAACACTGAAGGATTGTTCCAAAAATGCTTGTTCCTGAAAACAGCAACAATCCATTTCTGTTCTATTATGGTCTTCATCATTTGTATGGTGTATTAGCTGGAAGATGGAGAAAGTTTAATCGTATATACATTTCCTTATCCAGAACTTCCACACTTATGATGGTCTGTAAACCAGCATCTTTCCACCATGTCATGCTGACTACCCAGCTCCATGAACACTGGTTAGAGGTTGGTGCTCCAACATCTGCTACATTGACAACACCATCAAAGCTTTTTTTCATATCCTTTTTCATGCACTCAGCATCCACTACATTCACTATACTTTTGCAGTTCCTGTATGCTCTGCCATGAGTTACCATTAGGTTTCCTTTAATAGTTCACACACTTCTAATCACCACTACAAATCAACAGAGGTAATCAGCATACCACAATAGCAGAGCTAAAGCAACTTCTGCTTCTAGGATCATCAAAAAAGACAGATCAATTCTTAGGTGGGCTTCACACTGCACAGTGTTGGAGAAGTTAGGATATATCCAGAATTCTTAATGTCACATGAATGCAGGAAACCAAGTCTTAGCATGCTCAAGAGCTAATAACATCAGTGCTTTTACATAAAATATCTTTCTCTGTCACTGACAGATACTGGATTCACTCTCTGTAGAATGAAGATAGTTCAAGCTACACTGTACCTTCTTGTTTGGCAATTAGAGGATCAACAATAACTTCTGAAAAATTAACAATGTAAGGCAGCGTGAGTGCCCTTTTGAGCACCAAAGGTAGGTGCAGCAGGCCACTCTGATTGGACTAGTCTTCACCCCACTGAGTTTCATCCCCAAGGAGAAAGACTAAACCCTGAATGTCAGCTGAGACTTGGCTTCAGGTGCCTTGAGTGGTAAGGGGAGAAAAGAACAGATGAGTCTGCTTAAGGGTTCTGGCTCAAATCACACAGTTTCCAACTGCCTCCAACTCAGATCCAGTAAGAATTTGTCATCTCCAGAAAAGAAAAACACAACATCCTCTTCTAGATCCATAATGAAGGTAATTTAATGGCTTGCTGCTGAAGCCTCAGCTGCACAGGTACACTCAACATCTGCCACTTCTAGGTCTGGTGTTTTGGAGCTCCCTGTCCCACTGATCATCACCAGTCACACAGATGAAGTAAACACATTTGAAGGATAGTGCAGTAAGTTTTCTTTAAGAATTACTGTAAGAGATGACAGAGTATAAACACTGAAGATATACACACAATTTAAATATATATGATTATCAGAATCATAGGAGATACTGCCTTTTCAAAGCTGGCTTATTGGAATGGATCATACCTCATACAAAACTGTAGTATTCCCATGAAGGAGAGGTCCATAGCAAATATAGGAATGGCCAACAACCCAGCCTAAATCAGAAGCTGCCCACCACACCTAAAATGAAATAAAACATTAATATAGTGGGGAGTTTTTAAAACGAGTTAAAAAAAGTAAGACATTTAAACAGAATTACCTCACCAGGTTTGAGTCCATACACAGCTGACATCGTCCAGTTCAGCATAACTGCATAGCCACCCGTTGGTCTGACAACACCCTAAGTGACAAAATTTGTATATTTAAGATCATTTGGAGGTTACAATGATATTCCTGTCTTCAATTAAATTTTGGAATTTTAGCAACAATAGAGTTAAATTTGTCCAGTTCCAATACTCCTCACTTAAGAAATGGATCCATTTGGACTTGTTCTAGCATTCCCACTGGAAAAGTAATTTTGGCAAATAAACAAACATAAAATAAAGCAAACATAATAACCTAACACTTAGATAACAATAGTTTTCAGAAGCTAACTAACAAAGACTAGAATTATCTCATTAAAGTTGGATATGCAAATATTTAGTCAATGCATGCCACCAGGAGACTGAGTATTTACCTTACTTAAGCTGTGGCCATCTAAATGCTAGGCATCTTTTAAATTAATTGCCTAGTCTCTCTGTGTGAACACTGATAAAGAAGAGCACCTGTGGAGCAGGTTATCCCTAAAACATCTTGGGTGAGTTACTCCCTGAAATGAACTCCCTGAACTTGAACTTTTAAGGATGTTAGAAAATTGTCTTAAACCAGATGCATATTTTTGAAAGGTTTAATATCTAGCCTGAAGTACACGTACAAAGGCAAAATGAAGAACATTCCAGTCTTAGTGTAAAAGAGGGATCTGAAAGTTAGAATGAGAGAGTATCAATAGCATAATGCACCTCGGTAAACCAAAAACTGGCTCTGGAACACCTTTAACAGGAAAAAAATTGAAATGTTTTGTAACATTTGTATATTTAATATACATTTCATCATCTTCTAGTACACTGTTTCTAGAAGAAAGAATTAAGTAAACTATGTCCTGAAATAAAATTCAGGTGAGATTCAACTGACCAAACAAATACCTAGAGTACAGACATCCCAATACAGCTATCTGTTTGTGCTAGGCACAGTAAGTTCTCTTTACGTTGTTAATAGAATGAAATAGGCACTTCCAGGCCTCATTCAAGAAATGAAATGCTGTAGATATATATTAACTCATTAAAATGGGGATTTCCACAGCAGAGAATTGTTAACTAACACTTCACATATTTCAGAAAGCAGATTGCTTTTGGTAGTCTCGGCTTCTAACCTAGTCCCGGCTCTGAGATTAACAAAAATTCTATTATGAAGATCACAACTGAGTAATTTTACTTGTATGACCATCTAAAAGCAAGTTCCTTATATGAATAAAAATTACTTTATTCACTAAGTTACTCATTGTAGCTTAGTGTTAGTTGGCCATCTCCCTCTTATGACAGTAGTTCATTTTTGGCATCTGTATTTTTCTCTGGAGAAACACTACAGTGAAGTAAACTTCTGAGAATTTTTTCTCTCTGAGACGTTATATTTTGAAACTAACAGTCAAAGAAAATACTTGTAACATCAGATCTTATTTTGGACCTTTTGGCAATATAGTTAAATAAGTCAAGACACATGTGTTGCTTTAAAGTGCCCATGTTCAAAGCAAAAGCAGAAGACATTTTTTCCCAGCGAAATTGACAGTTGTTTTCCCTTAACTTGCCATAGATTCTGAACTTCATAGTCCACAACATTAAATAATTTGCTTCCACAACATTAAATAATTTGCTATAATCGCCTAAGCACTGCCATATCCAGGGATATGCAATACTGTCTCTGAAACTGGTGGTAAGACTACTGCCAGAAGTTACACTTGGCTTGTCTTCTACTCTTGAAAAGAGAATTTTAAGAACCAAGGAAATACTCAAGAGTTTGGTTTTAAAATAAGATATTTTAAAAATAGAAATTAAGACTAATTCACATTTGAAAACAAGCATTTTCAAAGAATGCCCTGTGTTAGTTTTCACTTACTCGATCTAAACTTTGTTTTCATGGGAATTATGTTCTCAGAACTGTTCAATAACAGAAAACGCTTAATTCCATTTAATCTGTAATGTCACTCATTACGTTTTACCTATGGGAAGATGTAGAGCTAATATGTAAATAAGGAATAAGCAAAGACTACTCAGCACTAAATGTTATCATACAAGTGATATATTAACCAACCTTGCCATTAAGTGACTACGCTTTGTTTACCTCAAACAGTTAAACCAAATATATTAATAGATAAAGGACGTTCTACTCTCCTCAAAGGTTCATACTGTAAAAAGTACAAACTGCATTTTGAAGTAAATGCAGTTTATCTTTAAATTACTATTATTTAAATTACTATTATTTAAATAAACAAACATGATTTATTCCTATACACTGACTTTAAGGTAGTGAAATGAGCATAAATGAGATTAAACCATTTCTAGCAATGTTTATCATTGATAGCACGGAGCTCTAGCAAACAGTTTCAACCTTTATAATTAAATATTTTCTCATGTGGAAGTGCAAATAGGTTGGTTGCGGACACTTAAGACTACAGCTAGTCCTTTACCTTGGGCAAGCCTGTTGTTCCAGATGTATACAGAATATAAAGGGGATGGTCTGAGGGAACAGAGACACATTTATAACATTCTGCTTTTGCAAGCTCTTCTTCCCAGTCAAGATCACGACCCGAGACAAGAGGAACATGGCCCTGCCAATAGAAAAACAGAAAAGTGTGGAAAGAAAAACAGATGGGATAAACGAAAGTTGGTTGAAAAAACTGTACTATTCGATTTTCTGTACAGTAAGCTTTCTACTTCAAAGTTCTATTTATTATTTAAATCTTATGAATATAAAGTTCTCCCATAAAACTCAAAAACAAACCACAACAGATATACTAAAAATTTTACTTTTAAAAGAGAAAAAGCATATGCACTACACACAGATATGAAGATTAACATAAAGGCATGACAACTGTACACCCACCAAATTAGGTCGCTTGTAAATGAGAACTTTCAGGTTTTTCAGGTTTTCAGAACTATCAGGTTTGCTCTGCACCTTTGCCAATGCTCCTTCTAGGAGGGATATGTATTCCACTTTTCTTTTTGGTTCTACTCCAAAACTTGCTGTTACAATAAGTTTGGGCTAAAATAAAGAAAATAGATCGTTATATACACTTGCAATATAGTTTATATATGTAACCTAATATCATGTTTTCCATTAAATTCTTTGATTAATGATGCTCAATATAAAAAATCTATCTTCACATAATTAGAAACAGGAGTTTAGGTCTATTTTCTACAGAAATGAAGCTTGTGTGATCATCCACCTTTTTTTTCTTCAGGAGCACAGTAATAACTTCTGATGCTCTTCACCATTTTCAATCAAATTTGAGTAAGGAATCAACTGTATTAAGTTCTTGTAAGCTGCAAAAAAATTAATGAATAGATAAAAAAACCCATCTCCATCTTAGCCCCTCCATTAAGGAAAAGTGGTACAGTATTGTCAACAACTATCTGTCCTGTCTAGACTACTTCCTAATTATCTGCCTGCACCCAATAGCTCCAGCACTTTGCTGGCTCTTTTCCAGTCTGCAATTACATGGCACAGGAGGGAAAATAGGAGAAAGAGGAAAAAGAAGGCAAACAAGAGATGACAGGAAACCAGAAATACAGAAAGAAAATAAACTAAAGTCATAAGGCACAAGAGGGAAATACAGCTAGAGTCTTTCAAGTGATGGTTGCAGGATTTAGGATACAAAACCTTTAAAAATGAGATTTCCATAGTTCTAAATTTTTTAGAATAATTTCTATTTCAAATACAAATTTATAATCTTTGTCATTAAATTAATCTCAGGTTTCATGTAAGATTTCTTAAATCAAGAAATTTGCATGCAAACTTTTTTAATTTAGGTCCCAAGGTAAGTATTTTTATTTCTTGCATTTCAGGAAATGGTAGCAGCAGAGGAACTATGTGTTAGAACATAATTGGAGAAGAATGAGTCTTCCATCTCCTTGCTTTTGGAGTTTTAGAAGTATATTTATCTTATGTCCCTCAGTTTGATCAAGCTAGTTTACTAATTGTGTGCATTAGCATAAATCTCATTAAGTAGCCACAAACCACAATGCCACAGTTAAGCCTGCACTAAACTTAGCACAAAATGCACAGATTAAATTTTCTTGTGCAATAATAAAAGGCTCCTGTCCAAATCTGCCATTCAGGGAAGTTTGATAATTAGTGTATATTCAAAATAAAGAGTTCAGATGAGCTTTATTCCATTATTTGTCATCTTTCTCTTTTGGGATGCACTGGCTTTAATAAAAGATGATACAATGCAATGCAGTTAAACTCCAAATTCATCTGGAGGCTACCCTGAAATTAGACTGTAATTAATGTAAGATATTAACACAGTTCTATTCAATTGTTAAGATGAAAGACTGTTGTCAACACCAGGTTTACAGTCATTTGTAAATGGTGCCGTGTCTGCACATCAAGTGCTTTGTATGCAATAAAAAATCTAAAAATAAACAATACTAAGTTGGCTGATGCGATGTATTTCCCAAGTGAGGGTTGCCACTTGGAAGAATCATGGATCACTCTGCAAATCAAAGGCCCATTACTGGCTTTAAGTGCTGTTAACTAGTGTTTTACCCCTCTGCCTACTTGACATCACTTTCTCTGCATCTCTGCTCCCATACTGTTTTTATACATCCAGTTCCCATCTCTTTTGTGGCTCCATGTAGTTCTGCACACTAAGATGAGACAGAAATATAACTAGTTTGACAGAAAACCAAGGAAGTTCAAAGGTCTGCTGAAGAAGGAATGCCAGCAATGGTGAGATGTAGAAAAAGAAAAAAAAAAACAAACACAATATGAAGAAATAGAAATGAGATAAAAGCAAGGCCCAATAGTACCAGACCAACAATTTTATTCCTTTTTAAAGACTCTTCCTACAAATTCTTCCTTAGTCTCTAATAGCATACAAGGCAAAGATTAGAAAAAAAAAATACTTTTTGGGGAGTCAGCTAATAACGCTGCAAAAAGCCCACACTGAGAATCAACTAACATTGAAGCACAAAATATCAGGAGTGTCATGAACACATTTACTGAGAAATTCAGCACTTGGACCCCCACTATTCATAAATCATAAAGATTTTCCCTCTTCATGCCCCAGCCACACATCTGATCACAAGCCTACGCTCAAACTTACTGCACTTTTGCAGTGTGTCACTTCTCCTTTAAAAAAGCAGCATATATTTTAAAGAAATCCAGTGCTTATGCGGTCATTATGTAGTTCTGCTGTACCTGCTGGTACTGCATTGGCATTGTAGTGAGAAGATACATGTCAGACTGCCACACACATTAAGTTTCATCAGATATTATACAGTGCTCTAAGGAAAGAGACCTGAATCATACTACACAAGTAGTTAAAAATGAAACACAAGATAGCACCTTCTAATCTACAATATATATTCTAAAAATAAACACTGCTTTGAGAGAAGAAAAGACCAGACTGCAACTATCATAAGGCAACCACGTATCTTAAATATCAGCAGCTGAGCTTACTGCCTCATCACTCAAAAGGTTTGATCACCTTATGATGAGAACTAGCTGTGCACAGGATCTATGTCTTATTCAGAATAAACTATTACAAAACATGAGCTCATTTTCACAAGGAGGTCTTATTAAAATTTCCAAATGTGTCAGCTGTGAGGAGTATAGTATTTCTGACCTCAGTGAAACAGGGTAACAGTTTTAAGGAACCTGGGTGTCTCACATATTTCGTATTTCAAAGAATTGTTCTTCACTTGCAAATTGTAACACTGCTTTAGTGAAGCGTCTTCAAAAAACTCGTACCTGAAAAACTCCATTACTTGTATTTTACTTTGCAGCGTTTGGACTTAAAATCTAAAAAGTCTTCTGGAATTGCTACACAATTACTGTGATTCAAAAAGCATGAGAAAATGTCATTGTTAAAGACATAGCAATTACCTTATTAAATAGGCTATAAACATATTGTTCTTAAGTGGCCTTCTCAGTTTTTCTAGTTTACTAAGATAAAGCACTTAAAACATATGACATGTTAATTTCTCAAAATATCATTAATGTCCTTTTCTATCTGCTAGAAAAACAGCACAATAAGCTGTGGGCAATCCAGGAGACTCCTGGAATGCATTGAGGATAACTTCTTAAGCCAGGTAATAGACAGCCCCACCGGGGGGGATGTGATACCAGGCCTGCTAGTCACCAACACAAGTGAGCTAATCAGTGACATCAAGACAGGAGTCAGTCTGTGCTGCAGTGATCATGCATTGGTGGAGTTTGCAGACCTGAGGGATATGGGAACGGTTATCCTAGAAAGAGTATAGGGACACTACCAGGTTGAGTAAAGATGGGGTCAGAAAGGTGCAGCTGGAAAGGAACTTGGCAAGAGAAGCAAAGAATAAAGAAGGGCTTCTACATCAATGTCAGCCAGAAAATGAAGGTCAAAGAATGCGTACTGCCCATGATGAACAGGACTGGCAAACTTAAAAACAGATGAGGAGAAAGCTGAGGTACTAAACAACTTTTCTGCCTCAGTCTTCACTGTAACCTCTCTCCCCACACCTTTCAATTGGATGGGAGAAGAGTCCCTCTTACTGTCACAGAAGATCACATTTGTGAGCATCTGAGGGACCTAACGAGATGCCCCCCAGGGTTCTGAGGGAATTGGCTGAATTTGGCTGTAGTTGCCAAACCTCGGGGTTCCGTATTGGAGTTGTGTCCCTCGGGGGTCCATATTGGGAGCAGTACCATTTAATATCTTCATCAAACACAGTGGGATCAGGTGCACTCTCGATGACACCAAGCTGAGTGGTGTGGTTGAGAAGCCTGAGGGATGGGATGTCATCCAGAGAGACCTGGACAAGCCTGAAAAGGGGGTCCATGTGAACCTGGCTGCATCAAAAGAAGCATGGCCAGCAAGTCGAGGGAGGTGATTCTGCCCCTCTTGCTCTGCTCTAGCATCTCCAGAGCCCTTAGCACAGAAAGGACATGCACCTGTTGGAGCAAGGTCAGAGGAGGGCCACAAAAATGATCAGAGGGAAGAAACACCTCTCCTGTGAAGACAGGCTGATAAAGTTGGGGTTGTTCAGCCTGGAGAAGAGAAGGCTCTGAGGAAATCTTACTGTGGCCTTTCAGTACTTTAAGGGGAAAGAAAGAAAGATGGTGACAGGCTTTCCAATAGGGCCTGCTGCAATAAGACAAGATGTAATGATTTTAAACTAAAACAGATTAGATTTAGACTAGATACAAGGAAGAAGTTTTTTACATTGAGAGTGGTGAAACACTGGAACAAGTTGCCCAGAGAAGTGGTAGATGTCCCATCCCTGAAAACATTCAACGTCAGGTTGGACAGGGCTCTGAGCAACCTGAATTAATTGAAGATGGACCTGCTCATTGAAGGGGGAGTTGGACTAAATCACATTTAAGGGTCCCTTCCAACCCAAAATATTCTATGATTCTGTGAAAGTATTTACTGTTCTGATATTACAAACTATATATTCTCAGATTCAGGTGAAAGGAAAGATAACAAGAAATGCCTGTTCTCACGGTCTGTATCACTTCATCACAATTCACTGCAGAACGTCTGTAACTGCCAATACCTGACAAGAGTAGAAATTATTAGCTGCAGGACTTTGCAGCATTCCCAGAACTACTTAAAATTCAAGATAAATTAAGGTAAACTGATACAGTATATGTACCTTTTCATAGTCACAAGAAAGTGCTTGTTATTTTGTTAACTTAGATCTTCCAATAAAATGTGAAGTTTGACCTTTCTTTCACAAGAGCATCTCACAGTCAGCTTTCCATTGCACATTTTTAACTCTTTCTAATTAATCTTACCAACAGTAAATCTCATACTGCAGCATCTAAACCAATTCACATAAAAGCCTAATAGAAAGGTTAGGGTTTTTTGAGACTGCTTCAATTAACTTCTGAGTTCAGCTGAATACCATCTATCACTGCTACTTATATACGTATTTTAAAAATAATCTCGGTAGCATGGAATTCACTTATCAAGAAAGCTTTGCAAAACTGGTGCATGTTGTGAGATTTAGATTTAGGATGTGCCTTTCTTCTTTAGTTACTCTTTCATTATACATCAGATGGACTAAAAATCACCCACAATATTTAGATCTGCCTCTTAAAGAAACAAAAAGGCAATATGAATTAGGATTTGATCCATGGCCTGCAGCTAGTAATTCTATAGCCAACCCCTGGACAGAACAGCTACATGACCTTGCATAAATCACTTAAACTTTCTCTGTGTTCTTTTAATGCATGAAGTAAGGATTATAATTACCATGCTGTCTGCCTTTGTTCAGCAGAGTAAATCCACTGGGATTAATTAGTTAATATTTGCAAATTATTCCAAAAATAAACATGCTAGATTATTTGCACTGTATCTAATGCTACATTATTTGCATTGTAGCAGATTTCATTTTAAAAGTTCATAATTTTTAATCCTGCATTACTTTTTTCCTAATTTTATGAGTTAAAATAAATTTTTATAGCTTGTTAAAAAAGCAGGGGAATGGGATGAAAGACAGGCAAAACTACGGACCTGTTAGCCTTCCCCCAGCTTTGTTTTTTTTTCACAATTCCAACAAACCATTTCAGCCATTTTATTAACTTCTTCTTTGTTAAAACATCCAGGTAGTGAGGGGGGAATGCAACCAACTTTCTATTTAGAGATACTTATAAAATTCTAGCTTTGGTAATCTGAAAAGCACCTCTGCGCTAAAAGTTCCACAAATCCTGTGGACTTTCCCTTGCTTAATATTTTGGCGTATACATCCAACCAACATGATTCAGTGACAGATAGCTACTGTGGATGGCCTGAATGATCCCAGTGACTGATCAAGATGACAAAGAATTTTGTCTTGTGCACTGGTAGAAAGCAAGAACAGAAACTTCCAGTACAAACACTGTTAGCTGGTTTGAAACTAATGCATACGCAAGCTACTAATATGCACATGCTGCTGAGTAGATTATTAAAGTGCTATTTGCATTTTCACTTTCAAAGACTTATATAATGCTTCATAAACAAGTTCAAGTTGTGCCAAACTCAGAAGCCTTTAAAGCATTCACCTCTATTAATTATATTCTCTGCAGAGTCACTTAAGGCAGCTGGTTCCCTAGCTGTCTTGATTCATGCAGAAACTAGATGAAGCAGATCTATAGCTCAAAAAAGGACTATCTATCTAATATGTCTAAACATCAAATAAATCAATTAAGTCATTTAGGGTTGGCAGCATTTTCCTCATACAGTTGAGGAAAATGCTGGGCAAAAAGCCAATTTTAGGGTGATGCTTCTCAGAAAAAGACTGACAAAGGGAGGAAGAAATTATAAACAGCGTCATGTTAAACTGACTTTTTTAAACCAGGTCAGAATTTGTATATCAATGTCTGCAATAAAGTATCACCCTCAGAACAGAGATATTGCTTTGTTCATATTGCAAAGTTAGTATTATAAACAAACCGTGACTGTGTGCCACACAGAGAGAAATGTTGTTATCCCTGCTGCAAAAAATCCATGGATTTTGACATTGACTTACGTAAGTAACTAATGCAATTGTGTGTGGTATTCCAAATACGTATTACCTTTGCATGATCAATGCGAACAGAAAGTTCTTTAGATGCAAATCCACCGAAAATCAGGCTATGAATGGCTCCTATTCTTGCACAAGCCAGCATACAGTACACTGTCTGTGGAATCATGGGCATGTAGATGATGACACGATCTCCTTTCTTCACACCATGTCTGACCATGACATCAGCTAACTTGGAGACCTGTACTGACAAAACATTCACAACATATTAACAGTTCCTCCAGATCTGCTGTTGCCCCATAAAAAAGAACTTTCACATAATCAATAGACACAGGTCATTACAGAGACAAGCCAGAATGATACAAAAAGTTGATGAGCAATGCAGTATATATTCAATAAATATACAACAATTTCCTTTCTGCAAAAAAAACCTGTACATTTTTCTTTTGTAAAATGAGAATGGGCTGAAGCTAATAATTTTGCACATTAGAGTTAAATAGTCAATAGCAATGTTCTGCAAATTTTTGAGTGACACTAACTACTCATTCCTTTATCCAGATAATTGCTTCTATTTCTCAATTTTAGGGTTTGAGGATGGATGTAAACAGGACATTTCATCATGCAAATTCTGTCCTAACTAGTTAAGTTTGAAACACAAATCAGTATTTTCTCTATACAGAGCTGTAAACTTCTCAGAATCTGAGACAAGAAATCTTTCACATTGAACCAAATGTAAGTATAAATTCAGAGAGAAACATGTTTAGACTTAAGAAGTCATTTTTCCTCTTACTTCCACATTTTAATTTTGGGCATACTGAACCCTGAAGACAGACTGCATGCATGCCAGCTCCATGCATTCCATGACTGGAACTCAAGAAATGTGATAGATCAGTATCAATGTCAGCCATCTGTATCGCCATGAGAAAATATTTATTAGGTCAACAACGTACAGCATTCTGTCACAAAACTACTATTGATTGTTTCATTAGTACACCAGGACAGACAATTTACCACACAGTAAGTTCTGTTAGAGTGAGCATGGGAGCCTGTGACAAGAAGCACTTGTCCCATCGTGCTTCTTGCAGTGTGGAAACGCATCTTCTTCTGTAGGAAAAGTGAATTATTAATTCCCCAAGAGCAAGTGAATGAACTCAGCTGTCAGAGGTTTTTCAAGTTCCAGAGGCTGACAGCTGTGTGACACTCAGTATCTGAACCTGCTTGCTGCCTTTAAATTTTTCAATTAGACATCAGTGTGTGGATATGTATAAGTAATAGAGGTAAAACTGTGTGCCGCTGTGCACAAAACATAGGCTAACAGGTTAACAGGGAAAACTGTAGGCTAAGAAGAAACAAAGTAGATTAATAAGCTACTGGCAAACAGGATGGAACTAGAAACATCCCACAAAGACCTGAGCTTACATGATCCATAAGCATGGTTACTTGCCAGTCAGACACAACAAGAACAGAAGCTTTGTTTTCAGTAGTTTTACATTGGTGGTAAGATTAAAAAGTTAATTTCTCTAAGATATTCTTGGGATATCTGATATCTTATAAATCTAAGTTCAGAACATAGGAGTTGCTCTGTCTTACAGGGGAACTCTTCTTACCTACAGTAGTAAAACTCTTCTTTAAGAGGTTACCATTCACTAAAAAATACAGTATCATAGGAAGTTTAAACATTGTGCTTTCTTTCACTATCAATGTAACATGAATCTACTTATACATGAATTTCTCACATCTCACCTGTACGGCACTATTCCTTACTGATTCATTGTATCACATAAATAAGGTTTCAAGTAAAATTTAGTCTCATGAAAGACCTTTCTTCAGGTACTATCAGACTGGAGAGAAAGGAAAGGGGAGAAAAATTCCTGAGAGCATTGGGGGGATGTTGCCTGTGGAACAGAAAATACTCAGGCTTCTGAAGTAGTCAGAGATGTATGCAGTGACCCAGCAAATAATGCAAGCAACAGGAGGAGCCTAGGCCAACAGTACACGTTGTACAAGCAGGAAGGAAGGAAGGACCACCTTTTTCAAGGATGAGCTAGTCAGGAGGGCAGATTTTCTTTGAAACGTTTTACTGTCATTTTTATTATTCATCAAATTTGAGTTCTCTCTATTTAAAGAATTACCTAATTCTACTTGCAACTACTGTTGCTTTCCCAGATTCCTAGACATTTGGCTCTTTCCTGTATGGTCATATTCAAGAAAAATTGGGGTAATTACATCAAATCCTAGAAGCCTATCTGACACACATGCTGAAGAGGGTAATATAGTATCATTTAGTGCTTCCCTCTTCAGTGGGAACATATTTGGACTTCCAGCATCCTGAGAGAGTAACATCCAGAAGCTCCAGATGCATCTGACCTGTGCTTGCATTAAATACGTAGCTCATCCACAACCAAACTATGCCTACTACTATACTTCTGCTGGAGGATTTAAGAAAATGGAAACATAGAACCCCTGAGTATGCTTGCTAGCATCAGAAGAAAAGAGTATAGCTTCCATTTTTATAAACATTGCATAATTCCCTGCTGTTACTTTCAGCCACAAGAGAGAATATGTTCATAAGGCAAAGTCATCACCATACCAAGCTGAAAACTCACACAAACTTAGGTACGTATATGATTTATTTGTAACAGACCTTTTATATTAAATGTTACCGATTATCAAAAGAAAATATTTTTAATACTAAACCTTTTGGAATAAGTCTAGAATAGAACCAGAGTCTATTCTAGACCCTGCTTTAGTGATGAGTTGTTGTTTTTTATTAAAGTTAGGTTCACAGTTGGACTAGATGATCTTAAATGTCCCTTCCAACCTAGACAATTCTATGATTCTATTAATACCTGTCAATACTCTATGAAACTGACATATACTATCAAAACCCAACCAAAATCAACAAGGCACGGACATGTACGCAACTAGAATATATTGCTGTGCCACTGGCATTTAGTCATTTCTACATAGGATTAGTGAAAATAATTGCAAGTGAGGATAACAACTCCATTTCCAAAGGCAAATTTCTTTTCTATACTTCCTGCTCTGAAATCATTAAAATATGCATAGTCATTACAGACCTAACACCATCTTATCTCAAAGAACTGAGAAAACTAACCCTTATTGTTGCTGCTTGTGACACTCTCAAGCAGAGTACTGGCAAAAAGGATGGAGGCAGTGAAAACAATACTTAATAAGTAATTTTATCATCAGTATAAGTGTGGATAGTAGGCAATAAGTAGTTAAACACAATGGACATATTATTAGTCATTATTTTATATTATTAATAATGGTGAAAAAGGCAATGTTTGTCTGCCCAAAAGAAAAAGCCATGATTTAAAGACTATAATTAGTAATTCTGTAACAAAAGATTACTAATGGCTGCATACAAGCTACATAACTTTGGTACTCAGCTGTAGGAGGGAAATAGTGAAGAGATCTGCATGTACTTAACTAATTTTTATTGAAGCCTATCACAGGTACATTTTACTTAGAGCAGAATATACACAGTACACTGCTGGCAGGAACCTTATCTTCCACGCAAACCCAGTACTCACTTGTCTGCATTTAACCTCCCCACCCTAGAGAGTTTAATGTCACCAAAGACAGTAACTCAATATAACACATGAGTATCTAGATTTTCCTTGTGCCTTTTCCTGCATCTAACAACCAGGAAGCATTAGGTCTACATAATAAAACATTGTCTCTACCTGCAACTATTGCTATGACTAAGGAGCATCATAAAGCAGGTTTATGTTGCCCTTAAGATTGATGTGGAAACCCTGAACCATCCAAGCAATCAATCACTCTAAAAAGGAGGGGGGAAAGAGTGAGTAGTGACATTTCAATAAATTGTTAAAAGTCATGAAACCTTTCACTTTGTTACAGTGTGTTGTCATTTATGGTTTACATTAAGACAGCATGCTTTATCACTCAAGATTTTACAGTTTCTATTTTCCTACCAGCATGCTACTTCTTCGTTTTTCTTCAAAGTTTAAGATTGCTCTATCACTTTAATATATTTGACACTTCAGTAATAAAATCACTTGAGACCAAGTGATATAATAAGAAACTGAAGTAGGCTTTCAGCTTTGAAGATCTGGGCTTAAATTACACTTCTATCAAACCCAAACCCCCACTGAGCATGGCTTTACTTTTACCCAGCCACCAAACAAATACTTCATCTGTATCAGCAGTTCAGGTTTGGGGAAGTACTGCAGTTCTGAAGTAAATCACCTGGCTGTCCCTAGTAGTTACAAAAAGCAGTTTTGGTCCATGCAAGAAGAATTCTTCTTAGAAGATACTACAACAGAAATTCCACTCAAAATGCTCAAAAGAGGATTTTCAAACCTTCCTGTGATGAACAATGACTGGGTCTCACCAGGGTCCAGTCCTTCAATGCAAGCTAAATACAAAAGAATTCTTCAAATATCAAGAGCTCCTGAAACATCCTGAAGTGCATCTCATGGTGTGAAAAGAGCCATCTCACACACACAGCCCTCTAAACCAAAAGCAGCAAGTCACCTCCTGCTCTTCAGCTTCTCTACTGTGTTATTTTTTCAAGACTACTACAGAAAGCACTCCTTCCCACTCCCCACCACCACTTGATCAGCTTCTTCACTCTTCTATCATTCTTCTTAACTATTGTTTTCTCCTTTTCCTACTGCTGCAAAAGCTTCTCCAGCCTCCTACCAAGTGGGACAGGACTGACAAGTGGTGCTGCATTCACTTCAAATAGATGAAGGCCATGTTCTTGATGAGGTGGCAAATCCATGCTTCAGAGGTTGTCCTGGTTGTCCTCAAACCACGATAGAGGTGGCACAGTGCATGTGCCACCACCACAGAGATCTTGAACAGATCTTCAGGGGAGGGGGGAACATTCCCACTGCTGAATCACAGACATCAAAGGGCATCCACGCCCTTGGTGCCAGGATCAGCAATCCTGGAACAGAGTTCTAGGGAAAAGCATGGCAATGGTGCTGCACACATCTCATGCCTGTAACCCCCAGAGTATCCCCATGAGACACACACAGGAGTATCCCCTTGGCCCACTCCACATCACGGCAGGCAATGGGAACTACAAAACCAGTGGTCCAGATGCCCGTCTGAGTAAGCGTGCACACTTTCCTACACATGTATTGAGCATGGGACTGTGCTTAGGAGGTTTCTGGTAGAATTATGGCACTGGTTGCAGAGCTGAGGAAAGGAGGTATAAGACTCTGGATTGACTGTGAGATCTGCTACACATTGAGAGATGACTCCCCAGGGGACTGTGTGCTGTAAGGGAAGTTCTGTGGAGGAACAAGGTCTGCCAGAGACCACTTGCCCCATCCCAGCTCTGTCTGTGTGGCAGGCATAGTCCTGGCAACCGCATAAATCATGGACATGGTATGCCTTGATCATACAGCCCTCCTAGGCTTCTCCACAAAACTCCAGCCCCACCATCTCAAATTCTGTATAAAGGTGGTGGTGGTGCTGCTGCTGGTAAGCTTTTCCACAAATAACAAGAGAGAACATAAATCAGCATGGTTTATATTTCTTTCTCATACAGCCAGACAGCTGCTGAGGTTAAAGTTAGTTGCAGTAATTTCTCCTTCCTTCTTTTGGATGTCAAAAAGTTCCTGGGATTGACAGGAAGCTAGGGATTTTTGGGAATGGCCATTTTCCTTGCTGGTTTGGGCGATCAGCTCTAGACTATGTGTCCTCAAGGAGGGACTGAGATGAGATGGGGATCCTGTAATACTTATCAGCTTGGATTTAATGTTTGATCAGAAGTGATGCCATGGCATTCACTCCACAAAAGAGACGGGTTCCAGACAAGCACTTGCCTCAGAAGTAATTTCTAGTACTTGCGAGGAACAGTTCATAGTGTCCTGCACAACTCCTACAATATTTAGGTTCCCCTAAAAGACCACTATTTGGACAACATCCACTTGGACTGGGGGAAGAAGTCAAACAGTAGCGAGACAGATGAAGAGTCAGCATGGCATTTCCTAAAGGAATCCACAAAGAAGCAAAGATTCGTGGGATAACTACGTTCAGATGGCTTTGAAGTGAGCTATAACACATTCGGTTCAAAGGATGAAACTAAGCCTAATCCAAAGCAAAACTCACAAACCACATACAGTGGAAATGTCAGGAGGCTCAGCAGTTAATTCAGCATGGATTCACTTCACTCATCTGCTCAAGCTGCTCCAAATTATACATTACTGTAGGCATCACTGACATTGACATGTTGCAGTATAACTATCTTCAGTCAGGGGAGATCAAGTTCCAGCTGCTTCTTCAGACTTTGACAGTGTCATTTGGAAGTCTTTTGTGTGGAGTGTGAAAAACCCAAGACACCACTGTAAATTCCTGACAAGTCTCATGCTTTAAAGAATACTAATATTGATATTTTTGATGAGCTACCCCAGTGACATTGCAGTTAAATCTTTCTAGGACATGCAGCACTGCAGAATATCATTTGAGATTTAAATAAGATAAGAAAAAGCAGCATTAAAAAAGAAGCCTAATACATAGTTTTGTCAAGATAATGTTGCTTTACCAGCCAAACAGTTGGGTTGTCAATCTCAGTCTTTATTCTAGTTTTGATTCTAAAGCAATACTGAGAAAAAATATCTTGAAATGAAAGTCACTATTTCTAGCTAAGAAGGAATTGGTTACTTTTAAAGGAAGAAGACAAAGAAAGATGATGGAGTAAAACATGAAGAGTGAGAAAGACTATTAGAAACAGAACAATCTGAGTGAGTCCTCAGTCGTGTACAGGAGATATGAGCAGAGCAAGACAGATACACACATAAATCCAAACTGACAATGGCTAATGCAGCCATTTCAGAAGAAGATGCTTTTAGGGTGGGTAATTATGGAAAAAGCCTTCCTACTGAAGAAATTAGATCCTTGTCAATTGTTGATAACCTGAAGCCCTTCTTTCTCATCCATATTTTTATAACATTCAATGTTGTTGAAGGCTTGGGGGAGCGTATCAGTTTTTACTATCCCGTCACATTACTGCAGTCAGAAATTGTTTACTATGGCACTGAATTCAACATGTTAACTGTGCATTGCTATTGAAAAGAATCACAGACAGAAATCATGCTGCTTTTCTGTTCACAATATGTCAAGTGTCAACAACTGCAAATAATATGACTCTCAAATTCTTGAGATTTCATTTTAGCAAGTGAGACATTCTGGAGAATACACCTAGTGATGTAAACAGGATTTTTTCACCTACCCAACAACCTTTGCCTTAACTGGAAAACAGTAGCATTTTCCAACACAATCACAAAATTTGGTTTTAAATCAACAGAAGCCATTGCTCCTTATTTCTTCTGAGTATCTTTGTATCATCGTAACACTATACAAACTCAGTAATATTTCTAACAGAATTTGTGTCTCCTTTATCTTTTCCTATCATCTCACTACTGGTATTAGAGAATCTCCCATACTCAAAACTTTCACTTACATCCCCATTTCACTGGCTTCAGTTCAATACTGTAATCCTCATTTAAAGGCCTATAACAGGCATCAGTTAAAAAAAGTCCCACCGATACATTCTGGAAGACTGTTGTGTCATAAATTTGCAAAATTCCTCCTCTCTGCATTTGGAAGATTTAATCTGTAACAACATATAATTAACACACTTAAAATGCAACTGTATGCACTACATACAACATCACTTTAAATAACTGTAATTCTCAAGACTTTCCAAGTGTGAAGGCAGTATAGTTGTACAGAATATCAACACAAACTGATCTTGCCATTATTTACATCAATAAAGAACTGCTGAAATTGTCCTGCAATCCTTCTATTCCAGTTCTGCCAAAAAAAAAAAGTCCAACCAAAAAGCATTTCCCACAGGTTGGGCACTGAACATCCACAAGCTTCCAACATTTCTCTTAATTATTTATAATTTAGTGATACTTAACATTAAAACTGCAGCATAACTATAGCTCTTAGGTATGAAGAGCAGTGCAACAAGCAAAAAGGGTAAGGATAACATGAAAACAACAGGCTTCCTGAGTACATAGCTCAAGCTATCCCACTCTCCTTAAGGAGCTACATCCAACCAAGCAACTATGTCATTTTTTCATCCTTACCATGACTTTGATCCTGGAACAAACGATCCAATCTGCTACAAAATTCTGCATCTTCCCACCTTGTGACCCACAGTTATCCTACATAACTCCTTCTGAATCCACTTACATGCTCCTCTTACTACCAAAAGCCAGAAAGAATTCCACCACTTCAAGAGCTGATCTTTCAAGTGCTCTTCAAAATGTAGAGACATTTTGAACAGGCAGCCTATGCTAAGACACCATCATTACACTATCAGCTTGTTGCCCAGGCAGACATTCATTGGACTAAACATACACTGGATTGTTGAAACAACAATCTGCACACAGATACACACCATCAGGCTATTTTAAATTAGGAAAGGAACTTGGGAAAGAAGGCAAAAGGCTTCTTTATCCACCAGGAGATTCATCAGCTTCGGTTATACATCTGATCTGCATTCATACTGATCTGTAATCGAACATGCAGAGTGCTGAAAGTCTATTTCAGTATGACAGGATATAGTACTTTTGGCTTACGCTGAGCAGACTGAGAACACAGTGACAAGTCATGACTGAGGGCTGCGAGCCAAATGTCATCACCCACGCTCCACAGCAGTATGGCAGCCCTTTTCTCAAAGTCTCTCCTAGACCCTATGGGATCTATGAAACAAAATACACCAGCACATGTCTTTCCCATTCTCAGCAACGTCTTTATGAATACCTTCTTTAGAAGGTGTCCAATAGTTACCAGGTAAACCAATTTAAAATTATTCCACAGAATGGACTAGACAGCTTCAACATACAAGACATCTCAAATCCTGCCTTTCACTTACATTCCCTTTAGATTAAGGAGAAGAGAAAACTATAGAATCCAAAACCAGTATTTAGATAGAACTCAGCTACCAGCAAAATTATCATATACTTCTGAATGTGCTCTCCTGCATCCCCCCAGAAAACTTAAACCAGTTCTTCCATTCAGTTTGGTAATGCTGCTGAAAGAGGAAATGTGGAGGAGAGGATGTGTATGTCAATTAGCAAAACTTTCTCATTCAGCACAAATCGGCCATATCCTACAACATTTAATATGCTTTTATAGAGAATGCAGACACTTAAACCTAGGAGACTTAATATCAAGCATCACGCTTAAAAATCAAAACTTTCCAAGTGCTTTGCAGAGGAAATTCCAGAGAGTCCGCTTAAGATAATTTAAATTAAAATCTTGTATTACATCACTAAAATAAAACAAGTGTGTATTTTAGATGTATGTATATGTATAAAATGATCTCATATATATTTTTTTTATATATTATGTGTATATTATATTTACATGACATGACATGACAAAATTGTATATATAAAATATATTACATATATATAAAATAAATATATAAAAGAATAAAGAAAAATATATAAGGACCTGGGACCTTTTAAAGTCTCCTGATTTCTTAAAACATTGAAGTTAGTTGTTCAAACCCAAGCATACTCTACAGGTAAGTTCTTTTTTGGACTTGGCAAATGAGCTGAAACCTGGTAAGAAGTAAATGTTTCCTGTATTTTCCTTAAAAGGTAGAGTGCAGTACAGGTTTACCATTTTTTTTTTGCAGCTGTACGGTTTCTCTTTTCCTGCAACAGTGAAATAAAACCCCCACAAACTGAATTACTGTATTGTGAACCCCATTTCACATTTTAAACTGCAGGTTCGCATTGCTCCAGACACTGAGTGTGTATTTGAAGTAGAGTGAGCGCATTCCGCTCACCATAACGCATCTTGCATATTGAAATACATTAATGGAGAATATGAGTCTGACTCCAGCATTTCTTTGTGCTCAGTGTTAAGTGCAATGGCTATATATAACTGGAAAAAAAAAGCCAGTGTGAGGGCAAACCATCACAGAGAACCCTGAATGGGGTGGACCGCGAATGCCCATGGTGGCAGCAGCCAAACGTCGGGCACTGAGTAAATCTGAAAGGGCTGATGCAGAACAGGGTACTCATGACCCCAGCTGGGGATAAGCTGCCTCAGCCAACAGGGAAGTTGAAATCCACAGAATTTCCAGACAGAAAACTAGTGTGGAGCCACCAGCACCCCCAGTACAGCCTACAGCAGGGCAGATGGTACAGCTCTGCTTAGAGCTCCTCTCTGGCAAATGCATCTTCATTCCTCCTGGAACTGTATTTTTGTTCATTGTAGCGACTGTCAAGGGACTTGACCAATACTTTGGTTTACCTTTTAAACATGAAATAAGAACAGTTGGGAGAGGAAAAAATAAATCCAATAGAGAAAAGTTCAAAATTTAACCAACCAGGAAAAAATTATTAAACTGCAGAAGAAAAAAAGAATTATAGGAAAACCAAAATCTCTTAGATGCAGCATAATCAGGTACGATATCAAAGATTATAAATGCATACTGAACACAGCAGAAGGAATAAACTAGCAAGGTTTCTACCTCTCTAGTACCTACCTATGTGCAATACTTACTGCCCATTTTCAGTAACAAGGTTATTCTCAAACATACCTGTTCAAGAAGCTCCTTGTATGTTATTTTCTCTTTGGTATTTGTCACAGGACTGTCATAAATAATGGCAATTTGGTCTCCTCGCCCATTCTCAACATGACGATCTACAGCATTGTAACAGATATTCAGCTCTCCACCTACAAACCTAAAAAAGAAGTTGGACAGTACATCAACAGGCAGCCTTCCAAACTATTAAAACATTTTTTTTGTATTTTTTTTTTTTAAGGAAAGAGAGCCATTCAATTCAAATATAGCTCATAAAACATTATACTCCATTCAAGAAGTAATTTTTTAATCTATAACTTCACAATTTACTCAAAAAAGCCTATTAGTGAAAGTAGTGGAAGTACTGTAATTTAATTGACGTAACTAAGAATCTGCTAAACTTGGTCTTGATTTAACTTATTTTGCATCAATCATTCTGATTTTCTTAACTAAGGTTTCACAGAAAAAGCATACATTCACATAAAATAATCTGACAAAAATGTGTTCTTACACTACTTTGTATTGGCATGCACACATATCTTTTAGGAACAGGTTCAGGACTCAAAGTATTCTTATTCATCCCTTGGCAATAACGGGTAAGTGTACAAGCATCTGTCTGTAATTGAAACTGACCCCAACAGTTACAAAATCTTATAAATTTGTCTGACATGCATAATGCATTTGACATTATAGTGTTTTACATCAGTGACTTAAAATCCCCTGTAAAGCAATGTGAGTCATAGCATCTTCAACACCAACAACTCAATTCTCCCGGAGAATTACAGGAAATTCTCACCTTCTAATTAAAGAAAAACATTTCACAAACTCAGGTTTCATTTTTACTGTCATTTTACACACAAAAAAACAAATTCACGTGTAGCACAATACAGAAGGCACCAGATACAAAGATGGCTCTACTAATTGAAAGATGACACAAAATCTAAAATCTAAAGTTCAATCTAAATAATGCTTTTTGTGTTTTCTTTTCTATGTGTACATATCTCTCTACAGCAAGAAAAAGAGCAACACACTGAGAAAAAAAATACTTTTGAGTTTCAAAAACAGTTCTTTAGGGATGCTCACTGTGATAGTTATACTGTAATTAGAAAAAAAAACAGATGGCATAAACTCACTCACTACTAGATAAAAAAGCGTTTCCTTCTTCATGTTTCCTGTCTCGTAAAGGACTACTTAAAATCAGGATATCTGGTGTATCATTGTTACGGTTTGAGAAAAACCATAATAATTTATTATCATTCAGACAATTATTCTATCACTCAATGACCCCTCCCCACTCAGGAAAGGGAAATCTGGGAATGCAAAGAAACACATGGGTTGAGATGTAAATAGGTTTAAAAGAATCAGACTAAATAATTAACAAGATACTAATACTAAAGAACCAGTATTAATCCGATACTGATATAAGATACACTAGAATTATACTCAGCCAATTACATCAGCAGGAAGCTGTGCACTCCCAGCAGTACACAGTAAATGTTGGACACTGTGAGGACAACTGTTTCAAGGGGAAAGGAAGGCCTCAAGGACCTGGCACCAGGGCAAGAAGTTGTGTGAACTGCCACCATCAAGGGACAGCCAGCTACACAGCAAACATTTCTAATTTATATTGAATATTATGATACTGCCATAGACATGGTGGACGAGGGCAGAGCAACAGACATCATCTACCTGGACTTAAGCAAAGCAGTTGACACTGTCCTGCATGACACCCTGGTCTCAAAATTGGAAACTCATGGATTCGATGGATGGACCACTCGGTGGATAAGGAACTGGCTGGATGGCTGCACTCAAAGGGTTGTGGTCTGTGGCACAGTGGAAGAAAGGGATGCCATCTAGATGGGACCTAGACCGACTTGACAGGTGGGCTAGTGCAAATCACATGAAGTTCAACCAAGCCAAGTCCTGCAACGGGGACATGGCAATCCCAGGCACAAATACAGGTTGGGCAGAGAATGGCTGGAGAGCAGCCCTGAGGAGAAAGACTTGGGAGTACAAGTTACCGGGATGCAGCGAAACCTCCCTCAGACTTGCTCGATCTACCCCCAAGATTGCTGGTGGCCACGCTATCGGCCAGCGAATCCGCTTGCTGGCCCAGACTACAGACAGGGTACCCCCTCCCCAGGGGACTATGCTGTACGCCAGATGTCTCTGAGACATCTTACCAGCAGGCCCAGACTGTGTGCGACTTACAGGCCCTACCAGTAAACATATCTCACGGATCCGCGCTCGTAGATGGTCCTTGTCTGCTCCTGCAGTGAGCGGCTGGGAGCGGAGCTCCTCCGAGGAAGGGCTCAGGGTGCACCTGGGACGTCCACTCACCAGTCGATCCTGCAGCCGAGCAGAGGAGGTCCCATCTGGGCTGCCAAAAGTGATGGACGGAACAGCAGCTTCACAACCTCAGAGGGTTATAAAGGAGGTATCTTTATTCAGCGCTGGACGCACACAGGATCACTCCCAAAGGTGTGTGCCCCAAGCACAGTCATTTTCTGCGGTTATATGTCCTAAATATTATATATTCATGAGATTACATGATATGCCTACACATATTCAGCAGCAATCCCTGCTTTGTATTAAAATTAGTTCTCTTCCTCTTTGTGTCTGTGCCGTACTTCTTGGTAGTGATCGTTAGAGGTCTCAGGGATGAAGTCAGTAGTCTTCTTCACTGTAAACTTTTCACCCCTGGTGTCTTGCACAAGTTCAGATCATCCCTGGAGCTCATCAAGGCCTC
>VZRU01014813.1:277103-309155 GCA_013398155.1 Pedionomus torquatus
AGTCCAGTCTGGGACTTTTCCTGAAGCTGCTGGTGACGTGGCCATCATCCTGGGAGCTTGATACGGTTTTGTATATATTGTATACTCCTTTTTTTCCTAAATTTCCTTTTTATTATATTACTTATATTTTCATTAAAGTAGTTTAGTTTGTTCTAAACTCTTGAATCTCTTTATCTCCTTCCGCTCCTCTCTGACCAAAAGGGGGGAGGGGGGAACATCTGTCAATCAGGTTTTGGTAAATTTGGCTGAAACCACGACAATGTTTCATATTTAATTCTTTCTCTCACTTACCAACAAAGATTTTGAGATTTCCTGATTTTTTTTCTATTTCTGCTCTCCTATAGCATTCCTGAACTCTCCTTCTGATCTTGGTAGTGTCTCAAAGTATACTTCAGTCGGCTTCTAAAGTATGTTAAATATGCTATCACAGCAAATTCTTGTGATCCTGCATTATTGAAGGCTCAAAAAAAATTTTTTCTCTTCCTCCACTGTTAATCTGGCTTCTCATCCCGCTGTCTTTGAAATGTAAAGTTTATCTCTACTGACTGCCAGTAGACAAAAAGCTTCACAGTGCATTCTGTCTCTTCAGCTCTTCTTAAATTCACTGTAGTTTCTCCTGTTTCCTTTTGAACGACACTTTTGCGAATGAACAAAAATTAACAGAATGAAATCACCTATACAATATTCTCCTCCACCATCTGTTGATGTCATTGCCCGACTCTTCTTATTTCCAAAGGCTCTTGGTTTCATTGTCTAATCCTTCAGGAAAAACCTTGAGATTGGGGTTATCCCATCCCCTGTCCCAGGTCACTGAATACTTCTTCCCTTGAACAGCAGATTCTGGCATTGTGTATCTGAAAAAATGACGTCATGAAAAACTGGAAGAAAAAAAATGAAGTTTGGGCTGTCACTTGAGTCTGATACAAGATCTAGTGTGCTACTTTCACCACATCTTTTCTGATTCATAATAAGGGTTTATATATTTACACATCTAGAGGCTGCCTAGAGAAAGGCCTTTATTCCACATTGCCATTATATTGATCCAACAAAAATCACATTAATTAACATAAAGAAAATCAGTTTAAGTAATGACATACCCATCATATACACCTCCCATTTAAGTAGATCTAAAAAACCTCATGTTACACTGTAGATAAAGGTGTAGCAGACATGCCAAAGCTTATTGACTGAAAGCACAGTGTGGGAGGTCCTATCCACCAGTCCATTTGCTGGGTAATTTACAGGCTAAGTTTGTATGGCATTTGGACAGTCATCCATTCGCAGTCACCCAGAAAAGTTAAGATCTCTGTGAAAAGATGCTTTCAGAACAGAATGCCAGTTTTCTAGTTGTGGAAGAAAGCTGACAGCGGGGATGCTACTTCTCTACTTCTACCTATTGCTGTTGCAGGATTGCTAAAGATAGCCACACAAATTTAATCCAGAGCCATAGAATCCACAAAGTGAATTATTCTCATGAAATTGCTAGCAAGCTAATAGCCATCCACAGAGGAATGTCATGATCTTGAATTTCTGGTACTTCCCCCTCATGTAAACCCAGATGAATGACTTTTGAAGAGTTCCTGGAGTGTGAAGGGGAATGCAAAGATTTTTAGCCTCAAGGCCTGTTACCATTGTTGGAAGTGGTTATTAAAAGAACTAAGTGAGGTGCACTCCTGAAAAGGGTTTTTTACTACCAGAATTATATCTAATAATTTTGTCATAGCTTCCTACACTGCAGTAAGCCTTTGGAGAACTCCAGAAGAGACAAGGCAACATCAGCAGTGTAACGAACAGACAATTGACAGGACGAGAGAGAGAAACCTCTACTGCTGAGCTGCTAGCAAGTAATTTAAACTCTGTGCTTCAGTCTCTTCCTCTATATAATGCGGTATTGACAGTTACGTCCCTTGAAAGTGTTTTTAGATCAATCAGTAATATCTGAGTTATTAACCATTGCTTCTGTTCAGCAGCATGGTGATCACTGTGCCCTCTGCATACAAGTTTCAGCATCCTGAGGTTTTTTGCCAGATGCCCTAGTTACTGCGGGCCACTGACATCAAGACTATTTGAATAAGTTCATGCTAAAAGTTAAGGCACCTCAGCAGCTGCTTTGCTCTATATTCATGCTGGTTTTATATCCATAGTGTTTTCTGATATAGAGCTTTCCTCCTCCTTCCACCTTACTCACAATAATGCAGCCAGACTTGGGGATAGCTGTAATAACAAATGACTTCTCAGTTGTCATATTAACTGGCTTTTTCTTCTGCATACATCTAACACAATCAACAAATAATCTAAGTCAAGAAGATGCAGTTGCAAGCTAGATGGCAGATCCATCACTTTCCTCAGAGCCAGCTGGATTAAATAACAGCAAGTGAAAAATAGAACACGGTAAGCACCACAAGAAGACAGCATTCTCCTTGCACAGCCCAGAAAAACTACAGAAAGCTTCACTCCAAAATTATTTTCTATTTCTCATCTGGGAATCAGGAACTTTTAACAGATATTAAATGGGTATTTATATCATATGATAAAACATAAACATAATGTATAGTCACAGGTGTTTTAATTGTAGAGGCCACCAACCATAAGGTATGTGCATGTCTATACATATGAATGTCCCCAAAGTAATGAATTATTACAATAGTTTCTAGGACAACCTGTCTCTGGCAATAGAGGTTATATTTACATTAGCAATCATGGTGGACAATGGGAATGGATATATAGAAGGAAAAATTTGGTGCTGGGAACCATAATGCTTAAATACATATATTTTAAAGAAATCTTACTTTGGGTTCCTTCTAGTCTTGTCCCAAGCATTAAAAATTGCTATTAACAGCTGAAATGCATGAAGTGCACCTTGGAGCTTATCTTCTGTTTTATCGTCACCTAAAGGGAATTCCACTTGCCTCTCCAAGGTCTGATCCGGCGTGTGAAATTCCAGAAATTGTTTGTCATAGAATATGCCATGCTGAATTTCTTACCAAACATATTCCAGAAGTTTTGAACTTCAGACTGTGGTTTTGCATAAAATGTTAAAATAAGGTCTTGAAAGGTTTTGTGGTACCAGCTTACCTCCTCTCTCTAACAGAACAGAAGAACCACCCAAGCCCATGAGCCATGGGTAAAGGCCCTACTGGCCAACTAGTGCTCAGTCACCGCTCAAACGTGCAACATAAAAAGGCACGCTGCCAAAAATAATTTAAGGACTTGGATGTACTGTATGTACTGTTTTCTGATTGCTCAATACTTTTCTGGTTGACAAACAAAAGACAAAACAGCTGTTAATTTTGGAGTGTGCGTTTTCTGTTATCTGTTTAACGTGAATAACAAGACCAGTAACTAAAAGTCTTATTTCAATGCAATTCTTTAAAATGAGATGGTAACAAAAGGCAGTTTCTTCCTGTGATATTATCCACTTTCCTCTTGCTTACTAATGCTGAGCTGTTTTATATCAACTAGCACTCTTTGCAGTAACAGAGCATTTGATAACCGCCCTAGTGTTAATAACAATGTGAGAAACAAGAGATACGTTGATCCCTATTCATTCTGATGGAAGAGAAAAAAGTGGAAAAGTCACAAGAAACGGAATTTTTTTTCTGACACCTCAGGCAGCTAAAGCTCAAAAAGTCAGTCATTAAGAGAAAAAATAATTGAATATATTGAGTTTTACTGATACAGAGGAGAAACTTGGTGAATCTTGTGCAGACATGAACAAGAGGCAGAGGCAGCACATCTGACTCCCTTTCCTAAGAGCAATGAAAGGAGAAGAAATTAACCACTCATTTAGCATGTACTCACCCTTCAGCCTGTACCACAAAAATCTATCCAACAACAATGAAAATTAGCACAATCAGAAGTAGACTTTTTTTTCTGAAAGACACATTCAAATAGGAAGATAAAGCTCCAAAAATTCTTTGTAGAAACAACTCTTTGGTTGCAATTTATGGTTTTAGTATCTAAGCTGGTGCAATTTGATTCCTATTTGTGAGGGAAATGCTTAACTGCAAAACTGAATGTTATATTAAGATAGCTTTATAGTCAATCATGGCAATTATTTCACTCACATTAAATCATCTGCTGCTGTTTTTTTTTTTTTTTCTGCATGATGTTTTCATAGACTATCTTAGTAACATTTATTATTCCCCCAAAAAGCCCTGATGAAGTGATGTGGCCAGGCAAATATTTATGCAATCAAGCTTGCTTTTGGCTAGTATGGCCAAGATGTCTTTTTATCCAAATATAAGACATGCAAAGCCTGCCCATCTACAAAAAGTAACCTCTTTCCTACTTTGGACATGACATTCAGCATTAGGTGAATCCTAGCAGTGAGTAGAGACAGGAATTCTGTGGACCCCATAGCCACTAAAAGTTCCCATTCTTCCATAACGTATGGAATCAGAAGTCATAATCTTGCCTCTCATCTCTCAGGCCCATCTTAAAAGCTGAGCACTCTCCAAGGCATTAATTCCCAGCAATCCTTAGGAGTGCAGTATGCTAGCCAAGAGAGCTCCACGTTCTACCACCCATTATTAGTGGTCAAAACTGTTAGAATGCATTCCAGCTTTCTCACTTTTATGGTCAAAGTACTATCAGTATATAGGACACTACTTTGTAGAGTTCTACCAACATAAAAATGAGACATGATTGTTCCTTTCTCACCAAATTAGATCTCTCACTGTTTTTTTCTTTTGGCATCCTGCATCATTTCACACCGATACGATACACCGTCTCAGTTAAAAAAATACCAATTCCCATTATAGTCTTGGTATAAGCTCTTCTAATGAATGTGTGAACCTTTCCAAACTACAACTCAAAAAATTCAGGGTCGATTAATCAGAAAATGCATAAATAGTTTGCTGAAGACCTGAGGAAAGAAACTCAGAGTTGCATATAAGTGAATATGAACCACAGAGCCCATCGCTCCACTAAGGGCTGGGACAGAGCTGAGTAGTAGGGTTTTAGGGTGACACGTATTACAAGTTGGATGCTCACCTGGGCATTCAAAGTAGCAGCTTCCCAGTTACCACAGTGCCACTGCCAGTTGCAGGAGCTGCATCTGATCTCTTGTAAATGTATGCAAGACACGCAGGTGGTTCACCTGTAATTTTGGTCTTGCTCGTTTACCTGAATGAGACTTTTGCCCACAGAAGCGGCGCAGGATTGTCTTAAACCAGTAATGATTCACAGAGTCTGTTTTCAATTAATTGTAATTAATTCAATTAATACATTAGATTTGGTTCAGCACAAAGGTAGCATGCATGTGTTGTGGGCAGAGTGAAGCAGAAGCACCATAACACCCTTGCTGGCAGAAGCCTTTCTTAAACACCAGAAGACCCTTGCAGAAGCCCTTCAAACCTTACCACACCATACAGGAAGGGATCTGGAGGAGCTCCTTTAGAAGGGGAATGTTGTACAACTATACAGCCTTCAAAAGAATTGTCATATATGAAATTCCATCAAAATTAGTTTACATTTTTAGTGATAAATAAAATGTACTTTTCCTTTCCTCTTTTAAATAGAAAACTGTCACATACTTTATACTAGTGCTGCATGTCTGAAATCAATACAAGTGTAAGCAACATTCTCCTTATGAAAAAATGGAGTTATCGCAAAGACCAGGCATTATTTAAAATTTTGATTTAAAAATAGCATAAACCCTAACTTTGAAATAAAACATGTCAACAAACAGTACATCTTTAATTAGATTTTCATGTATTTGCATTTAAAAAGAATAAAAACTTTTGAGATACCATTTTTCTCATTTGAAATTCTTGCAGTGTTTCTAAGGATGGAGTGGCCTGCTGCTTTGATACTGCTGCTACTTATTCACAGAATTATGAAAACTCAAGCCTTAAAAATTTCCTTCTTTTTCTCTAAAACTAACGGTATAATCGCTTTTTTGAAGAAAGTATTACAATCTTAATTTAATGCATCGGAATTTTTTTTAAATACAGCATTAAAGAGAAAAACAAATCAAGATAAAAAAATAGCCTTGGTTTATTTGTTGAATACAAATACAAATATTGTAGAATACTCCAGTATCCAGAAAGACCTACAAGAAAAGTAATGCAGAAATTATTTGAGAATATTTTCTCAAGTCATTAAAGAAAACGAAGTCAAAGCAAGCTGACTTCATAATACTGTACTTCGTTTCTATTAAATGGTATTGGGTAAACTCATATTTGTTTTCTTGAGGGTTTTTTTCTAATTCTTGTCTATCTTATTGGTGACTTATTTGTCCTAATCATAAACTTCCGTGCTGCATTCTCTCCATGTTCCTTTTACAGAGATGAGTGTCTGGAAAGTTTTATTTAAGGTCATCAGAAAAATAGCAAGATGCCCTATGTGGGTTTCTCATTTTCTAGTAATTTACGCTCTTTGCCATATCTTATGAACATAGCAAAAATATTTGGCAGAATCAAACAAGATTTTGTACATGTGTTTTTGAAATAGAAATGCAGTGGTTCAGGCCTTCTGATTCACTTAGGGTGCCTAAACACTCCTCAGCAAAAATTGACCTTTTTCATTTTTGTATTGTCCTATTTTCAAGGTTCCTAAAAATTTCATCGTACTGAAATGCATGTGAGTTGCTTAGGGTGGGGTTTTTTGTTTGTTTGCTTTGGTTTGGTTGGGACTTTCTGACAAAACGTTGGTCTTGAGATGGAAAAATCTACTAAGATAGAAGCACATATATATACGTAACGACTGAATCTTTCTATTAAGGATACAATTCCTGGAACTCAAACAATCAAAATATATTTTTCTTCATTCAAAACTAACCTGGTTTAATGTTCATCTTCACTCATTTTATTTAACCTGAACTCTGTTTAAAATAAATATTTGAATATAAAATACATATTCTTTCCCATCACAGATATTTCCTGAGAATTAGGGTAGGACAGTAAAGACAGGAATCACTCACAGTGTCTCATTTTCCCTCCTGGGAACCATGGATGTAATACACTACAGAATAGCAGGACGGTTGCTGCAGTGTAGGTATTCTGGTAAGCTAGTTTTTCCCTTTTGCTCCCTGCTATATCCAGCACTACAATCCGGAGCCTTGGGTAAGGGAAATCTTGATTTCCCACAGAAATGTAATCACCATGACCACGGGAAGTCATCCTGTCCCTTCACCACAGAGTGAGTGAGGGTGCCAGCTACTGAGTGTGCCTGAACCTGAGACAGGGTTTGTTAGACTGCTCTGCCAGGATCTCCCCCTCTTCTCCGTAGCTAATAAGCTTTCATTTCAGAGAAGTCATACTTTACATACGTGAATGATCTGCACCAGGGGTGGGAAGGACACATTCAAGGACCTTCACATCCTTCTTAAATTGTGGGGCCCAGAACTGCACACAGTACTCACAGTGAAGCCCCACCAAAGCTGAATATAGAGGGACAATCCCCTCTTTTGATCAGCTGGTTATACTGTTTGATGCCCAGAGGATGTAGTTTACCCTCCTGAGCAGCCAGGGCACGCTGCTGCCTCACATTGAGCCCGCTGTTGACCAGTACCCCCACATCCCTTTCTGCAGGGCTGCTCCCCAGCCACTCCTCTCCCAGTTTACACCTCTGCCTGGCATTACTCTGTCCTAGGTGCAGAATCCAGCACTTGGACCTGTTAAATTTCATCCCATTAATCATAGCTCAATGCTTCAATCTATCTAGATTCCTCTTCAAGGTAGGGACAATCCTCGTGTCCCTTAAGAGAGTCCACAGCACCTCCCAGTTTGGTATCATCAGCAGACTTGCTAACAGTGCATTCAACTCCTGCATCCGCTGATAAATGTGTTGAACAGGATTGACCCCAGGATTGAGCTCTGAGGAGCACCGCTGCTGGGCAGCCACCGACCAGATGTAGCCCTGTTCACTACAACCCTTTGAGCTCTGCCCTTCAGCCAGTTCTTCACCCAAGACACCAGTAATGTCCGCCAGTACACAGCACAAGCCATCATGGGGTATTCCAGCAGATTCCCTTATAGCAGCTACTTGTGCCATCGTACGGGCTGCTTCAGCCCTAAGCACAAAGCCCAACAGAGCAGACATGGCCCCATCAAGGTGACTGACTCCTCAGGTACAGTGTTTTCGGCAGCGTTCCCAATACACTTGGTTTTGCATTGTTGATTTCAAACGATTTCTCTACTTTTATCAAAATAGTCCCTTATGTGAGCACCCAAGCCAACTTTTCAGAAGCTGCCATGGTATTAATAATGCTCTCATTCATTCACCTGAGCGGGGAAGCATAATAGACCTCCAGAAGCATCTCCTAGGAAGGAGCTTAGCATCACCTTTATCCACAATGCTTTTGTCTCATTGAACAAATATGTGGGATGATCTTCCCTGCCTATAGAGATAAATCAGAAAGTCTGCTTTCCTATTTATCATTCTGGACAGTGTTTTCACTGTGGTAGGGTGAAGGACTCGGGTGCATTTTTTCTTTTTGTTTTGAAGCGGCGATAAAAAAGAAATCAAAACAAGTATTCAGCTGGACTCAGAAAGAATTCACCTGGTCTCTTAACACCTTGAGCCGCATTAAGTTTCTGTGCTGTCCTCTGACAGTGTAGAGATCTAGGTAAAAATAATCAGCTGTCCTGGTAACAGAATTGCAAATGTTATTCTTGCTTTTAAAGTTCAGAATATGGGGTTTCTGTTTAGTTTAGCACTTATTGCAATAAATAAATTCATAAATAATGAAATCTCTGGAACTTTGCAGAAAACAAGGACTATCTTTATGTCAAAGAGGAAATGTCGGTTTCTCCAGCAAATTCTGTATTACTGCTGAGAGGATAAGAATTACAGAAAAATCCTCAGAGCTTGTTATTATTGGGTGGGTATTTGTGTTTTAGCCATTGAATTTCTGGTGTTGAAAAAGATGTCAGAAAACTTAGACAAACCGAAAATGGAAAAGTAGAATGTGTGATTCTTCAATCAATTACAAGGTGAAATAAGAAATGGAATAATGGGGTTTTACTTGTTGTTATTGTTAAGTCTAGTGAGACATTACTACTTATGTCTCAACAAACATTTAGTAGAACTAGGAAATAAGGTCATAGATTAGGTAGATAAAAGGGATGAGCACATTCTATTATGCACCAGTAAGAAAATAAAAAAGGATGCATGAGCTGGAGTAAGGAAACACCTCTGAGAGAAGAACTCATAATTTGCATCATCCAAGGACGGAGAGGCCATACCTGCATATGTATTGCTAAATAAAAGGAGGCCAGAACCAAATCTTGTCCCTAAGGCTAAGCAGCACAGACTGACTGAGTCCCCACTCAGCTCTGGGAGCTACATGATGCCACAGTTGTTTTGAGAATACTTCTTCCATAGGGGTCGTCTTGGTTCGGTGTATCTGAAATATTGCAGGGGCTGCGTTACAGACTATTAAAATAGCAAATTCATAGCATGAGACTCAGAGTGTTTGTGGCAAGTCTTAGGATATGGCCATGAGCCCGTGTTGGAGAACGAAGAGCCGATACTGTGGAAGAACAGGGGAGACGCAGGGAGGTACCTTGTAAATTCTGCCTGCAAGGAAGAGTACACAAAAAGTGCCACCCCTTGAATTAGTGCCTGGGCATTAGCTTGAAAAGTGTTAATTGGCAGGGAAGGGGAAAGGGATTAGAAACTGCTGATAATTTAGCAGAGAGGACTGCCTGGTGATTAAATACATTCCCTGGCTTTATTCTTTACAAATGCTGAGACCTGCTAATTAGCTATCTGGAACTCACATGTATTGTCTCACTTCTGCCTTGACAGATAAGTTCTAGTCTTCCTTGAGGAAAGAAACAGGAATACCTGAATTTCCCAACTTCTCAGGGAAGACAATTAAGTAGTAAGAAAATGACAGCATTTTAAACAAATATTTAGCTCTAGTGTATAAACAAAATAACAATAGGCAAAAATTGATGCTTACAAATGCATCATAATAGCTGCATAAAATAAAAAGAAAACTATTTTAAACACTGCAATTTTCTAATTAAAAGCAAGATGACTATGGCAATGTATTAGCATGTATTTAAAAAAAAAATAGAAAATATTAGAGAAAATACTAAGAATTAAACGGCATTCTGTATATCAAATCATACACCTTCACCTGCAATGTCAGCAGAATCAAAAGACATTAGAAATAAAGGCAGAATGCCATATGTTGTAATACTAAAAGGATGTGAATTGTATAATTCAAAGAGAAAGAAAAGAAATTTTTTAGAAATGTAGGAGAGAATAAGTTTAAGTAGGTTACTTAGATGTCCCTGTGTACCCTCTCGGAGTATAGAAAGTAGGTAATAAGTGTTGAAAATGAAAGAAAACACCTATCTTGTTAAGGATCCATTTCATTCTCAACCCTTCATAAGAACAGCCTTCCAGGATGGAGAAAGTACGATGATATATCTGTTTTTCACAGGCTTTTGCAAAGCCAGTTTTTTGGTACTTTGTCTCAGTTTTGCCCATCCACACACCTATACATCACCATTAGCGTCATGACTACAATGAAAGATACGGCAGTAAAAGGGCTGCCCGCTGCCCCTGATCTGAGAGCTCTTTCCGTGGCAAGCAACAGTAATAGCACAAGGAGGAACTCTTTCATCCAATTCTGTAGAGGAGCATGATCAAATTATAGCTGGCCCGAGGACCGGGTTTTCACAGTTCACCTTGCTTCACATACCTCCCAACCGTAACACTCCTCAGGTGGACATCTTCAGTATTGTTAAATTTAAAAACAAAACAAACACTCATTTCTGTATTTTCAACAATTACATACATTTATCATATTCACACCATGATAGTTAGTACCTTGATCTCCCCAGGTAGCACCTGTTGAAGACTAGAAGGATTTTTATATTTTGGGACAGTATTTTTCTATACAAGGTCTTGAATCAAAAATAATTGTGCTGCTTCAATGCAGACTGACAAGATTCTTCTTTGCTTAGAAGCCAGAAATAGAAAATTACAACCCAAGAGCTAATGAGTCACAAAATCATTATTTGAAATCAGGTGTTAAAGCAGAAAACAATTTGCAACATCAGTGTCACTATATCATATTCCCTATGTAGGAATACAAATTATTAAAATCAAAAGCATACGGGAGAAAAGCAGGACAAGTGAGACAGGCTGGTTTTAACTCTTAATAGAACCAACAAGAGCGTTACTTATCGATGTTCTCATCTGGAAAAAGAGAAAATGGAATTGTAACACAGATTTTTTCCCTCAAAACGTATTCATTTCTTATTGTGGAGGCTTTCCATGAACAGCTTTAGCTCCATTTGAGCATGTAGGTTTTATCAGAGGGAATGAGAGAAAAAAATTAAGCAAGAGCTTATGTGGGCACAGACCCACAAAATTATTTTGGTGCCTAACATGGGGTGTGGGCTGAAACAGAAGTCTAATGCGTTTGCTGTTACCGCTGTTCTGTGTGATTTATGTACAAGTGACAGGCTCATACAGCCTGGGTACTTGTAAGAATAAAATTCAAGAACAGTTCAATTGAAAACACAGTAAGCTGAGTTACTTGATTTTGCTGATTCTATATTGGGTCAGTTCTGTATGCACTTGAGTTTTCTACTGATACTCAAACATCTGAATCTCTCAAACACCTTTGCAGCATTAAGATAACCTTTTGGTAATTTCTGGCTTCGTACTACAAGACTATCAGGAAAGCAAGTTTCTGCAAATCAAGCGAACAAGAAACTACTGAATTTTTATTCACTCACTGAAAGAAAGAATTTCAAACACTGCAATGTGGAACAAAAAGGATTTCAGTCCTTTCACAGAAGGCAATATGATGGAGTAATGATATGAGGAGTGTTGGAAGGGGACTGACTAAATGGCATTCATTTGCTTTGAAAACAAAAGAAAATGAAGGCATTTCTCCCTAAAGACTGGTATTTCCACTCCAAGCACCTACAAGTAAGGTTAAACCTCTTTTACATTACTCAAGCCCTGCCACACAGATGTAAAGCTGCAAGTTTTTATAACTCAATCAAGACTGTTCTGTTCTCTCAGCGAAACAAGAAAAGAAAATGGCAGTGTGTAGGTGATGCAAAGATGAAAAGAAAGGCTCAAGGAGGCCGCTGGGCAAAGTGCATACTAGTTCCTAAAATTTCCGTTACAGGCTTTTTCAGATTGCAGAGCATACTCATGGAAAGACTCTCATCAAGCGCAATTGTGCCTGTTCCTCCGCCCGCGTAAGGAAGAGAAACACTTTAAGCAGCGCCTGTTCAGGGCAGCAAAGCTTACCTTTCCCCGATTGCTTGGAGAACATTTTCAATCTAGGCTACAGTTAGGAGGTCAGCCTAGATAAGAAGGATATTCACAAGGAGCAGAAAGTAATATTCCTTGTTAAGGTAATAAGGGGAGAAGTTGCACCTGTGCTGGCAACTGCGAGATAGCTCAGTACCTCACACCAGATGCTTACTCATCCATTTATCTAGACAAATCTACAGGCAGAATTTTTAAGCTCCACATCAGCTGCTCCTATTCCTGTATTAGCTCCCTTTAATGACCTGAATACATCAATTTATTTAATGTCTAGTATTTCTGAGCATAGTTTCAGAGTAGAAAGCTAAAAAAAGGTATATTCATATTACACAGATCCCTGACATTGTTTATTTAGAGATAGTATTTCCTGCCTTCTGGGTCTGGCAGCTCCCAACGGTAGAGCACAACAGATCATAAACTCAATATGAGGCAATAAAAATGTAGAAATGCAGGAAATGTAAGATTTCACATGAAATTTCTTCTTCCACTGCAATAGCTTTCATTATTTCATTTCCAATTAGAAACAGTTTCAGTCATAAAGATGAAAGTGTATGAAGGTATGCTACATTCCAGAGTTTGCCTCAGGTAGTGACAGTGCATTTTCCCCCTCTGCTTCAGACAGCTGACTGTTTTGGGCCGCGTTCAGGGACAGAAATTACAACCTTGTTTTTAATTCAGTTACTAGCAGTAGTTCTACTGCGAGTTCAAAATTGCCCAAACTGCTATCAGAAAAATGCTCTCTATCTTACTTTTAACTTTTTCCAAGAACTACATGTAATGGCTTTCACTTTATTCCTGTGACTGCCAGTATTGAACTCATTTAAAATTCTGGATCAGTGCAAAGTTATTTGTATGTCAACCTATCAAGCTTTTCAATGCATTCTGTTGCAAAAGTGTCCAGTAAACAAAGACTTGCTATATTCCTTGAGTGGAAACAGAGATTTTTTCAAATAGTGCATTTCTCTCTGCTTTTATATCTCAGCTGGGACTTCGATAAGAATTTTGTGCCAGAGATTTTACCTGTTTGTATTAAGTGAGAAATCACTCCCATTGTTTATCATCTCTTAGAAACTTGTAATTCTTTTTGCTTTTTATCTTCTGGCTCTTCCATGTTACGGAGTGCTGTTTTGAGACTTGCAAGCCTAAGATCTTGTGTGTGACATGTCTACACTGGTTCCAGATTATTTAGTCAATATTAGTTTAGTTATCACATACGTTACAGAAGGAATATCTCTATTAATACCAGTGTTGTCAGCTTTATACTCTAGAAGCACCAAAGCCAAAATGGCTACTGCAGAACAGCATGTGATGTATACACCTTCTTTACCTCAGAATCAGACCTGTATTGAGATGAAATTCTCATTTCACTTTCACATTTTAAAGGGGTTGAGTTCTAGTCTAGCAGGGCATATGAAAGCAACGTTGCACGTTGCAAAAGGCCAACTTTTCTGACTGTACGCCTCATGCTAGCCTGTCCTTGGTGGCTCTCTCTCATAAGATTCTGCAAACCAAGAAAGGCCAATATAGTATCTCTGAAAGCATCTCAGAAAGTTGTAGCAAGTCGCATAGTATTGACAAAAAAAAGAAAAAGAAAAAGCTTACTCACCTACTCAGCTTTTCCACTGAAATTCTCAGAAAGGAATATGAAAGAGAGATATTAATGAGAGCACAGCATTATAATCTGTATGACATACACAGTAACACGGGGACTGAGCGGACACAAAGGCCATTGTTATGTCTGAGCATCACCGGAATGCACTTCCAGCAGAGAAAGAGAAGCCTTTGCTCTGCCATGTACTGAGGATGTTACAGGTAAGGAGAATGACAGTGAGAAAGACTGTAAGGAAACAGCATTTTCTATGGATAGTCAAGGCAGCAACATCTAGTGCAATGAGTAGTTCCCATAGAATTATAGAATCTTCACAGCTGAGAAGGACCTTTGATACTAAATTCTCTCTTTCTTACCAGTTCCATGTCAGTACAAATGCAGTCAGACCTTGATTACTGTTGCAGTGAACAATAAATACCTTTGAGACAGTATCAAACAAAAGCATAAGTGATTCTGTGATGAAGACACAAGAAACACATTACAAATGCTGAATTTCAAGAAAATATAAAAAGTAAACAGCATAATTTTATCTGGATTTTTTTCCACTACAGGTTTTTTTAAATACTCATCTAGTTTTTTTAAAATATTGCAATTTGGAACTAGAAATCCATAAAAAGAAAGTTTGAATACAAGCAAGATGGGAAATGAAAACAGAAGAATCCCTGAGCATTTTATGGGAAATACCTGTCTTTATCCTGGGAGACCAGAAAGCAAGGTTGATTTCCGACTGTGCTTTATTAGTTTGGCAGCAGACCAGTACATCCAGTATGACTGGGGGGGTCTGGGGTCTTATTATTAGCATCTCTCCACCTAAAATTCCTATTATAAAAAGGCTGTTCCAGCTTTCTAAACAGGAAGATTAAGCTGCTGTAAGTGGAAGTGGATGTCATTTCTTTTGCCTGTGTGTTTTATATTTTGTTTTCCTTCGGCTGCTGATCAGGACTACCATTTTCCCGCTGCACTCACCCAACTTGAGCGCATAACATGACAATTCACAGTACTACTCACGATAGACCATAACCCTGTCTTCCTCACTGCACAGGTTAACAAAGACAATTTGCAGGAATAATTACAGCGTTGAAAGGAGCTAGGGAACTCACCGGTACATAAATACCATCTCATGTGATTATTTTTTTCCCCCTCATTTTTCCTTTAGAAACAAAACAAGCCACTCCCCACAGTTAAAATCTTGACTATCCTGAATTCAAACAGGTTCTGTGTTGACCTAACACTTCTGGTGAACTCTTGCTCCCTATCAACCCCTTTTCTAGTTTACACTCGAAATTTCCAGCTCAGAGCTCTCAGCTTAATTGTTTCAGCTGTTCATCTGAGGAGCCACCCACTCAGAAGTAAAAATGACTAGTCCAAAAATAAAGTCCTTGCACAAAATTAGTGTTTTGGTTTTTTGGAGCAGCTTTTTTCATCTACTACTTTACTCTTTCTCCATTAAGTAAATATGAATTATGGTGTTCATCTATACTAGTGCTTCGTTCTCTATTTCCCAGACTTTGCAAAAGTATCTTTGAAATTGCGATGGTAAGGAGTGCTTTTAAACAGCATTGGGTTTTTCCATATGACTTACTAGTTGCAAAGAACATAATGTAGCGGGCGGGAATATGCATGTATTTAATTAGCACTACCAGTCTGCCAGCCCTACAGCATTCACCTTTAATTGTGTTCATTATATAGTTTGATTGTGTTTGATACTGTTAGGTTTCTAAACTTAGTATGTGCCAAAAATAGCGGTGCCCATGGCACAGGTCTCCTGTGCAGTATTCAGCTTTCCTTGAAATACTCAGGTCAGCAGATTTGGAGTTGTCCTGTACCATAGATGAAAAAAGACAATGAAAACCAACATTTCCAGTGCACACAATTTTTCTACATTTAGAAATTTATTCAAAAAGCAAGGCAGATACAGCATCATAGTTGTGTCCCATATGAAATTATAAACAACTGATGTGTACAAAACACTTTGCCACGGTAAATTCTTTTTGGGGTTTCAAAAAAAAACACAACAAAAAATGAAAGCAGGATTTACTCCAAAGCCTGTTAATGATATTATGAGTCAGAATGCAAAGTTTGCTCCATGGTGACTTAATCTGCCAGCCAAGAAGTGCTCTCAGGCTCTGCTAATCAAAAGATTGAAAGGCAGCCTTTGGGATCAGGCTCAGCCTATTACTCAGAAGTTGAGAGAATTTAGTGGAGTTAACAGACCAACCTTAGAATCCTTCTTCCAAAATACCATTAGTTTTTACACTTTGCCACTCCAGTAGAGTGAAATCTCAGTACAACACAAGACAGATTAGACAAGCAAATGCCTATTAATAATAAAGACAGGTAGGTGTATCTCTTTCACAATTCAGGAATATTACCATGGTTTCTGAAGGCCTTATGAACTTCATTGCTGAATACACCATAATCTCATTATTTAAAGGTTAGATGACAAATCAGGGAGATAGTTGGCTGTATGAATAATATTTTTTTCTTCAAATGGATGCAATTATTTTATTATCGTCTTCTAATAGGTTTTCTCTTTTTACTTTGTTTAGAAAGTTAAAAAACATCAGACATGTCTCCACTAACTTGGTCTCATATAATCACATATAAATGTCCTTCAAAACACTCCTAGTGTATGTATTAAATTACACTGCATCTTCTTCATAATTCATCACTACCAATTGCAAAGTCTGCCTTTGAATGCTCCTTGTGTCTTCAACAGCACAAAACTAGTCCAATTGGCATTAGCAGTACTATTAACACACTCTGCAGGGGAATATATGCAAATTCACACAGAGATATGTATCTACAGCTGTGCTGAGCTGGTAGGATCACAGGCTGGTCAAGGTTGGAAGGGAGCTCTGGTGGGCATCTAGTTCAATCCCCGTGCTCGAGCAGGGCCACCTAGAGCTGGTTGCCCAGGGCCATGTTCTGGCAGCCTTTGAATATCTCCAAGGAGGGAGTCTCCAAAGCCTCTCTGGGCAACCTGTGCCACTGCTCCATCACCCTTACAGTAAAAAAGTTTCCTAATGTTCAGAGGGAACCTCCTGTGTTTCAGTTTGCCTCTGGTCCTGTCACCAGGCATCCCTGAAAAGAGCCCAGCTCCATCTTCTTCATACCCTCCTATCGTGACGAGATCCCCCTGAGCCACCTTTTCTCCTGGCTGAACAGCTTCAGCCTTTCCTTCATAGGAGAGGTGCTCCGGTTCCTTAACCGTCTTAGTGGCCCTCACTGGACTCCCTCCACTATGCCCTTGTCTCTCGTATACTGGGAAGCCCAGAACTGGACCCAGTACTCCACGTGGGATCTCACCAGCGCTGAGCAGAGGCGAAATGCACCACTATATTCTTCACATGTCAGACATACACCAGCACTTTCTGCAGAGCAGAAGGGACATAAATATGTTGGTTTGGTACCTCCAGGTCTCAGGACCAGTATTTCTAATTGATTTTTTTTTACAATTGCTGTACTGGATACACTGACAGCAATTATTTTAATAAAACAAACCGTGTGGTATATTCACCCATTGCGTCTAATTCTGTGCCTACATACACATCTGTATTTCATACAGGAAACAGATATTCAGAAGACCCCAGTTATGCTGAATTTAGTATCATTTTATGCAGAACCTCAGCTTGCTCTATGTTACCATAGGGTTTAAGTCTTTGTTGAATAATTCAGCACTATGCTTTTCACTGTTGGAACTTTCATTTATGCTGCTATTAGGTTCTCATCTGACAGACAGCTATGGTCCTTGTAACTCTCTTCTTATCTGAAGAAGTAATTTTATTTTCTTACCCAGTGCTCATGCCAACCATGCATATAATTTCCCTTGTCTCTCCTCCTGTAAAGACATTTTCCCTGACATTTGCCTCTTGGATTTCTTAATTTTAGAGGAGATACACGCCGGTGACTACTTAAATCATCTTCAGGTATATACATTCTCCAGCAGCTGTTTCTATTTAACCATGCTTCTTAAACTTCAAGGAATGGCCTATGAGAGGCCTGTAAGGTGTGTTGAACTGCTGATCCAGAAAATCGTGTGCTTACTTGGGTTCGAATATCTTCTTTTTCACACTTACAGAGCCCAGCAGAGATCTTAGTAATTCTTGGACACAATTTAAAAAGAGTTGCAAGATTAACATGTAAACAAACAAGTAAAATAATATTTGCACATCTTGTGCACAAAGAAAGCTTAACCCTTTCAACAAACAATCACCAAAGAAAGGCCTGCGAGTGTTATGCAATTCTCAGGAAGTAATCTGAAAAACAAATGAAAATGGGACTTTTTTCCTTGAGGACTGCTGTCAAGCATCTCCATCATTCAATAACTGCCCATGCAAATGGTCATGATATGCAGCATCCTCACATGATGAATGAGGGTCTCAAGATCCTCCTCCCATCTGCAAACACTCAAGCTGACAGGTACCTTCAGAACTCTCAGTAATGCTTTGCTGATTTTTCTTACATTTAGAACACTGAGATAAAACTTTATCAGCAATGTGTCGGTAAATATAGCAACAGGTAAAATTAGAATTTTATATATTTCAGATTACATCTGTCAATGTCTTATGCTTAAATACATACTGCATCAACCTGTTTGTGGTGAACCGTTGTTCTTTATTACATCGATTTTATATGACATAAATTTTTGATGGAATACAAAATTTGGATACATTCAAGAGACAATTTATTCATACTGATTTCAGGGCTATGCAAACATACACAGAACTCATCCTCTTATCAGAAAATTCCCTGTTATCATAGGGTTTTCTTCAGATGTTTGCTACTTTGCTTTGATTATATTAACAAAATAACTTAAAAAACACACGTTTTTAATATTCTAATAAATTCTACCGGGAAATAATCAGGCAGGATATGAATGTTAAGCAGAAACAGCATGCAGAGGTTTCATATTACAAGTTCCTTTACTTTTGAAAACTTTTGAACACTTTGGTAATGGAATAGTTCAACGAAGCATTCATCTGAAATATCCAAGATTAAAAACACCATAATAATTACTACAAATACTTGTTATGAGGAAATAATATAAATAGCACCAATAAGGAGATGACATTTTGCTCCCTCATAACAAGAACTGAATTGCAGTTCAGAACTTGGAGGGACCTATACTCAATGAATACGAAAAGGTAAAGCTACTAAACTTCTATTGGCAGAACGGTCAATAAAAGAAAAAGCAGTAACTCTGATCCTAAGTAAGTCATATTGAAAGTTGAGAGAAAATTTTCAAGCAGTAAAAATTAAACAGCTCAATGCTAACAAAATCTATATTTTTTACAAATATGTATTAATGAAAAAAACCCAACATTTTAAAGAAATTTAGAACCCTTTTTCCCAGAAGAAGATTTTGAGTGTAACAAGTCGGTGGGATTTCAAGAACCTATTCTCTAACTCAGATGCAACAGATTTGGAACAGATTAAGACCGTTTGAGATTGCAAAGAGGTGAATGGCTGGAAGATAAATCACAGCAATGCACCATCACAGATTAAAAGGAAGAACAGTATATCTGCCATTTTCAACATTACAGAAATAACTTCTATTACTTATATAAATATATTTAATACAAATTCATATATATATATCCCTATATAAAGGGGAAACACATTATTATACAGTAACAGTTACAGCCAAAGTAACAAGTACCCTTTTTTTTTTCCGAGATCTGGAGAAGACATCAGACCAAATAACAACATTCAAAACTAAGATATAAATGACGAGGGGCTCTGTAAGAAAGGGAGACGTGACAATATAATTCCTGTCATTTTGCTGACAGTCAGCCTCACAGCCTGCTCTGCCAATCACCGCGAATATCAGCAGTCACCCAGCAAGGAGAACTGATTACAGGCAGGGAAAGGTAAGGACAAAGAGTTTGTTCCTTTGCTGGGATTCCTGGCTTCAAAAATGCTGAATATTTATGTTAACTTATCACTGCGGTTCACATACTTCAAATGCAATGCATAAATTATTCTGCATGTTACAGAAAAATAAGTAGCATTTTCTTTGTAGTTATCTATTCTGGACACAATAAGGTAAATTATGATTAAATAATTGATGTCTTTGTTGCTGTCTTTTCTAATCTTGTGAGTGGTTAGTGAGAGCAGTGACTTAAATTTCTAATTATGATGAATCTCTATCGCTTGTGGAAAAAAGATCAGAGCATGAAAGAAAACAGACCAATTCAGGTAGCTGCTATCACAAATCACATGTAAGATGACATCATCCAGCGCTAAAAGGCTATAACCACAAAATATGCTTTAAAGGTGCACACACCAAATCAAGTCTGCTATTGCCTGAGATTGTGAACATACGTGTGTTACTAATAGGCACTGCAAAAATAATTACAGAAAGTCCCACAAGCATTTCCTTGCAAGTTTTGCTGTAACAGGTCACAAGATGCTTCTCTTTTTTATTCCCTGGGAGCCTTTAGAATTACTCAGATCCTTTCAGAATGAGTGATCCCTTCACTTCCAAAGCTCTCATCCATGCATTTTCTTAAGTCTTTGCTAAACTTTTTTCCCCAGTCCATCCCACGTTTTTGGAACCTTGTCAGTCTGCTGACATGATGAAATATATCAGTTCGCATACACATTCCTTGCTTCCCATAACCTATGTGAAGACAGCGGTATAATTTATTTTTCTAGATAGATCCCAAAGTCTGACAGTATCAAATGTTACAGCAGTTGGCTAAAGCTGAGCTCTGCTGTGTTTGGAGAGGAATAAAAGAAGACAAAATAGTTCTGAAGAATTTGCTTCTTTTGAAACATCTTCCACTACTGATGATCTCCTCTGTCATGTTTCAATATGTCTGCACCCAAAAAAGTTCTTTCAGATTCATCCAGTGTCTCTTGATCCCCAAACATCAGTCAGGACCAAAAAAAAAAAGAAAAAAAAAAAAAAAAAAAAAAAAAAAAAAAAAAGAGAGAGAGAAATTAGAAGATTGTCATCACTGTAACCCAGACAGAAACAAAGGCCCAAAGTAAGGAAAATTCTTCTCAGTACAGCTGTCTCATTCCTTTGCTAGTGACGTGCTGGAGCCCTCTGCAGCAATGCCTTCCTGTAACTAGATAGTCATGGCAGGCTGTTGGATTGCTCAGTGACCAAGGATGGATCCTTACAGGAAGACCTATGAGCCAGAGCAGTCGTGCTAGAACAACATATTGCAGGAAAACTCCGAGCAGCTTGAATGTGACCTCTAGGCCTAACGCTGACCAGTCCAAAGCAGAAAGTAGATGTTTACCATTGCTGAAATCTCTGACCATCTGTTCTCTAAAGCTTACAATATTTATATTCTGCACATGTCTAAGCAACAAGGCCAGCTTTGTAGCTGACTTATAATCCTGCTCCCTGAAATTACTTCATTATATTAGGAAAGTGGTCTTAAAAAACATGGGGGTGGGGGTCCTTTCCCTTTTAAATTGCTACATCTAACATCTGGAATGTGCCCATCTTTGTTTCTGCAGTTCTGTGTGACTGAAACCAAGTCTCTAATGAATATCATTTAATGCCTGCAGTATTCTGACATTGCACTTGTAGAAACATTTAAATTCCCATTTTTAAGATAATTGAAGCTTGGCTTAAATAGGCTACACAACATTCATTTTGGTACGAACAAACTAACAATTTTTCTCTTTTTTTTAATTCTCAGCGATGCAAAACTAAAATGCCTTCCAGTGCCAGCTACATTTTGTTTAGGGGTTAGTGAAAAATGAAGTAATGCCTTTAAAACGTCTAACAGCTGGTGATGGAAGCCTCATCCAAGAGATTCTCAACACCTGCTGTTTAGCTTAGCCCTAGAGTATTGACCATCTCTGTATTGAAATATTCATCAACCCACTGATGGGCAAAATTCATCTTTGCCTTGCCTACTCTTGAATTTCTTCAGTTCTTCTGTCCTTGTGGATGCTAATAGTCTAATCCATTACTAATAACATTAGCCCTATAAACTAATGAATGCAATTGATAAATTATGTCTCAGAGAGTATTTGCTACGCTCAGCGTAAAGGTTAACTGTTTTCCTTTGCTTGTCCACAATGCTGTTTTGTTTAGCCAGGCTGTGAAATAATGCCCATTGTGTTTTCTTTAGCTGCACTCCATGTAATTTGTGTTTGCATGGGGGAACAGGAGGAGTGGCTTTGACTAATGCAAGTTCAAAAGCCCAAGAGTTCTCAACGGAAGCATTCCTCTACTCAACTTTCCAGGGAATTAGCACAGCTCAATATCCTGCAACACTGGATCCTAAAATATCCTTCACGCCTCACTGCAATTCATTTGGTACATATACATGTGCACAGATACTCGGTTCCTGCATGTAGCACTGAAAGTGGTTTTAGACTTCATTTCTCAGGGGTTGAGTGCCATAGAAACACAGTTAAAAAGCATTTTCTGCACTTATTATTAAGAAAGTCCCTTAGCAGGCCAGTCTCACAGCACAAAATCCACTTAAATACTCTATTGAACACATTATAGTAGATTTATGGATGTAAATAGCCTTTAGCTTTTATCAGAAGTACCAACACAGGCATTAAGATTGGTAGCATTGGGACCTCTAGGTATATCAGACATGGTATTTTACCTGAAGCGAGGGGAACAAGAAATAATGGCATGACTGTCAAATAAACTGAGGGAGAAAGGAGGGGCATCGAACTTTCAGAGTCTGTCTCCACAGAGTCTTACTGCATCAAGTCATCAGACCTGACAAAACTAGCCAAGGGATATTTATTGTGACACAAAAACAAAAACAGTTTACAAAATTACCTTTTTTTGGTAAGAAAGCCTTGGGTTTTAAGCTCACTTGTTGCCACACTTTTTGAACCATAGTGGCTTTCCAATGTGCAAAATGTTTCAAGGTTTGACACGTAGCTCTTTCACCAAACCTTGTATCAAATGCTCAGAGCAGCTGCAAAGCATCCTACTACTATGCCCAGAAACATGGTTCAGCAGAAAGCCATGGATACAGCTAATAGCACTCTTCCTTCCTGGTGGGAATGTCTTTCCAAGGGGAAGGCCAATCAAGGCAATTTTGAGCAGGTGGTCTCAGGAAGTGAAAAGATACCATCTCGTAGAGCCAAGAGGTTATTACTGCTTCTTGCGCTCCTCGGCCAGGAGCTGTGATCTGTGACACAGCCATTTAGCTTGCTTCATCACTCCTCCAAAAGAAAGGGGGTCCCACCGCAGCTCAGCCCTGCCCCCTTGTGCATTCAGCCTCTACGGTGTGACCCTATCCTGGCTGCCATGGTACCCTGGATCAAGCCCTTTCCTTCAATACAGGGCTTGCTCAGGGCTGAAAAAAAAATAAAATGTATTTTGGTGTTTCCTGCCCTCATCATCGCAACAGTATTCATTAAGAGAGCAACAGCCACACAAGTGGGGTGGAGGGCAGTGCAGGGCCAAGTGGCTGGGAACACTTCCAGAGGCTGCAGGGAGGTGATGAGGTCCCACACGTCCCTACTAAACGAAGAAAGGATCTATTCTGCCAGCAGACAGCATTTTGTCAGACAACAGAGGCAGGGGCTGCCAGAGCTCCATCAGGACTGCTGTCTCTTGCTGCACAGCAAGCAGGGAGCGCTCACCTGTGGCACGACCACGGGGATGCTGTGTGCTGCTCTCTTTATTTTGGTCATGCCTGAAGCCAGCTCTGCTTCTTCATTATTTGTCTGGAAGATGAGTAGTGTGTTGTGGGCAAAGCTTCTCCTTCAACAGCTATACAGAGGGAAAATGTAAAACACACATCATTGATGGTATTGAAAGGTCTGGATACAGAGGGGAAAATACTTCCAGCTGCACACCTTGTGGTTCTAATCCTGCACCAGATGATGAATTTGAATCAAGATCCTGAAATCCCCTGCTCTTCAAAAACTGTTATCTGTTCATAATAGTAGTCTTGTTCTCTTGGAAATACCCTGGAGTACAGCCAGCTTCAGCAGTTTTACATAAAGACAGTTCCGAAATCCCTCACAAGCTAGTGAAACAGGCACAGCTTTTCTTTTGCATGGATACTAAGAATTCACAGGTATCTCTGTAGGGAAAAAAAGAAAACAGACTTTAAATCTCTCACTGGCCCATCTGTGAGATAAAGAGTTTCCCTTATTCCTGCCAGAGAACTCAAGCTCAAAATAGTCTGTTCAGTCTTACTTCAGTAGGAGAAAAAAAAAAAAAAAAAAAAAAGAATAAACTGAAAAAAAAAAAAAAATCAACTGCAAAACTCAGACCTTTTGCAGGCAAAGAGCAAATGAAAAAATGACAAGTCTAGCAAATTCCCATCCCACAGGCTGCCAATAACAGTGCCCTTTTCTTGCTATTGTTCTGATTTAGTTTCTGGACTATCCAGTCTTCAGCTCTCTCTGCCTGAAACCCACTGACGTTGCCTTAGTTCTGTATATACAAGTCTAACTCTTAACTGCCTGTGCAGGTTTCACACGCAGCACTGGAGAGTGCACTGCAGAGACGTTCAACCCTATGAAGCCCGCTTTGGTTCAGCAAAGCTTATTACTTCAGTCTTAGTAAACGACTAACATTGTGCATTGTCTCACGCTCCACTCTGGGTAGTAAATCAGAATGGAAGGGAAGGTCAGGCGACATTCCCCAGCTGGTACAGCTGAGCCGGATCTGAAGACAGGAGGTAGAGCTGCTGGACTCAAACTTCTTCTCATCACCCAGGCTTTTCAAGTTCTTCCCCCTCTCCTAGAACGTGAAATATGCAGCTCACATGACGATAGGAAGAACTGCAGTAATAGGCGATAGTAAGAGTATTAGGCTGGTCCAGACGCTGTGTAGCTGCGTGTCATTGCATATGGGGCCTTATCCTGCTACGTTTTCAAGCAGTGCACCTCTGCTACTCACTGGCAGAGAGCAGATTGGGTCTATCCGTGTATCTAGTGGAAAAGATCCTGGACAGGAAAACTAAATGTATTCCACTGATGCAGGTGAGTGAAGTCCAAGTGTCGCTGCAGGAAGAGTGCTGGACAAGAGCTAAATATGAATGGCTTGCTCTCAGGGTATAAGATTTTTAAGGTAAAGAAAAGGTGGAAATCAAAGATCAGTAGCACTTCTGCTTTTCCTCAGACAAATCCTTCTGGGGATTGTGAGGATACATTCCTCTTCCATACAATTAGTGCTGTTCCTTTGCTGATTTTATTAGCTGATTTTATTAGTCTCATGGCTGGATCAGCAGAAGTAGATTCAGCTAGCTTTGCATAATATAATATGTAATCAACTACTTAGGGCAGAGCCTCTACACACCTGGGGCAATTTAGTACATGAAGTGCATATAGCGGTCAGGGTAAAGGTACAGGAAGTCAGTGAACAAAAAAACAGTGTTAGCAGAAAGGACATAGTTGGATTCAGAAAAAAAATAAGCAGACCAGAATCAAGCCAGAAAATGATTTCTCTCTGATAATTTCCATCCTTCGTGCTGCCACTTCACCTTCTGGCAAAGCAGAAGATCTTGGTTAGGGATAGTCTTATGGTCTACTATTTTGTGCTACTGCAGGGAATGAACCACATGGTCCCTATGCCCAAGCTTGAGTCCAGTCCAGCTCCCCAGATCACATAACACCAACTTAGGAGTGACTTCCTTGCCTCCTATGTCTCAATCTAGAGTTTCACAGTAGGTCACAGCAGAAGGATATTACTGGAAAGACGCTAGAGAAGCCTGTGAATCATTACAAGACAGAGTATGTTCTTGGAAGGGAGACACAAATGGCCTGGGATGCCCTCACATGAATTGGCCACTGGCAACTCTCCAGTGATCACTATGCTCAGAGCCACTGCCTCCGGCAGCTGCTCACAGGACACAATTAACTGTATGTCCATGAGGGGAATTAGCTTGACTTTGCAAAGAGGTGCAACAAAAGGTGGCTTCTTGTGCCAGTGCAGGGAGATGATACCATCAAACAGAGCTTCAGTATGAAGCACTTACAAGCTCATCGCAACCACTCGTGAGGTAAGATAGTTCCAACAGTTGCTGCAGCAACTAGGACAGATCTGGAGAAAAACTGGAAGCTCACTGTTTGAGCAGGGCTGTTGATGTGACAGGGGTGCTGCTACAGCACCTTGTTCATCATCAGTGGCTGTGGAGAAAGCAGGGCAAAAGACCCCTATGACTAGGTGTTAATCCCAGCAGTATTTGTCTATTTAAAGAAAAATTTAGGTACAAACTGTTGACAGTGCTGCAGCCATTGGAGTGGAAAAAATTGAGAACTTGTTCTCTGGCCTGGAATGGAACATGGGTCAACTTGAAGGCAAAATTTGACGGCTTTGAATGTGAATGAAGAGCAAATTTTCCAGAACGGTGTCATCTGAGGGCTCTGAGCAGATGGACAAGAGCATGTGTTGGAAAATACTGTTAGTATAGTGCCAAGAGGGAACGTTCCTCTGAATATTAAAAATAAGTTATAAAAAAAAAATCAGCCAAGAATCTTAAATCTGTACATTTCAGGCTTCCCTGAAGGCCTTCCACAAGGAAAGCACTGTATATATCATTTAATCAGACTATGAACTGACTCAGGCCTGTGTTCTCACATTAGTAACCCCACGGAAGCAAGTAAGTTTACCGTGACAGCAAGAGCAGAGTATGCCCAGATGTTTGCAGGATTAGTTTTGCAGACTCTCCAGCTCAGGAACTACAACTTCAAACTGCCTTTAGACAAACGAGTTCACTAAAATCCTGGGACTACACATAGTCGTATCAGCATCTGTACGCATCTAAAACCCACACATCCCCTGAAGCTGGTTTTGCCTCTGGAATGCACAAGGAGATGGAATAACTTGGCAAGTGAGCATGACTGCACTGCAGTGACCAGATGTGATTTAATTGTTCACAATGTCACACAGATCAGCCCTGAAGTGATGTTGATTTGAGATGCAGAGATAATCATTAAACAGCATCTTAGACTAAGACAACTTAATCATATTTCCCCTTGGCTCTCCTTCCAAAGGCAAAGTATCACTCTCAACAACAATCAGCAGCAGCCCTGACATTCTGGTCCCCAGCAGTACTTAAATACTGTCATCTCTTGTGAGCATGTCACTGAAAAAGCAGAGGAAAGCTTCAGTACAATCATTATCTGTCTTCTGAAAGCGAAAATAAAATTAATCTTTTCCCTTTTCCTAATAAAAGCAGGACTGAAACAGAAATAGTGCCAAGCTTCATTTTAGTCACAGAACTGTTTCTACAAGTTGCCAGTTTTTTATTCTTCACTGGTTTGTTGGTGTTTTTTAATCCTCAGGCTGACAAATCTGGTTATCTGTGTAGCTTCATGAGATAATCAATGATTTCAGATAATAGTTAAGCTTAACTTAAACCTTCTTTGTCTGTGAACACATCAGCTTTGCAAGCAGCTTGCTTTTCTCCACTTCCCAATTAAAATCTGAAAATGCACTCTGGATCCCAAAAGGGCTTTTTAATCATATTTTAATTTTTATGGCTCAAAAAGGTACTTACAGAGTATACTAAAATCAGAGTTAATTACAACATCTCCTTGCAATCAGTGTCCCACCCATTTTCAGATGCACATCATAATGTCACTGATCTCACATGAAAATTAACATAGGACTAAGAGTTTCAGGAAATAGAAGACTGATAGCCAGTGTTACCTGTTGCACTGTTCACACTCCCAAATTAATTAGCTGCAGCAGTTTAATGAAACTGTTGTTTGTCCTTGCGCTTCTTTTTTTTTCTATATGCTACATACTTGACTATGTACCTCCTTGTACCTGTTAGTTCGCCACTCACCACCAGTAATTCAAAAACTACTTAAAATTATATGTTCTGCATTTTTAATTTGCCTTAAAGCTAAGTGTCTAATTCATATATGGGAATGTTTTGATGGAAACAATAAGAAATGCAGTGAAGCACAATCAGTATATTCCCATGGACTAGTCTACGGGGTGGGGTGGGGGGGTTTACTCATAGGACTCTTGTTAAGAAACCACATTGATCCAAAAATTCTATACAAAATGTATATTAATAGACTGGACAAAGAAGGTAGGTGGATAATTCACTATTCTGGTCTATGATAAGGGCAAATCAATGCTTTTGTTTAGTTGTTCAAATAACTAAAACCACTGTGTGAATTCATGTATTACAGTATATTAAGACTACAGGTACGGTGATTGCAGACGAAGCCTGAACTGGCACCGAACCAGCAAACTGAAGATGTGTGTGGGAAATTTACATTCTCCTCAAAATTCATACTCTTCTCAAAGGTTCTCAGTTCTGACAAACTTTAGGTCGAGATCCAGTCCTTAAAACAGTCAAAATAAGTAAGTCATGGTAACAAAATTAAATAGATCCATGTTTCGAATTTCAAGGAAATCCAGAAGTGATTGTGGATCAATGGTCTGATCTGTAGCTGCTTTTAAACTGCCTCCTTGCCTAAAGGAAAGGGTGTACTGGGCCCACCAAGGTGCAGCTCATTCCCCCAACCAGAAAACATAAGCCTACCAGCAACAGGTTCACTTTCCCTGGCTTTTGCAGTAGTTATTTTTAAAAAGACCACAGAGACTTACAGGCTCACTTGGAAATGGCAGAAACTCACGGGACTGAGTGGACCCTCCCCTTGAATTGCAATGTAGCCCAAGAAGATTTTCAGCAAACCTTCATCCTGTTCTCCTTGTCGTCAAGGAGCTGAACCTTTAAAAAAGCCAGGAAAAAGTATTTTTAAAGGTCAAATTTGTTCCAGTGTTTGGGAAAACAGTAATTGCATTACCTACAAAAAGTAATCCATTCCACGATATTAGAATGTAAAATGAGTCCTGTAGGAGAGTACAGTCCTGTGGTACAGAGTGGTACAGTGGCAAAGTACTGAACTATACACAGCTATGCACCTGTAGTAGGAATTTCCAGCCCACCTGAAATATTATTTGCAATGATACAGCTCTCCTGAGGCACCATGAACCGTACGCGTGAGTGATGCATATAATTCTCAGAAAGCACTAAATCACATTTCTTATGGGAAACTGATGTAGTTTTTTGCCCAATAAACAAACTGCTGTAAAACCATTAGATGTCTCAAATAGCAAGCTCTGCCATGGAAACTGCATGGAAATAACCAAAGCATTTTAAAACAGGAAGGATTCTTTCCACCGTAGACACAAAATGCCACTCAAAAAACGGATCCGAATGATGACAAAAATCCTCAGTCTTCTGAGAATTCACAGCCCATGTTACAACATTACTGCAATCTCTGCTTTCAGTTGTGCTGAAATGCAAGGCACAAGTGAAGCTAATGGTTAACACAAAAAAGAGAAAAGGCTGAGTGCATGTGCTAAATCAGTGTGATCCACGGTCTCTGTACATGGAATCTTCTCTGAAATAACCTGGAGTTTCATGCGATGTGCAAACAAGCAAATCATGTTTGATGGGGGAACAACTGCTGCAGCTGATCATCCTCCAAACAGAGCATGCAGCATTCCCCAGAGCTAGCAAGTTGATACAAGAGCAGTGGAGTAACATATTGCATTTAACAGAAAGGGGCATAAACAAGATATAACTATAGTATAGAAAATAAATTATCCATTTTGTAGCCTCAAGGTGAAATAAAGCATCTGCCCAACAAACTTTCAAATGCAAAGTTGGATGTGAACAAACAAATTTAATGGGAAAGGTAGGGAGGGATCCAAATGTAAGTACCTAAAGTGCAATTTAGCCCTGACAAGACATTTAGTCTGATGACTAATGGCCGGAATAGGGCTAAAAGTAACTGTGTAACCCAAACACAGATTTATCTGTGCCACTGAGGTATGACCCCTTGCCACATACCTCCGCAGCCACCAGAAATAGGGCTTTCACCTGTTAGGCAGGGCTCTGGTACTGAGGCAAATGGCTCATTTACCACTGTATTCCAGTCATGCGGCAGCATCCTAGTTCCAGTGAGTTAATTAATCTCACACAAAGCTTAGGACAAGAGGAGATGTGCTACTCTGGCAGCCAACGAGCATTTCCAGAGCCGTGCTAGGGTTTTCCACACTGCACTCTGCTGTGCTGTGTAGAAATAATTCCCTAGCTCTTGTGGCACCAATTCTTGAGGGAAGCCACAAGGTCATAGAAGTCATGAGAGTAATAGATCACAATTGTTATCTCATCTAACCTCCTGAATAACTCCGCTGTTCTATTTTTCTTTAGAAGTTAGATCAAAGCAAGCTTTTAGAAAGACCTCTGATTTCAGTTAAGATTTCAAGCAACAGTGAGTAATTGGTCCCTATGTTATCCTTATTGCTAGAATAGTACATCTTACTAAAGGTTGAATTCATTAAACTTCCACTCACGGGATCACCTTATGTCATAAGGCTATAAATTTTAAGACTATAAATCCTTCCACTATTACACCTGTTCCATATACATGGACCTACACACAGTGATTCAGTTCCTTCTTACCCTCTTCTTTGATAAGCTTTGATGGAGGTCCTTAAACCTCATGTCAAAACCGATTTTCCATCTTGAAAACACCAAATCTGGACACAGTATTCCAGTCAGGTGTTTCATGGACACTATGCACACAAGAAAGATCATTTCCCTAGCTCTATCTGCTGTTCCTCTTTATAAATATTCAAGGATCACAATAGCCCTTTTGGCAACATTGCACCAAGACCTTAATCTGAGACAGTTAGGTAAGAACAGTCCTCCCAAAGACAATCTCCAGTCCTGGAAGTAATCATTGCATTCTTCATCATCTGCTTGCAGCAGCATTAAAAAGCATTATTTTTTAAATGTAACAATTTAGTCCAGCTATTCAGAGCTGGACTATTATTATTATATTACCAGTAATTTGAACACTTTATTACAGAACCATAGAATAATTTAGGTTGAAAAGGACCTGAAGAATATTCAGTCCAACCTTTTGCTCAAAGCAGGGGTAAGTTCACTGTAAGAGCGGGTTGCCCAGGTCCTTTCCCAGTGAGGCTTGAAAATCTTGAAAGATGAAGATTTCATAACCTCTCTGGACAATTTGTTTCAAAGTTTATCCACTTTCACGGTGACATTTTTTTGTATAACCTGTGTTATTTAAAAGCATAGCCACTGAAGCCTCTATATCCAAACTTTAGACCTATGAACAAAACTAAATTTTGTTTTAAAGTTTAGCCAGAAAAAGGTTTTGGGCATCCTATTAGCAATAGCCTTGTCCACTGGCACCTGACCACTGACTTCATGCTGAAGATCTGTCAGTAAGCCAGTTTCCAGTACACATGGTATAGAACCTCTTAATTTAATTTCATTAGTCCAGTAAACATCATGTGATGTTGAATTAAAAGCTGACTGATAACTTTTGCTGTAAGAGTCCACTATTTGTCCTGGGAACTGGCCCTGAAAAGCAAGAGCTACTGCACAGCTCCCTGCTTCATTCCACCTCCCTTTCTCCCACTGCTGAATTCAGCTGGACAACTTCTGCACCTTTGCAAGTGCAGCCACTTAAAGTATTCCTCAGCCAGGTCTTTAACATTCTCAAGCATTAACTATGCAGCTACGCTGATTAGGAAATATTTAATTTCAGCAAATGCCGCTTTTCATTTTCCTTGAGTGCAGCTAATACTCCCATTCAAGTCTCTCATCCAAGTGCCAATTAGCCCCTGTGGCTGAGCACACAAAATCTGACCAGCAGTAGATAGAAAATGGATAAGCGCAGAATAAGCTTATTGCTTTCTACAGGCACCCTGCTCAAACCCAAACATTCATTAAAGTTACATGTTTCTAAAAAGTTACATATTTGGTAATAGCACATCTATTAACAGAAAAGTTATCATAATAACTGTATCTTCCTTCAAAATGTCAGTTTGCAAGATGACAGTTTAACAGAGCAAGTCCAAGGGCTATGAAGTCCTGTACGGAAAGCAACCTGGTTGGCTAATTTACTTGGCACCTTGCTTTTCATATTATTTAAACACACTTTTATACCTGTAATAGATTTTTTTTCAAGTGTCATAACAGTTTGAGAGTTGTCACATTAGGTTGTTATAGCTCCAAACGTACTTCTTCTCTGTTCAGGACTATGAATCCAATATACAGTAATGTGACTACTTAAGAGGAGCTGTTGCACTTTATGTCAATCCAGCTGCTATGCAAGTACATAAAATCTGCATAATAAAATCCTCATGTTAATTTTGATTTTAAAAGCTGACTGCTTGCCAGGAACTGATTTCTTGACTTTGGTATTTTAGCCAATCAAAACTTTTT
>VZRU01014813.1:315562-383254 GCA_013398155.1 Pedionomus torquatus
TAAGAACAAGAAAAAAAAAAGTGATAGTTCTGGTCCCAGACTGGAATGTTTGGTTTTGTTTTTTTTTTTACATTGGTGTGTGAACATTTATTGGATATTTTTAAAATGTATTTTTATGAAGGAATGGATGAAGGTAAGCAGACTGAGCTGCTGATGTATGGGTGATGACCAGCGAAACCATGCTGCTGAAGTGATGGCTGTTGCGTGCGGTTCAGCTGTGCCTTCTGGAGCTCTGGAGCTGGAGTAGGAGCAAGTCATCTCCTACCTACATGTCATCTTTGGTTTTCATGAGCAGTGTAAAAGTGGATGGTTTGAAAAGTTAAATGCACGTGTCTGGCTTAAATGTCTTTGGCCATGCAGGCCTGACCTGAAGAGGTGGTGGGGCATGTGGTGGCACAGGAGCACACTGCTTTGGCTTCTTCTCAGAGAAGACCCTGTCCTCCAGCCCAGAGTGACTCATGGTGATGTGGAAATTGCTTTTTGTCAGGGCACAGTAGGTGGAAATGAAAGAAAGTTTACCGTGTCATCTTCAGTGTGCAGCAGGACCCTGGCACTGCTGGTCTTCCAAGAGCTGCACCTATACACAGACACATGGAAACGGTCTTCTACAAAACTTGTGGCATCTTTTAGCATTAAGTCACCTTTGTGGAGTGTGGAGGGACAATATCTTAAATTTCCAGTCACGTTCCCTTCAGAAACACGTAAATGATAATAAGGTAGATGTCTGCTGAAGGTGAGTCAGGAAACGTCTGAGACACCTTTGAGAGAGCAGCGAGGCTCATGGTCAGCCCAAACCTGTGCAGGAACCTTGTGTTCCTCCTGCTTTGTCAGGCAGAAAATATTCTTTAGACATGGTAGCAGTAATCATTTTAGACTATTTGAATTTATCCTGTGTAGAGCAAAGTGGTCAGTTGTGCTCACCCACCTGTGTCCTGCTGCTGATCCTTCAAAGGTACTCCTGCAGCTGGGTGGAATGGATGGAGGTTTTTACAAGCCCCTGCACAGGTGTGGGATTCACCATTTCCAACAGGTTGCAAGAGTGTTGAAAACACGAGGGATGCTATTTTTGTATGTAGTACATATTCTGTATCTACAGATAATGTTGAAAAAGAAGGATTTGTTTTATAAATAACATCCCTGTGCTGCATCCTACAAACTTCAGTTTGACACTGATGTCTGGGAGACATTTATGTAACTACAGAAAGAAGGATTAACCTCTTAATGTAATTGTAAGTAAACAATTTGCTTAATTACATCCTGTCACTTGAGTTGGACCCCTCTGATGACATTATCAGACAGAAACATATTTTTTTTAAATGTCACAAATTAACTAAAGACATCAGCTTTGTGCAGAGGATAGTTTGGTCTTTTAGTTCCCGGTTTCAGGACACGGATGTGGGCATGTCTCCATAACATACATGACACTCATGCAGGTGCAAAAAGATATAAATACAAGCTTTTGGCTGTCCTGTGTTATTCAGACACAAAATAATGCTCTTGCAGGTAATGTAATAGCATTTGAAATATGAATTATGTAAAACTGTTGATTTTTGTTACTCATTAGAAGCACAAATAATGAGAAGTTAAGGATTTAAGAGGAAAGAAAGCAAAGGCAGGCAGATAGTGTTTTGAGAAGCAGGTAACTGTGTGTGTCTTGCCTTCCATCATGCACAGTTGTTTCACATCATGCATTTTTGACATTTTAAAAATAATGCTTGCTACTGTACTTTAAACTGTACATGTATGTATAAAGCCAGGCATTTTCAAAGTTAATCTCAGTCAGCTTAATCTTCTTTTCAGATATTTGCCGGAGGGTCAGCCTCTGAATGGGAAACATTTGACTGTTCTCTATTCAGATGAAAAGATTTGATTCAGAAGTGTACATTTACATGCTAACAATGTATTCCTGAGTATTTAAACCACAAACTTAGATATGTTAAATAGAGAGAGAGGTCTATGTACATATTTGAGAACTTGTTTCACCAGGGCCCAAAACAGAATAGTTACACAACCCCCAAATTTCTCAAACGTAATTCTACTAAGTTACCAAGAAATCAGACAGCTTCTCATAACGAGTACTTATTTTACTAACAATCATTTAAAAAGAGAGAGAAAAATCTTATTAGAAAACTGTGTGTTTGGAAGAGATTGGAGGAGGCTTTTTGTTTTTATTTAAAAGAGAGAACAATGACGTATCCTTACATACACAGAGCATCAAAGCATTGATTTTAATTGTTTCTCTGTAAACATGGATAATTGTATAAGGAAATGTGTTGCCCAAAATAGGCTATTAATTTATTTGTTCTGAACCAACATTACATTTTTTCTGGTTCTTTTCAATAGCAGCCCTTGTTTAATCACTAATCCGTCACATCCACTAACTCTTTAATTTTCTTTTTCAACCATGTTTTCTGAAAACGAGTAAATCTCCTAAACCTTAAGGTTTCAATCCCTCTACAATCACTTAAGCGCTGGGGAAGAATGTTCTTGAAATAGATGAGGTGGATGACCGTGGCCATCAGCAGCAGTTTTAGCCCTCAGAAATGTATTTACTGTTATCTCTTCACTTTTCAATAAATTTGGCAGCAGTGTTTTTGTCAAATGCTATTTACTGAATCAGCGCGGGAGCAAAAGGACAATAATACAGTTGTTCTTTGCTCTACAGAATCAGACCAGAGGAACGTGAAGAGGGCATGATGGCTTTAAAATCTATGAAGCTGTCTTTGGAAAAAGAGGTGGCGGTGTGTCTGATCCCCACTGTAGCCTGATCATCTTGTAACCCAATAGTAATAGCTCTGGAGTTTCCACTAATTTATACAGCACATTGCCCTTCCTAACGGTGCAACCACGTCAAAGTGTGCCAGGTACGCTCCTCCTATCTTACATACCTTGTGAAACCAGGCTGCAATGCGAGACCAGGTCCAGTTCTCCTGCTTCTGTTCTCAGCGTTGTTCAACAGGTAGGACACCCAAAGCAACGGCACTGCCAAGGTGACAGCGAGCTCTTTGTTTCTCCCAGGGGTTTCCTCTTTCAGTTCTGTTTGTAACTTGCAGCAGCAATTCAAGATAGTCGGGGCTTTCTTCTAAGGTCATATTTGTTTCAGAGTTGAAAGTTAAGAGTAGCCAGTTGTTGACATCTACCAGCAGCAGATCTGTACCACCCAGTTTAGCAGGAATTTATTACCAATGGGGTTTGTTTACATTGCTTTCTTCTCGCTGTTGCAGCTTTTGGCATACACACTTTCAAAGAACAGCTTTTTTTCCTTTCCTGAGAAATGACTAGTATGTAGGCAGCTACCAGAGGGATTCAATCTGCAAAAAGCAATATCCTTAAATCCACTAAAATTGAAGAGAGAATATTAACTCTCTTCTTGTTACCTGAGCCTGCAGATAAAGCCGTGTTAGGTATGTGGATGTAACGACTGCACCGCACCCGTTGTCTGGCACAAAAGTCATCTTTTGACTGTTGTCTCACCGGAGTTTCAAACCACCTAGAAAAAGAGAGGATAAAATCATGATGCTAGACTTCAAGTGGCAATTTGTATTGTCACTGTGTATGATTGCCAGTAGCCCACAGCCATCTTTCTCATCTTTCTGGTAATAACAGAAAAAGATTAAGACTAAGATTAGCTGGAGAGATAAGAACTGAGGAGAGGCAGCAGGAGACTCTAGTAATGACATATGAGCAGAGAAGAAAGTGAGAGTTACTGCTTTGGCTCAAACACGGAGCCTGGTGTGAAGGAGAATTAGCATCCCCAAGTTAACCTTACCTCCCTTTGCGCGACACCTGTTGGGGCCTATTTTTCCCTCTTCCCGTCTTCTTCCCTGCCAACAAAAATCTCTCTGATGCAAACAAAAAACACGGGCTGAAGGTATCTGTGTGGGAAAGGCATGAGGTTGTCCTTATGGCCAGTACTTTTGTGATGTGCACATAGGGTGCATAAACCCTTGCTTTTGCTCACGTAGGGGAGCGAGAGAATGGATTTCAGCAAAGAGAAAAGTGTGTTGGGTTCATCCCGTTTTTCTTTGTTCTGGCAAGCTTATTCATTGTAATTATTTCTGTTTTCTGCTTCTCTAGCATAGTCAATTTTTTAATTCCTTCGCTGAATTTAATGTTCTTCTCTGCATGGTTGTGTTTTAGAACACCAAAGCAAGTGTTCTCTTAAGTAGGGTCCTTGGGGTATGTTAATGTACCAGCCTTGTTTTCTTTTAATCTGGGATCAGAAGCTCTGAAGTGTTTGCGTGTGCAGTTTCAGCAAAATGTCCAGTGTGCTTTTTGGCTAGTGTATAAAGCAGCTCCAGTTCCAGCATGGTGAGTGGTGTCTGCTGAAGCAGAACTGATACTACAAGATCAAATGATGTGATCAGGAGGCAGATGAGAGTGGTGGAGAGTTATCAAGGCTTCATCCCTTTACATCTTATTGGTGGCTGTAGGAAGCAGTAAGTAACTTCCTTGCTTTCACATAGTTCAACTTGTGAAAATGATTTTATTGAATAAAGTCTTGATTCATTAAGGCCAGGTGTGTTCACTATACTGAATTTCTTAGAGAGTTACAGCTTTGCTTCAAAAGATTTTCATTTTGTCATTTTATAGTTTCAGGAAATTAGACAGAACACCATTTCAGATGTCCTGTGTAGGCAACTAACTGCCTGAAACACCTGAGATTTCTCTTTTTAAAAAAACCAAACAAACTTACAGAAAGACTGAGAATTAAAATAAGTAACATGAATTCTGAAACTACAAAATACCCTGCCTCCTACAAGAAAAAAGAGGTTTTTTTTATATTTAAGGAATCAATATATACTTATCTATTCATTATATATATCTATTTGAATACAACATAAACTTTAAAAAACCTGTTGTGTTTTTGTGTCATATTTGTAGCTGGCTATCTCATGTCAAAAAAAGGACTACAATCATGTCTCATCTGTTCTGTTCAGCAGTGAGTTGCTAGCTATAAATCATAGTTATGATCACGAAGAGCGGGTGTGATTAAGCAATATAAAGTCAAAAAGGACTTTTTTCCTCATAAAGTTAAAAAAGGGAATTTTAACTTTCCTTCCTTTTCTTTATGGCTGAGGCAGGGGAAAAGTCATTACATTCTGTTCTAAGTACTGTATTAGAAAATGCCATAGTTTTTAATGCTCTTCCATTCGTTCCATTTTCAGCTTTCTTTTTTAATCTTTTCTCTTAAGGGATCATTTGGTAACTTGTTTTCACACCAATGCTATGTATTGAACATAGCCTTCTATACAAAAGCAGTGGGTGCTGCCAAATGTAAAGGGTTGATGTATCTGTAATTTCTTGGCTTCTCACAGATGGCAAAGTCTTCTGGTGAAGATTTTCAGACTCATATTTACACACCTCCTCATCCTGATGGTTTTAGAAATTGCAATGAAACTAATAATTTGGAAGAATACAAATTATCAGTGTTTAAAAATGACTAGGTTTTAAGGTTAATTTTAAATGCCCATCTTTAAAAATCTGAAATTTACTTATTGCTTTTCAGGCTTTGAATTAAGCCAGTGAAACTCATCACATTGAAATGTTCCTGAATTACCCATTCAGGCTGAGAGAGCTGGGGCTGTTCAGCCTGGAGAAGAGAAGGCTCCAGGGAGACCTCATACCGGCCTTCCAGTACTGGAAGTACTGGAGTCCTGTGTCCAGCTCTGGAGTCCTCAACAGAGAAAGGACATAGAACTGTTGGAACAAGTCCAGTGGAGGACCATGAAGATAATTAGAGGGATGGAGCACCTCTCCTATGAGGACAGGCTGAGGGAGCTGGGGCTGTTCAGCCTGGAAAAGAGAAGGCTCTGGGGGGACCTTCTAGCAGCCTTCTAGTATCTGAAGGGAGCTCCAGGAGAGCAGGAGAGGGACTCTTTGTCAGGAAGCGTAGTGATAGGACAAGGGGTAATGGTTTTAAGCTGGAAGAGGGGAGATTTAGATTGGATATTAGGAAGAAATTCTTTCCTGTGAGGGTGGTGAGGCACTGGAACAGGCTGCCCAGAGAAGTTGTGGCTGCCGTACCCCTGGAGGTGTTCAAGGCCAGGCTGGATGGGGCTTTGAGCAACCTGGTCTAGTGGGAGGTGTCCCTGCCCATGGCAGGGGGGTTGGAACTCGATAATCTTTAAGGTCCCTTCCAACTCTAACCACTCTGTGATTCTAAGATTAATTCAGTCTTTACTGTTTTGTGATTTATTGTTATTCCTTTAAAAACCAACAATGGAAATGTGGCAGTATCAAGCCACTGCGTCTCTTAAGTATCCGATGAACTCTTAATAGTTTGAGGAACTCTGTCTGTCTCTCTCTTTCACTCACACAGACACAGTCATGTGCACAGCAAATAAAATCTGAAAATTACTGACAAAGATGCTCATGTAAACATCAGTTATGTGAAGGCTTGAAGGAAAAAAAAACAAGGACTGGCTCTACCTATGCAGAGTAATGAATATGCTAAGAAGATTGACCAAGTAAGGCAAAGCCAGTTCTCCCAGTCAGCCTTCCTGGTAGTTAGGGCTATGAAGATCCCTAGCTGGGGAGAAATCACTAGTTAAAACAGGAAAATGGGAAGGGGGGGAGATTATTCAGACATTTTAGACATTATGAAGTTCAGAGAAGACAGAGAAGCGTATTTTTTGATTCACTAGAACCTTTTGAATGTTACATTTGAACGAGCTATGCGGAGTATTCAGGAGCAGTACACCTGAAACAGCAGTATTTCAGGCAGGATGTCTGGAACAGCAGAAGTGACTAAAATTGCTCAAGAGAGCCCCAAAGGGCTTTTTTGATGTTGAGGATGCTGAGTAGAGGGGTCTCCACACAGTTTGCTGTCTGTATTTGGATCACAGGTGGCACTGCTTTCTCTGCAAATAAGCTATGTCCTTTCTCTAAGTAGTTTTGCAAAATGTCTCAGACCTTTGCTGTCATATTCCAATCTTCCTGCCAAAGCTGCTGGGAATACTTGTGGTACATAACGCTGCCTTGGGGTGTGCAACAGCTGGGTCACAGGCTCTGTGTCTGAGAAACGGAGTGAAGCGAGGGAGATCTTGGATGCCTGCGGTGTGCTTGAGAAGCCAGAGCCAGACAGAACCTGGTGCAGCTCAAACGTACAGAAACATATAGACCAAAACGTAGTTCTGTGAGTAGCCAGAGAAAATGAGTCTGCCCAAGGCAGTATATGTAGAAACCCATGGAGATACGCCACTAATGTCACTGGGGACAGTCGTCTCACGTTGGGAAAAATGAGACTGACAGAGATATACTTAATCATATTTCATGGTTGATTTTTCTCATTCATTAAGAAGAAAAACAGCCATAAAATCATTGTTTAATGCATTTTTAAAAGCTTTAACTAAAAATCACATTGGCCTGCCTGCTAATGACACTGTTCTTGTCAAATATAACTGTTGTGAAGTACGGTGTCTTGTGGACCCCACAGAGATAAATTTGGATGAGTCATTCACTAGATATCTGGGCAGTAAGAGTGGGCTTCATCATACTGATGTAGATGTCTGATATGTAGGATGGAGGCATTTACATCTGAGCTAATCATCTCGTCTCTTTATAGTCAACAGAGGGAACAGGCACTCCCAGTGTATGATTCATCTCATCTAAAATAGGTCAGATGAATTGTAGCCTCCAAGTGTCTGTTTTTCCTCATTGACTGTAGCGGCAGTCTGGGCTGTGTCGCTGAGCTGCCCCTGTCTGCATCAGAACTGTGGCGACTTGAAACCCTCCCTACAAGATCAATCGCGAGAGCTCTGTATGGTTGTGCTTTCTTGTATTTATTTGTGCATTCGTAGCAATGTTTAACCACAGTGACAGTGCAGTAAATCTATAACTAATTGTATCTAAAGCTACGTATCGTCTCAAGTAGAATATGAAAGCGCTGGTATTCTTGTTTTAATTAATTTGCATAAACCTCACAGATACACACTATAAAGGGTTGAATAACATTGCTGTATTCTAACAGCTTAGCTCATTCCTCCCTGCACACTGAGTCTGATTTACCATGGTAAAGTACACCTTTATGCTTACTGATAGGCATGAAATTTTGGGCAAGAGAATCAGATCAACTTCACTGGGCAAAAAAGGCTGCTCTTTGCCTTAATTTTTCTGAACTCTCCAGATTACATTAAATAAATATATTAAATTAATGGAAGAGCTGTTGTATTTCAGGAGAGCACTGCACTGATAGTAAGGAACCAAAGAGATGAATGGAACGAAGAATAGCGGGCAGTCTGGTATTTGACACCAGAGTAAGAATCCCCATGTTGTACGACAAAGCAACTGACATTAGAGCTCTACTAATACAGAAGATTTTTCAGAAGATAAAGGCTGAAAATTTTCCAAATCTGGGGCTTTAACTGTGAAGTCACATAGGGAGTTTGATACAATGTACTAGGGCTACTGACTATGAATTATGAATGAATTTTGCTAGTCACCATGGAGTTTTGATTCCCTGACCATTGATTACCTGCTGTCATTTGATAGTGTTTGGAGAAGCTTGCTAAATATAATAAAGCATCCCGTGCAAGCTTTGGGAATTATGATTAAAAGTTGACAAAATAACATTAAGAATTCTAGAATGTATTCTCCTGAGTTTAAAGGGATGACTAAACCTGAACATAAGTAGTGGAGGAATGAAAAACTACTGCAATTATAAGGGCCTCTTATGTCATGCAAATTCTTCACCTTCAGCCTGATTAAAGGTCTTCAAGCTCAGCAAAACAGGGCTTGAAAATTGCCAGGCTTATTATTCCTTAATGACATGGTGAAGCTAGTGAATATTTCAGAGACTTGTTGAGTATCCTTGCCGTAAATTCGTAGTGAGTTCTACCTCTTTGAGGTACCAAAGGATGGTGTTTGTGCAGCATGTTTACTTTTGCTAGTAACTAAGACAGTGAAGGTCTCTGGAATTAATGTGAATGAGATAGTGGGAAGACCTCAAGAAGATAAGAAGCCTGTTCTCTAGTATTGTGTTAATAAACAAGTGATTACCATATTTTACCTTTGGGAGCAACCCATCTGCATGATTCTAGAGTAGTTACCAGAGTATAGTACCAGAAATACTATTTTTCTGAGTTATTACGGTTTGAACCCAAACAGCATTGTAACTGCTATTTAATTGCCTAATAATCCTTTAAGTCAGAGGATAATATATTTATTTTATGGACTGCAGACCAATATTTAACTCACTCATAGACTAGCACAAGAGAGGACAGTTAAACACTGGTAGATATACTACAGCTTTCACATTTTGCAGAACAGTCATGCAAGTACATTCTTCTTCAAAGTCACTCTGGTACTAAATGGAAAGCATTTAACATGCTAAAATAGTTTGCTACCTTTTTCCTGATAATTTTTAACCTGACTAAATTAAAACAAACATAAACACTGCACAACTTTGACAGAATGCTGGAGCCTGGGCTACCTGATTTTAACAGTGATGTGAAAGAGCACGAAGTTCAGACCAGTCAGGATTCTTTCTCAGGATTCATAATTTACTTTTGAGCTGTAAAATTTAAATTGCAAAGTACTGGAAATAGTGGTTACTTTTCAAAACATCCAGCTAATTAAACAGGACACTCTGCGTTGTTCATCAGTAGCTGTTTGGACACAAATCAGCAAGTGAAAACAATCTATAACAGAACAAAGTGATAACTGAGCACAATGACCTATTTTTTGTTTTAACTACACTACGCTACATGGCCATTTATACATTATTCAACTTCATTTAGTATGACATGGGAATGTTCCACTTTCATCACAGTATGGTGTCTTGCTAGTATGGTATGTTCTAGTGATGCCTCTCATAGGGTTTGTGTAGTAACCTCCTGCTTGTGTCCTGCTAGCGATGAAGATGATGAAACTTCATTCAAATGAAGACTCAGAAAGAACACTTGAAATGAGATTTTTTCTGAGAGTCATGCTTTTCTTCTGATGAGTGCACTTGATAAAATGCGTTCCACCTACCCACACCCCCTGCCTTCTCTGTTTCACTGATAACGTGACCCATCACACTGAAACAGTATTATTTCCTGAAAGGCCGTAGGCAAGCATGATGATGAGAAGACAAAACGGAAAGCAAATGTTAAACAGAATGGGAGAGAAAAGAATTGTGCATATGTATGAGGAAATCAGAAAAAAAATGGTAAAAAAAAAAAAAAAGTGGTTAGAGATGGATATAATTAGGGGGAACTAAATGCATATTCCGTGTATAGTGTATGCATCACAGAATACAGAGGAATAATTCTACCCACATTGTTACTCAAATTTCCCACCGATATCTGTGGGATATGAATGTGGGAAATAAGGATAGATTTCAATGATATTAGCATGAGTTTAACATTAGTATAATGGAGTTCATATTTTGCAAAATGTTTGAGAGTAGGCAATACAAGCCTTTTCAGAAGTTGTGTTTAAAAAAAATCTTTGCTTAAAGGATGGACAAATCAGAAACAAAAAGCAAGAGTCTTTCATTTACATAGAACTTAACTGTTTTCAACATAATTCCAGAATTATTTTTTTACATATATCTATATAAAGACACACACACACTCTTTTCATTAATTTGCACTTCCCATGAGTATGTAAGAAAATGGTATCTAAGAACGGTTCCTTGGTGGTAATGTTTACAAGGAAAGCTAGTTACATTTTTAATCAAAGGGGAACTGGGGACAAGAAAATATCCCAGCGGAGGAATACCAGTCCTTCTCAAACATATGACAATACTCTAACTGACTTCAGCAGGGGTGGATTCCCTGCTACATGCTTTTTTTACAGCGTAAGCTTGAAATCATTCTTATTGCTAGTCTTATCACTTCTTTGAGCAAGTACTTACTTTAGTTTTAGCTGGAACTCACCTTGAGTGAACCATCAGCAAAAAGCCTATGCATCACGTAAGTTCTTGTGCACTGACAACTTTAACTTTTTAACCTTTCCTAAAGCAATCATTTGTTAAGGTCTCCCCTTCAGAGTTATTAATGGAAGGAAATACGACCTGGTTCATGAGGTCGTATTTTATACAGTCATGTTTACACGTTTGTAGCCTGCTCAAAATCTTGTTTTATACCAACTGTTATATTTTGCTCCTGACAAAGCATCAGCTGGTAACAAACAGCTTTGGCCCTGAACACATGCCTCATTTTTATTCTGTAATTTTATCCCATGGAGCTCTTATTATTCTATATTCTCTACTGTGAGCAATATCCTGCAAGTCATTGCCAAATTGAGCAAACTACGGGCTTAATTGTGACAAGATAAAGACGACTGCTTATTGTTAACAGATACGATAGGTGAATAATAAATCACAGCAAGAACTTGGGTAACAGCATTCGTGTATTTGAGCATGTCAGATGAATTTGGAAGTGTGGAAAATCAGAATGCTCCAGGGATATTTTGGGGGATATTCTGACTTTTCTTTGCTCCAAACTGCTGCTTAATCACAAAGTAATCTAGTATTGGCAAATGGCAATTTGGTGCCCAGGGTTCCAGATGAGTGTACATACTGAACACCCATTAATTCATGCCGGAGTTTTGAACTGGAATATGGATTTATCATTTGTATTGTAACACTTCTCACTTCAGAAGTAATTAATTACTATCTAGAATGTGGTCTGCGTCCTAGGGAAATGTTTAGATGTGTACTTAACTCTCTGAGATTGATCAGTGCACCTAAAGCTATTTATGTTTCCTTCTGGATCAGAACAGATTTCTCAATTAGTACAAATCTTTAACTGAATATTTTTTCTGTTCAAGACCATAGCAAATGTGGAAAGATTTACTGAGTTTTCAAGTATGGAGATGAAACAACTGTAAATAGTAATTAGTCTGTCATCTGTGGCACTGGCCTTCTACAAGTAACGTTGGTGATGGGGAAAGAACAGTTCTAAACTTACCTGAACTGGCACTAGAAAGGACCCTGGGTTGATTTAGAATATCTGAATACCTATCACGTATCATGCATATTTCAGAGGCCTTATCTGATCTATTACTGTAGGCTGCTGAAGCTTCTTCAGAATAAATCATCTAACTGCTTTGTTCTGTCTGACATACCCGTTTGCGCCAATGGTTACTAATAACTGGGGAGTGTGAGTTTAGTATTTATCTAACTACAGTTCTTGGGTGGCAGATACAGAATTTAAAAGGATTCCAAGGTAAATGATTCAATAATTTTGTTGGAAAATAATTGTTGCCTTATTATTACTAGCAACATAAAGAGTCATATTTGTCTGTTTCATTGTATTTTATTTAATGCATTCCCATTCTTTTGCACTCCATTGAAGTGGTGCTTGCTGAAGAGTCTACTTACCTCTTCTTAAATCTCAAAACTATCCTCGTTGATGTATTAGCTGCCATCAGTCATATTCTTCCTCCTAGAATCTCATTTTCTCTTGGTCTCCGTGGCCTTATTATTCCCCAGGTCTCCTCTTAGCTTTCTGATCATCACTTCAGTAAGCGCTTTAGAGGGATCTTTCTTGGTGCACCTCCACATCATCTCTTCCCTTTTTATTTGCAACTGCTCCAACTGCTCTCCTTATACATGCAGCTCACAAACCTGCTCCGTTAATCCAGACCTTCTCTTTCCCATCGCACCAAGGTTACTGTCACCCAGGTGATCCCTTCAGAATGATGTTGTCTACGTCTCTACCAGCCAATAGTGTGGAGTGGAGAAGCAGGGGCAGATCAGTAAGGCAAAAGAGGTGGTGCTGAGGACCTCCCACCCGCATTGAGGGCATTGTGCTGAGAGGTTCTCTCAGACTTGCTGTGATCTGGTAACATGGACTGGATGCCCACTAGCAGTTGAAGCACTGCTTGGAGCAAAAGCACAAGGGCAGTCTTTGAAAACGGCCGTGAGGTTAGTTTACTCTGAAATTTCATGAGCTCCAAGACTGCTCTGTGGCACAAGCTACAGCCCACTAAGTGTAAATATGCTTCTGAAGGAAATACTGCATCTTTCTGCTGTGCTTCCTCTTGTACTTAGAGTCTTTTGATAGATGCCTATAAAAAAGCTTGAGAATTGTTTGGGTATTAACCTACTATGGCACAATCTACAATACTGATGAGTTGCCTGCCTCTTTTAATTAGCCTGTAAATTATTTAAGGTGTTCTCTTTTCCAAGCGGTAATGCCACTGGATAATAATAATTGTCTTATAAATGCAAATATATGGTTATGATTTTATTCCCATTGCAGCTTATCTACTGTCATCTCTTTTCTGTTTCCAGAAAACTTCTCATGTCTTTGCTGTATAAGACATCTGGTCAGAATAGCTCAGCCAAGGATTGTAAGGACTGTTTCAATTAGCATAATCTCCCAGTCACAAACAGTACAATCTTTGTCATTGAAAAGGAGAATTATATAAGGTCGCTTCTAGCCATTGTAGTCATTTTGGAGTTGTGTGATTGGGGGAGGGTATTTGTTTCTCTTTAGCACAGTGAAAGCGTGGAATTAAATTGCCTCAAATATTATCATTTAGTACTATGCATTCATGTCATCACTAGGATACAGACTTATTTTTAGTGGAGTGATATAACTGGCCAGTAGTGGCTATGCAAGAGATGCCAGATGATGGGAGAATGACCACACAGTCAAGACAACAGCATTGCCACATGCAAATGTATAAGCAGATTTACAAGAAGAGCTGAAAGATAGCATTAAGTGATGCGGCAAAAGAAAACCCTCTATGAAGCGAAGACTGATGGGGATGTATATCACCAAGTTCACTCCTGTGTGTGAATCAGTGATTCCTGACTTCCTGACTTCCTGAGACCAGCCACTGGTTTTTTGTGCCTCTGGCCATAAAGAATCATTAGGCATCTCATAGGTTGTTGGGTTATTTTAGTACGTATCTCAGTACTAACTGTGTAAATTAGGAACTAGTTGTTAAAGAGGAAAAATGCTGTGAGAGTGAGGGTGCAGACTGTGTTCAACTGGAACAGATTCCCACTCGCCACTCAAAATGACTACTCACTTAAGCCCTTTGGACGGCTCTTCAGAGACACTTTGATCTTTCCCTTGACAATACGCAGGTGCTTAAGGAGAATTCAGGACACCAGAAATATTATTCCATGTATTTCTGTGGGTCTGCTTACATCAAGACTTAGCTTCATTCTTTCAGACTTTCTGAAAGCAGGCCCCATACTCTTCCTCTGCTATTTTGTCTTGTGCAGAAAATAACAAGTATTTTACGACTGCTAGTATGGATTAGTTGCTTTGAACTGGTATCTTTGTTCCAAAGAATGTTTGCAACTAAGACCGACCTTCTCTGCATGTCTGTTGTATGTGTGCATGCACAGTTTGTCCATACATTGGGATCTGCATCTCTGAACAGCAGTGCTGTTGCCTACCTGAGGCTGGTATAACACAAGGTTAATACAGTATGTGTTGATAAAGCTGATTTTAAATTAAACTTTTAAATTAAAGTTACCATCAGTGATCTGTATTCCTTTTTTTTTCCCCACTCAGATGTTGCAAGAGCAATTGAGTTACTGGAGAAACTGCAAGAATCTGGAGAAGTACCAGTACACAAGCTACAGTCCCTAAAGAAGGTGCTGCAGAGTGAGTTTTGTACAGCTATAAGAGAGGTATGAGTTGAGCTTTTCAGTTATTTCTCAGAATAACATCCTTCTCCTGAAAAGAAAACTGTATTTTCTTTCAGTGCTGGAGAAGCAGGAGTACTTTGTATAAAGGATGATGGATGTGAGATGGGTCTGTGGCTGCCTGCTACCAGGCAGAATGCTGAAGTTACTGAAAAGCAGACAGAACAGTTGCGTCAGCAAGGCATCAAGCCTGAGGCAATTAGCCTTGCTAAGGAGAAAGGGTGATTAATTAGTACTTTAGTATTCTGCTCGTGCTGTTTCAGGGTCTGTGCTAACCTGTACAGCGCTGTGCTGGGATATGGGGACATGCCAAGTTGGGTCAGTGCAAGCTTAAATGCCTCTCCTTTGAGCTCAGGTGTGTGATAGGGATGTGCTGATAAAATCAGATTGCAGTGAGAGACAAATGGTGCAAGCAGTGAAGTTAACTGAAGCTGACAGGAATCTTGCCATTGAAGTCAGTGGTCAGGTCCCAGTGGGCCTTGCTCCACATGTCAGAAATCCTTGTCAGATTGCTAAGAGCTGTGGTCATTACCCTGCCAGCCATGGTCAGAGCCCTCCTAAGCTCTGCCCAAGAGTAGATAAATGATGATTGTTTTCTTCTAGTCAAGCTAGAGAAGAAGCACCCCTCTTCCTACACGCACACAAGCAGTGTCTTTAAAGTAGGTAAATTACGAATTTCTCCTGTTAGAAGTTTACAGAATTACTTCTGTTAGAAGTTTCTTAGATGCAAACTACAAATTAATACAACATTGTGTCAGACTTTTTACCTACTAAACTGAGCGGTGTTAGCCTGCCAAACAGAAGCAGCTCTAAATGCCATAATGAAGGCAGCATCTTTTCGGAGCAAATCTGTAAGAACTTTTGGTTTAGTTTATCTATCTGCTGCCTGGAACTAATCCTCCCTCGCTGAAATCAATGGGGAATCTAATGTTCTCTCGAGGGTAGCAGGATTGAACTCCTGATAACTAGGCAACAGCAGCTCATTGATTGAATGGAGTGTTGAGTGGCTAGAAGGAAGAAAGAGAGGAACACACATTAGTTTAATAAGCAAAATGCAACACGGTCTTTGTTTTATGGAATATATTCTTCAATGTGAGAAACAGAGAGAGGCTTCCACTTAATTAAATAGCAGTTTTCAAGGCTTTTTAAAAGGAATAGTGTTCCATGACAATAAATAATGGCACTGTGTACCCTGAAAAGCTGGTACTCTGACTAGTCCTTTCATTTAACCAACTAAAGGCGTCTTTAATTGACTACAGAGCATTAAAAGTTGTGGGGTTAGTGGTTGTTTTTTTCTTCAGATAGCAGAGCCTGGTACTCCAGTTGTTAAAGGCAACTTTCAATCTTTGTAGCATCATCAGTGAAATCTTACCAAATTTATACTCATCTCTGGAAAACAGTCTTAGCAGAAGCAAACAAAAAGCTGGTTGAAACAGATACTGAACCTAGGAGAATGGCTCAGACAAATGCACTCTCAGTTCAGTGAACAGAAAGTAGATTTTGACAAAATCATCTCAGTGGCACAGTCTTTATAGAGTGTTGCGTAAAGACAACCTGCTCATGACAGACTATCTAATCACCGTTAGATTCTTACAATCAAATAACAGTCATTCTAAGAAGCCTAAGAGCTTAGTTGATACACAAGAATTGAGTGATGATGAATGAACAATTAGATGAGTTCTACCAACTTCGTAAACAAAAATATTTATTTCTTTTTACATATTTAATTTGTAATATAATATAACCTGTGTAATATGCAACTATCAGAGAACAAAATTGCTACACACAAATAAATTATTAATGCCATTCATTACTATGGATGTAAATCTTTTCTTAGAAGAAATCTTCAAGTAGAAAAGACCCAGTAACAAATCTTTTCTATTTAGAGAGAGTGAGAGAATGGACATATACACATTGCTAGTACTTAAGGTTGTTCAACATGTGGCTCCTCTTGTCAGTTACTTACATTAAGCCCTTGGCAAATGTTTAGACTGTAACTTCTTTTTTCAACCAGTTGAAGAGTTGTTGGAAAATTGCAGAAAACAATTTCTTGTGCATTTTTTTCTGTTTTTTTTTTTTTAATAAAAAAAATCTAATAAAAATATGGGATATTTTTTGCCATGTTACATTGTTAGGCACCAACAAGCACTGCAGCAGGGACTTGGAGGATATCTGAGATGCCATTAATCAGGAATGTCCTTCCTGCATGTCCATCATGTACTCTGAAGTTTATGAAAGACTGAGAGCTACTTTATTGACCAGCACAGTCTTTTCTGAGCATTTTTGAGCTTGGGATAACTGAGGCTAAATAGACATCTTCCTGCTAGTGTTCCCTCCCATCGTTTAAATTCTCTTATCCTGAGTGCAAAGCATGAGAATTTGGCAACTAGCTTTTAATTCCCCCTATTAGCACCTACATAGACAAGAGAAGAAAAGTTGTTGACTTTTACAAAAGAAGGCATGACAGGCAGTTGGAAGTAACAAGAAAAGTGGGAGTTGTTTAGAACATAAGAGCCTTCCTGCAGAAAGCAGTGAAGCAGGCCAGGTGTGAGCAGTAGGTAGGAGTAATCAGAAAGGGATGAGGAGCAGTGGCAGGCTTCCTATTAGTATGCAAATTCTGGAAGAGGCTGCTTATTATATGTATGCTGAGATTCAGAACTCTGCTGTGGTATGTTCATTGTATAATGCAAGATCTGAGCCTAACTCGCATCGGAAAATCTAGTAAAAGAGGTTAAGACTGACTCCTGTAGTCCTGAAAACTCCATAATGGAGGAGCTTTGGAAAATAAAGATTTTCTTTTCCAGCCTAAGCATTTATGGACACTTAACACTCCAGTGGGTTTGATGGTTAAAGTGTGTCCCAGAGAAGCTGGGTATTGGGCTGAATGCAGGTAAAATGATCAAAGACAAGATATAATCAAAACAGTATTGATTCAATGTGACACGTCCTTTCTATATGTACAAATTCTTTAACTACAGAAGCAGGAGATCACTTCTATCAATTAGCCTTTAAGAGCATGAGGTATTTTAGTAGATGACATACTTTCTGATCTAATGTGTAGAAATCAGTTAAAGGGCTGTAATGAATTGTATTTATAGGAACTTATTTAGCAAATCAACCCGCCAATTCAAATCCTCACACTAAAATCTCATAGAAGTAAAATCTTTTTGAAGTGACTGAGTGAATGAAATTTAAATAGAAGTACTTTGGCATTTTTCTAGGATTCTCTGTCAGGAAATGGTGATTAATGATTCTCACTTAGCTAAATATAAGTACCACCAACTGAAATATTCTGTCTGGCACTAGATAAGAATATGTATTAGCTCTGGAAATTAAGGAAATAATTTAAGTATGTAATGGGCTCAGTATTTCCTTTTCACCTGAAGACCCCCAAAACAGAAAACAAGTTAACTGAAGTCTGGTGATACTAAAATTGAATTTGGAAAAAAAAAAAAATTAAATTCATTTTAAAATTACTTGTTTCAAAAGCTTCCTAGGTACATGAAGATTAATTAGCCTTCTATAGCCTTGTCACCTGGCAAAAGATGCATAAATCTTGTCCATTATACCATTGAGTCCTATACCCTGCCATGTGTTTTTTTGCTGTCTATTCAAAGCTGTTGCTACTTTATAGTCTTCTGATTCCCAGTGGGTAACCAGAATAGATGAAGGGCAAGGCTACAAAACTGAATGCGTAATCGAACTACTGAGAAGGTGGAACGTAAAACTAGGCAACCTGAACTGATAAAGTTGCTCTAAGTCAGTAAAAAGGAAGTTATGAGAACTGTAACATAAGGTGAACTTCTGGTTTGGCAAGAAACCTGAAAGATCTGTAGGCACAGAAGACAGGATAAACCATTGAGAAAAACGCACTAAATCAGCAATAAGAAAATGTGGCATACTGTTGTGGTGTAACCCCAGCCAGCAGCTAGGACCACACAGCCACTCCCTCCCTCCCCCTAGTTGGGATGGGGGAGAGAATTGGAAGAGTAAAAGTGAGAAAAAACTTGTGAGTTGAGATAAAGACAGTTTAATAAGTAGAGCAAAAGCCACGTATACAAGTGAAACAAAGCAAGGCGTTCATTCCCTGCTTCCCATCAGCAGGCAGGTGCTGAGCCGTCTCCAGGAAAGCAGGGCTCCATCACGTGTAACAGTTACTTGGGAGGATTAACACTGTGACTCCAAATGTCCCCCCTTCCTTCTTCTTCCCCCAGTTTTGTATACTGAGCATGATGTCACATGGCATGGAGTATCCCTTGGGTCAGCTAGGCTCAGCTGTCCCAGCTGTGTCTACTCCCAACTTCTTGTGCACCCACAGCCACCTCACGAGTGGGACAGTGTGAGGAGCAGAAAAGACCTTGACTGTCCAGCAACAACCAAAAAGATTAGCATGCTACCAACACTATTCTCATCCAGGATCCCAAAAATAGTACTATACCAGCTGCTAGCAAGAAAGTCAACCGCATCCCAGCCAAAACCATGACACATACCTTAGTATATTGTGGGAATTTCATTTACTGTTAATATCTGGTAATTGTTACTGAAACACCATGAGAGTAATGATGTACCCTGATAAACCCATACATCTCCTGATAAGCAGAAGTTTTCTTCCAGGTAGATTCTGAAGTTTCTATTTCTTTATGTTAAGTATAGGTGTATCTCATTTTCCTCCTAGCCTTCCTTCACTACTCCATTTTCCATTTCAAGATTAAATCTAATGTTTTTCTGTGTGGGTATTATTTAAAAGAAAATCTGACTCATAAATACCTGTGGTGAAACATTTATCAAAACCAAGAGTAAACACATCAGAAAAACACATAAAATTAAGCATTATTACATTCTGTTATCTAACAACTCCCATGAAAATACCAGGTCATCACAGAAAAGCACTTTTTCAGGACTGGGTCATTGACAATCATTTTTTAAAAGGAGGAGCAGTCAGCACAAAATAGTGTTCTGTTATATGTTTTGTATTAAATTAGTCTATGGAACAGCGTGTTTTCTTTGAAGATAATTCAGTTTCTACTTCAGTAGTTTAAAACTTTTAAACTTACTATAACATTATCTTGGGGACAGAGCATCCTGGACGTTTAATGTCTTACAGACAAAAAAATTTCCAGTGACAGAACACTGACCCATTTTTGATAATAAGGTCTGGATGCCCCCCAGTTGCTTTAGAGATACATTTGATTATGATCTATAATATTTAAAACATCATTACACTATATGCTACATGGGATAGTTCAACAAGCCTAGTCAGTGTATTGGAATTATTTCCTGTAATTAATAATTCTCATTTGCATGCCTTAGAAATCTGAACGCCTGGAATCCCAGTATTGCTGATACACAACGTGTAATTACCTGGTTATTTCTTCAAGCTGCCTACCTGCACTTTTTATTATTAACCCTGATATATGTCTTTGCCAACATTAGGGAACTGAAAGAAGGGTGCTGGGTGGTGAAAGCTGATTTTGGTGATACTGAGCTCATTACATTACTGTGATGCAGTGTGTGACAGCAGGAGGCTGGCTGGAACCCTTAGCTGTTCACTTCAGTTATCCCAATATAGTGGTGTGCTCTATTTTAAAGAACTATACTAAATATAATGGGTCTGGGTATTACCTGGACTCAGGTGAAAACTTCAGATGAATTCTTTTATTAAAATTATTCATTTGGGATTTTAATGTAGGATTTATTTAAAGTCCAGGCTTTGTTGTGTTTCAAGAATCCCAAGATTTATTTGATCACTTTGCAATACAGTCCTGCTCCTCCACCTCGCAGACCTAGCCTCTGAAACGACAGTTTCATTGTTTTCTGCCTGATGAATCTCATTCCCGGTAAAAATAGAAGTTCATCAGGCCAAACCTTCTTGGCGGGCACTGAGGGCAGCCCCAGAATTCAAAGCCTGCTCTGAGTCGCTCTTTTGTTTCACTAAGAGCTGAATATTTGTTACAGGAGGAGAAATACAGTTCCAGTCTCTCACATCTACAGGGTGAGCCCAGCTTTTGAAGTCTTTAAATTAGAAGATGTAACTTCAGGAGAAAAAAAAAAATAACCATATCTATCAAGAAGACTTACTGCTCCAATTCCCAGCACAGAACTGTGACTAAGGCTCAGTAGGAAGCCTGACATCTCAAGTCCCCTACTGTCACATTTACCCATGCAAACAGAGGTGTTGGTCAGGACTAAGCAAAAGCTGTATGTTGGACTTACTAATAAGGCAATTAGTAAACAAAAGGGCAATAGGACAACTTATATGAGTAAAGCGAGCAAGATTTGTCAGCTCAGAGTTGTAACTCAGGTCATAAAAGCAGTATGGTTATATTAGTATGATGCCCCATTAGACTGGCTGGGAAACAAAGTTCTCCTCAAGCTAATACCTTGTTATACCTTGTTCTGGTATTCCAGATAGCTTATTCAGAATTACTGCACTGTTACTTCTGCCCAGAGAAGTGGTGGAGTCTCTGTCTCTGGAGGCATTCAAAACCCACCCAACCTGCTGTAGGAGGACCTGCTTTGACAGGGGGGTTAGACTAGATGGTCTCCAGAAGTCCCTTCCATATCATTCTGTGATTCAGTAGTAGCAAATACACAATTGTGCAAATTGACCAAACTCATCCAGATTACCACATGCTTATGTAGGGATTGATTTGTGCTTTCTTATTAGATTTTGTATTCCTGGATGCTAATTGTAAAGTTTTGGCATTTTATCTTTTTCTAGGTATTGGGGTGGATTATAATGCACCAGCTGAACCAGTGCAGTTTACCTCAATTCTAGGGCTGTGGAATATTTGCAAGAATCTTCTTCTGTACCTTTCCATCCCTTTTCCATTGCCAGCATCCCAGCAATGAAATGTCACATAACAGTGAAAAAAAAATCTACTAAACAAATACCTCACTTAGTGTTTGGACATGGCATTACTTAATTTCATTCAAATACCATAGTATGGCAAAGCAGCAATGTTTTCATGTTTTATAGAGTTTTGCTTTCACTCTCCTGATTACAAATGCTGTATCTATAATGATGAATTGAGAGAAGGATTTCTAATGTTTGTAAATTAGGGCAGGAAAAAAAATCAAATTTGAAAAGATAGGCTGCCTGCTTTTTGTCTTGCCCCTATTCTGTATTAGGTACTTAGAAAGTTCAGCAAAAAGCTTGTTAGCAATAAACACAGAATTTATTTTTTTTTTTTTAAATTATGCTACCGTGTTCAAATACGTGCTATTTTTTAAAGTGAATGCAACCAAAAATTGCAAACATTTTTAAAGACAACGAAGTTGCATTTACCACTTTACTGTCAATGATGGAATCTTTACTCTGTTGCTGGCAAGCCCTGGATAGCATGAATGAGAACTTTGAGAATGATTACCTTGTCATTCAGCAGATGGCCTTCATTAATGGCAATTATATGAATTTACCAAGCTGCCCAAGCATTATCTGAGAGAAGGCATTATTAAGCTTCTGTGCAATTACCAAGTCCCAACAACTTCCATGACTTCACTGCAGGACATTTAAAACAGCTGCTGTTGTCACTTTTTTTTAGCTGCCTTGAGCTAAATACATTGATTTCACAGATGTAATACCCCAGAATCTGGGGCATCAACGTAACTCTGGTCTTTAATCAGTGCTTTCTCCCATTGGCTTTGATTAAAGATCAATTTTCAGAGTCAGCTGATGGCTATGGATCTACTCACATTTATGCTCTGCTTGTGTAGTTGTGCCTTTCACAAAAGATAGATATTTTAGTGCTGCAAGGGTCCTGCATTGTATAGAATCAAAGCGGTGCCGTATCTTGTTCATATCACAGTTTATCTGGATGGCTGTGCCATATTTACTAAAGCTCTCTGGTGAGTGGTGCTCAAGTGATGTTCCCAGGTCTGCACATGGCTGCAGTTGTGTCTGCTGCAGGTAATTCCAGTGCAACATGGGTGATGCATGTCAGCATCTTTTTTGTTTTCCTCACATTATCATTTTAGTTTATTGCTGCAGAATCGTATTTGATTACATAAAACTCGTAAGAATAAACAGAATAGCCTCTGCTGCAGATCGTCTCAAACCTGCTTCTTCCTCTTGAGAAAAATCAGCAGCAAGGTGAACTATCACGGAATATTTATGCTGACAGGTTTTTGGAAGCCACTGTGCCGCTGTTTCTGCCTTGCTGGAGCCTTGGTATCCCCCTGCTTCTGCTTAACTGGTGTCACTGATGAGACTCCTGAAAAATGCTGCTCAGTCTCCATTTTTGAATTGTGCCATCTGAACAGAAACTGTAAACCTGTTTTAAAACTCCGTTTTAGTTCTATTTTTTGATGGTATTTAAAACAAGGAAAAGCAGTTCCATTCCTTCTCCCAGCCTTCTCGGATCAATAGGGACACCTGAGATGAACTTTCATGATGGGCTTGCATTATGTCATGTTTCGTTCAGGTCCTGATTTTGGCAAGGGTTTTTTTTGTTGAAGTTCGGAATCTGGCTATTGCATACAGCAGCCCAAACAGCATATGCAAACTTATTGATAAAGTGAATGAAATTAGTGTTTATTAAAGCTTGGCATATTTTTGAACTCAAAGTAACTGACAGTAAGGTCTAAGAGAAAGAGTTTTAAATTATAAACTATGAATTCCAAGTGGTCTTATGGGAATTAACTAATTACACATGTTGGTATTTCTTTTGATCCCTGTATATTTCAGCAGAAGCAGCAAAAGAGACTTCTAGGACAATAGTGTGCTGAAGTTTCGTGATTGCAAAGCATGTGACTTCTGAGACAGCTATAACACCATCTTCTAAGACACAAGATCATAGATGCCATTGACTTAGAGTATAGAACAGTGTGTAAGGGAAATAAACTAAATGACCCAACCATATTTTTACTGTTCCTCATATAAGTAATTTTTTGCAAGTAAAAGTCTATTTTTGATTATTCTTAAGAGGGTGCCAAGCAACTTCCCATTGACTTTACAGTGTCAGAGTGAAGTTTGCAGATAAAACTGACATTGGAGGGAAGAAAAGGGGGCACACAGAGGTCTTGTGTGTCCTAACAACAAACACCAGGAGTGTTTCAACTGACTCATGCAATATGCGCAGAGGATGTGACAGCATGCATTTCCTGGTACATCTGCTACCTGCTTCTGCTCACGCAGAAGGGAGGAAAGAGATTCTGGCCTCAGTGTGTAACCCCTGCTGGGTTATTTCTTGGATAGACACAGCCTCATATGGCAAGAATTCCGGGACCAAAACTTGGTTCAGATTTTAGACAGCAACACAGATACTGTCAGAGGAGAGTAAGCACCACCCTTTTCCATACAAAAAATTAAAAAGTGCTGGAGCGGGCATTTTAACTGGAGCCTTCATGAAATGTTCCACCCTAAATTAAAATATTATACCCTTACAGTGATTATACTTCATTTATTTTTAACAATATTTCAGGCCTGTGCTGTTTTTTTCCTACTGCCTAAGGACAGCTTAATACTGCATCAAGATTCAGATTGGTTTTTTCACTTTAGTAAAATTGACCTAGTTTCCTCCATAACCCTCACCCCACAAAGAAAGAAACTTAAATAAAATATCTGCTATGAAAATTTAAAAGGCAACATTCATAATATTTCTTCCGCATGTTCTGAAATTAAAACTGTCTTGTGTCCTCAGGTTGTCAAACAAGATTTGAGTTTCATTTACAGGCTGGAGCTCTTCAGTGGGTTAGCATCCCTACTGCATGTGGCAACATCCATGCAGTGTTACTTCATGGAAAGGGATTATTGTGATAATTGTGAAAATGGTGTTTCACATTTTACAGATGTTTGGTTTTGAAAATAGATGCTAACAGTTTTCCTGATGCAGACATGTAACTGCTCGCAGGCTAAATGAGAGCGTATCATGTAAAAATATTTAGAATCCCAGCAACCTTGAATGACCACATTCTGTCAGATATAAATAGTTCATTAATGCAGACTAGTTGTTACAAAGCAGCTTTTTTTTTTTTTTACCAGTTGTCCAAATTCAGTAGCTTCGGGAAATAACTTGTATAATAAAGCCTGTTGGTTCTTGCAGTAAGCTCCATAACATATCACATGCCTTCCCCTCAAAGGTACTTTTCAACCATCTCAATTTCACCATACTCATAGGCATCCATAGACTTGTCCTTTTGACGTTGACAAAAGAAGACCTTTTGTCAGCTTGCTCGCAGAGACAGAATGAGGATGATGTACAGTATACACTGTGAACACAGGTATGAGATTGTCTAATTCTGCTTCTGTCAGGATTAATCAAACCCATAACAAAATGAGCCTTTGTGATTGATTTGCTCACACAACATCACCCAAGAACCTAAATTTACCATAACCTTGAAGTTACAGTGTGTGTAGGTGGCATTCATGGTGTTCTTCCATAGCCAGTGGCTTTCTGAAGTTGTCAATGTCCTCCCTCCACAAGGACTGCAATTTAGAAAGACAGCCTTGCCAAGTTCTTTTCAGTCATCCAGAATATTTCCTTCCCCATTTTTTTAATTAACTACCAAAGATAGAAGTAGCTATTAACACAATGAAAGAACAATGCTAATTTTTGGTTTTGAGTCGGCATAGGTAGAAAAGACAATCAGCCTGCTTTCAACATCCTTGTGGAACTACTGTCTTCTGGACTATGGTGTATGACTGCGTTTAGTACAGGATCTTAGCTGGAGGCTGTAGCTCTGGTGGAAAAAACGTGCTTTTATGATCATAGAATCATAGAATGGTTAGAGTTGGAAGGGACCTCAGAGATCATCAAGTTCCAACGCCCCTGCCATGGGCAGGGACACCTCCCACCAGACCAGGTCGCTCCAAGCCCCATCCAGCCTGGCCTTTCCTGGGTGTGGTTATCACATGAGATAATTTTAAAAAGCAGAACACAAGCATAAAGCAGAAAATTCCACTTGATATTCAAGAGATAGAAAACTAAAGATAAGCACACTATCACTAGAGTATCACTAGAGATTTTACATTTTCATTGAGCTATCATGGGTTTATGGCTGAATTGAGGCAATTGAGGCAAACCAATTATATTGGTTTGGAGCTTGAGAAAGGTTACAGAGGTGAAAAGTCATTATGAAAGAGGAAGGGTGATCTGGTAAGCTGCATACCTCCACGCTGCTTACATACACTGCTACCTGTGTTTGACTTGTCTTTCTTCTTTTATATGCTCCTCTGTTCAGGTGTCATCTTAAATGGACAACTAGATTGGCTTGTGGGTTATTTGGTAGAAAAGCAAATACTGTTTTAAAACTCAACAAACTTATCATAAAGGGCAAAGACCTACAAATACCACCAGTGGAGAAGGAGGAAAGAATACTAAAAGAGATGAAAAAGACCCAATTATATCCAACAGTTACAACTTGAAATTAGAGACATATAGCTTAGACATAAGCCATTTTTACTGGAAATGCTGTTAACCAGTTTCCTAAACAAGCTGGAGGCTTGAATTTCATAGACCTTTCTAAAGATTCTGTAGTTCAAGTCAAAATTATGATTAGTCCAGAAATAACCAGTTGAGATTCCATGTTTTACAGTACACGAGGGGTTAAGTGTGACCAGAGTCCCTCCTGATCTAGGTACACTTGCCCACTGATGTGGTAGAAGTATGATCTGAATTGACTACTGAAGGACAGCTCTGGGGCAGGCTGTCCACGCATCCCAACCAATGCATTCCCTTCCACAGACATAAACGGTTTGGATTTAGAATGGAAAATACAGGGAAGAGGTTGGGGGGGGAGGGGGAAATGCCGAACAGAACGTGAAGAGGTAAAAATGATGTAAACAAAGTAGAAGAGGGGAAAAGGCACAAGTGGTTTGTGCTGCAGGTGGAAGTTTGTGCTCAGAAACAAGGCATTTGCAGGCACTGCAGCAGAGGTCAGCAGCTCTCCAGTGCACCTCTGCACTGTAACTTCTCCCTGTCACAAGAGCAGGCGTCCTCCTGCCCCAAGAATCAGCCCACACACACCGTAAGGGTTGGTACATGGGCCTCACCACTTAGGTCAGGAGGAGGCTGAAGGTCTGAGGATCAGCTGCAGATTTGGAGAAGGGGGGAGGAGAGAGGCCGGCAGATATGCTGAATAAAGCACAAAAACCACTGCCGTGAGCTCTTCTCACCATGTTAAAAGACCAATTGAGATAGCAACTTAGAAGGGAAAAATACTTACTTCATCCTTTCCAACATATGAAGGCAATTAGGAAGGCAGGGATCCAGAGCAGTTGATGGCAGGAAGCATCATACAGACATGTAAATAAATAATCATTCCTCTTTTATAGCTTAGCCTCAGTTCTGCAAGGATGCATACGTGTATGCAGTTCCATTGACATGCCTACATAAATGCAATGAAACCAATTATGTCTTCTTTGCACGAGGTTATCCTCACGCTCTCTCTCCCCTCTGTAATGTCTGTCAGACTCCTGTCTTCCCTTTCTTTTGAAAGACTTCTTCAGATGCACAAATTTGACTTCTTCAAAACAAATGCACAAATCTCTTCTACATGGAAGCAATAAATAATACGGCAGACAAACTAAAGAAACTAAACCCAAACAATGCCAATATATGGGTTACACATCACTGCTCAGTTTCTTTGCAGGTTGCTTCTTCATTCTACCCTGTAACCTGCTTACCTACGGTGCTTACTTAGGTTGTGACTTCTCAAAGGAAGACTTTTGTGTCTTTTTATAGATTACCATATTGCAGGCACTATGGAAACACGGCTCATTACTATTTTGTACATACATTGTCTCATGTGCTAAGAAACCCCTGACATTTTCAAAGAGGTTTCCTCCTCATTGAAAAATTTCAGAAAAAATTATCTGAGCTTGCTACTTCACAGGTCTAAATTGTTATATACTCTGTCTTGGGTTTGGGGGCTTGTTTTTTAAAAACTTTTATTATTGCTATAAAATGATTTCTTCCTCACACCTTTTCCCTTCTGATGTTTAGACCAAATTGTCCTAACGTCTGTTGAGCATCATTATTGCAGGTACAGTTACACCTCAAATTGCATAATATTTAATCAGGGGAGGAAGCACTGAATATCTCTTACAGAAGCTAATGGAATGAACAAAATCTGTTTAATTAAATTGTAACTTGAAGAATTCAGGAGAAATGCTGCATCATTCAGGTTGTAAACAGAATGCTGCTTCTAGCCACCTTTATAAAACAGGCTGCTAAGTGCACTGTTATTCCTGGACCTCCTCCTAAAGCTTTGCATTAACTTAAATAGGCCAGCCTGGTATGTGCTGCTTAGTTATGAGTCCGTGTGGAGTAATTTCTGCTAAGAAGCTAGATCCTAAATTACCTGTAAGGCAGCCCCCCTTCCTACGCTTCGGTAATGCTAAAGCAGCCGCTTTGCCTCCCAACGGAATGCGGGGGGCTGAGGACCATCGTCATAACAATAATACCTGCTGCATCTGACTCACCACAGCTCCTGCTGCGAGAAGTAATAAAATGTACATTTCTCTGTGCCAGCAAGAGATGCCACAGTAGAAGGAGGATTCACTTCCAAGTTCAGATTTTCTAGTTGTAATTTTCCTCCCTCGCTCTTTTTGTATTTTTTTCGTACTGTGGGAGAATAACTTCAGATTATGGGGTCTGCGGAGACTACCTGCAGAAGCTGAAAAAGGATGAGATCTGTATTTGTGTTTTCAGGAGTATTTCTTGATGAAAGTGTTGTATTCTTCTGCACCACAGGAAAGAGGAAACACAACTGAGAATGTCTAGCTCCACAGCTCAGATGAGAGCTGTGTGAACAAACCCCCGTCTGCAGCACGCTTTTACCCGATGACAGCGGACAGACGCTAACAATCTTGGTAGAAATCCCTGTGGGGGAAAATTATCTGAAACATTACCATTTACCTTACAGCTGCAGCTTTGTGTCTTGAAACACTGACATTTCACCTGTAATTTAATCTCTATTATTAATGAATTGTGGAAACTCTTTTCCCTAGGCACTAGACCATCAGACTGTGTATGGAGTCTGTCAGCAGATAATATTGCTAAACTGTCTTTTAGACACTCTAAAAAGGAATAGCCGGGCATACAAAAATAGATGTGCAGCTCTTTTTCAGATCAGTAACATACAGTAACCATCTAGATATCCTTCTGGACAACCAGCTCTAGGCCTTCCTGCCTGAGCAGAGGAGTTGGACAAGATGACTTCCAGAGGTCCCTTCCAACCTCAACCAGCCTGTGATTCTGTGATAGATTAATTGCCTCTCTTCAATGTATTCGTGTTATGCAGTGGTGTCTTTCAAAATGATTGATCTGTCATGGTCAACAAAGGTTACTGTTTTAAAAGACTTCTTCAGTAAATATTACAAGGATCTTTTCAAATACTCTTAATTGAGTTCTGCACCTCTGTCTTCTTTTGTACGGAGTGATATTTTGGCCAAATAAGGAATTCTATGGAAGATCTTATCTTAAATATAAAATTGTTAGATTCCAGAGAATCACCGTATGCAAAAACGTAATCAATCAGATATCCAGATAACAGTAGGCACTGAAAGGGAAGATTTTATAAAACCATTTCAATTCCTTGTCATGTAAAATGGATTGAACAAAAAGTGATATTGCACTCTGAGAGGATTTAAATGGCATCTTATTTAATTTGAGAACAAAGAGCATTTCAATTTATCTGTTGCACATACGTAGAAGAATGGATTCGTTGTGCACAAATCATGACTAAGGTGGTGCTGAGAACAGCATAGATAGAGGGGTTAGTGTGACCACAGGCAGACAAAGATTATTTATGAAAATCAGTGTACTTTCTGTTCATTGCTAGAATGAGCAATGATTAGATCTGAACCCTGCAAAGAGTGGAATGGACTTCATGGAACAGGTACAGTTAATCTGTGTTTAGTTGTTGGTGATGTTGATAACTGACTTAATAACAAGTCACGTATGTGTGTGTTTTATCCCTTCTTAAACTCAAATTACATTAAATATTATGTAACTGTCAAATAGTAGAATTAGTTTTACAAATGCTTCAAGCAGATATTTGACTGGTTGCATCTGTTGCTTATAGAGAATGAGATTTGATATGCAAGACTTCTTTTCCTAAGAGCTGGGTTATAAATATTATGGTCACTGATAACTGTTCGCAGAACCGCATTTCCATGATCTCTGAGACTTTACAAATGAGCACAAGGATTATATGAGATTATTGATCGTATTTTTCAGAAATTTTTCAGTCAGATGATTCTTTTTTAATGTACCAGTTTAATCACATACTAGTGAGTTGTTCTTTTCCAGTATGCAATTTAGTTACCGCAGTGTTGGATAGTATGAAGCCTACTGGCTACATACTAGTAGCAAACAGACAATATGGAGTTACATGACATCAAACCTAGACGTAATCACATGAACATATTATTATCAGCTCATATTTGTGATATTCTACCTTAGCAATGAACATTTAAAGAATTTCTGGTAACTGTTCTTATATTTAAAGTCTTGTGACTGGTTCTCAAAACAGGTCAATGTCATCATAGTTCAATAATCAAATATATGCTTTTAGATGTTCTAGCCATCCACAGCACTTATAGCTGTGCAAGCAAAACTGATATGTACAATCAGCTCTTATGCTTTAAAATAAAGGGGAACCTGTAGATATTAAGAAAATACAGTTTTATCCGTGGTTCAGTACAGCGTGGGTTTTGAAGTAACAAGTATTTAATGATTCATTACTGCAATTACACAGTAGTATTCTTATATAATGTAGTAGTTTTTCTTGTAGTTATATAAGAATATGTCCTACAGCATAACACAGTAAATGCTGAACTAATCTGGGCAGGATAATGCTGAGTATGTAGACTCCACCCATTTTTATGATGGCATCATCCAGTACAAAGATAGAACAAACCAGAGATGCTTTAGAGGCTATAAAAGAGTGTTCTTTATCCATATTTTCAAAATTAAGGGCAAAATCTTGGCCACTACTGAGATCAATTCCAATTTTATCAATGGAAGCAAGATTTCGTTTCAAATGGAGAAAACAGGAAACTTTTCAGCATGCTCCCTTTTCTCACTTTTCTTCACTGACCCACGATCTTCCGAATTAAGTCCTGGGATGACTTATGCTCTGTCAATAGAAAAGACAAATAATGTTCTTGCTGTATTTTGAAAGTGTATAGCATATTTCAGATCTCTAAAATAGATTGCATTTTGTATCTCCTCACCTTTTTTGCCTTTCCCTTGTATATGATATCCCTCAAAAGGGCTTGGGGATCGGTCATCCCGAACATTTTACTACTCAAGAGGGTTTGATTGCCACTGCATTGCCCACTGAGGTCAGGAGTGAATCATACATCTTAATTCCTATATTGTTTGTAGCAATGCCTTTGTCAGGGTGTAGATTCAGTGGGGACAGATACATCGTTAGGATACTGCATATCAAGTCATCAGGAGATGGGGACAAGCCGATGTCTATAGTTCAGTTAAGTACAGGATCTGACACTTTCTCTACCAAAGTAATATTTACATTACCAAAGAGGGAAGTTTTGGCACTCCTGCTAAAGTATCACAAGATCAATGAAAGGTAAATATATTTTGGAAAGTACAATTGAATTTGCACTCCTCAAGGACCCTGAGAAAGAGATTGCTTTAAAAGCTAAGATATTTTACCAGCTAAGGTTCTCTCTGAGGATTGCAACCTGAGACATAAGCACATGAAAAGGCAGAATTCTTGATGAAGTAGGTCAAGAAAATGCCCAGAGTAAATCAGTGGCATACAAGAACGTTTTTTTTCCTTTAGCTTTAGTGGTTCTGTAAAAAAAAATAAATAAAATGTTTTGTTTGTTTGCATTCATCTTTGAAAAAAAAAATTCCATATGTTTGTACATATATTTTTGTTTTTTATGTTTTCTTTCAAAATAACTGGCTAGTATCAAGGCATTTTTTGGTATTTTTCATGTAAGAGTGTGATAAATCTAAAGAATAAAGGCAGTGTGAGGGAGCCTTTTCCTTTCTCTTTACTGAAGACATTTAAAAGAGAGAGTTAAGAGCCAGAGAAAATGTGCCAAGTGTGTATACTAGAAAAAAAAAAAAAAGAAAAATACACCAGACAGAAAGTTGTAAATATTGACAATGTTGATTTTATGTCATTTACATGAATGTACAATTCCTTTCTGAAAAATAATCTTACACATTGTCCACATCTGTCCTACCCGACTGCCAGGCCTTTTTGCAAGTCTAGCTATGGTTGACAGAAACCAGTACTATGACTTTTCTCCGAAGTTTACTTTTCACTTCCATTCCTCAACATCCCTATGCTGAGCAATTTACATATTTCTTTGACATCAGTCTCCTAAATCTTTAGTTCATAGGAAAGTTCAAAGAACAAAGAAGCCATTGTTGGAGGCTAAGACACCACGCAAAGCAGTTCCGATCATGTTCATTCAAAGCAGTTGCATGGAGATGCCAATTTTTGATAAAGTAAAAGCTAACTGTCCTGGTTTTGGGAAATGACACGCTGGAGATGGGATGGGAATCATGCTGGAGGGTGTACAGCTAAGTTTACAAAGTGTCATGAGAAGCACAGGTTGATGCTTTCTGTAAACGTAAGCATAAAGAAGTTTAGCAATCATCCTGCTATATGATTGCATGAATACAGAATTAATGAAAGTCTTACGAGGGAAAGGGACTGTCCTGTCTGGATTAATATAAAGTCCTTGTTTTGCTTCTATAATTAATTTCATTTTATTTTCATGAACATTTTTAGGTGTATCAATACATGCATGAAACCATAACTGTTAATGGCTGCCCCGAATTCCGAGCCAGGGCCACTGCAAAGGTAGGATACGTGCAACTGTTGAAATACGTGTTACCAAAGTGACCTAGTAATTGACTGTGCGCGTGTGTGTTTCAGGTATTCGTGTGTACACTGTAAGAAAATTTAGACATCAGTGGCAGCCCAGAGTCTAGAACCAGTGCTACTTCCCAGGTAACAATCATAATGGAAAATTTCAACCTTTATGCTGCTTCTGTAGCTTAAGAAAAGAGAATGATTTTATGGAAATTAATGCTTTTTGAAAAGTTGCTTCGCAAAAGCAAATCTACTGGTTCGTTCTGTAGAAGTCTGCCTGCAACAACCAATATTTAATTGACTGTTTTCCCATACTGCTCATTCAGAGAGGACACAATGATTTGGGAGCTAGAAACTAAACAGTCAACATTCCACTTGTAGCTAATGGGAACTGTAGGTGCTGAGCAAGCGGTAAGGATGGACAGTGATAGAAATGGCCTGATCAAGACACTCCACACCCAAATGCAAGCCCATTTTTTTCCTGATGCGTTACCTGGTTTAATGAAATATATTGTCTCTTTGTCCAGGTTGACCCGCCTTTCTCATATCCTTAGATCATGACAGCTACATTGCTGCTGCTAAGATGATAATTTCCTAAGGGAATTCACGCAACCACGAAAGTCCTATGTGCTAGTGTGAAAGATGCTCTGTATATTCATAACATGCACAAAGATAGATGCTTCCAAACGGGGAGATCCACCATAGCTTTCTATTTCCCATTATCATTTTGCACTCAACACTGTCTTCTGGGTGGTGTAGCAGACACCATGCAAAACAGGTAAACCTTCAAAAGCCATAAATGTTTTTTAGAGATGTTTCTTTGTGGTCCCGCTCATATAAAATTAGTGGCAAAATCCCCTGAAATTTAAATGGAACTAAGGTCTTAGCATTATGTATTTGTGTTCAGAGATTTCAATTTAAATCTGTATCAGAAGGTGAAGGATGGGAGTGTGTTATAAAATGATTTTTACAGTATTTTAGAAAAGATAGCTTTGTAGTAGCCAGCAAATAACCTAATATACCTTAAATTGCAGTGTATGTTCTTGACTAAATAGAACGTTCTTTTCTGTAGGCTGTTCGTCTGATTTTAACCTTCTTCTAATTGAAAGTTAACGGACACTGTAAATTTGTAAGGTCTATGCTTCTATATAGAGAAATGTGTATATGAAATCCTGATTTGTCTACACTGCAGGTAAACATAGAAATTATTGCTATGTTGTACAGTAAATGGGGAGAAATCCAATTAGTGTTTGCCATTCTCATTTCTTATTCATATAGAACAGCAGGGTTACAGAGCAATGTTTCAATAGCGCAATATCTCCTGGTTATTTCTGGGCTGTCTGCATTGCATTCTCCTAGTGCATTCATGTCTGATGTAAACTGTGTGCATGATGACAAGGTCTGCATGTGCAAAAACATGTAACTGAGAATGATCCATTATGTCACATCATCCACTAGCTTCTATTAAGCATAAGCTCTATAAGGATGCTCAAAAAACATCAGTGTAATGCAGAATTGTTTGAGCATTTTGGACTTCAAACACACGCTGAAAGGGATAAAAGATTTTCTTAATGTTTATTTAGTGATTTACTAAGATCTATAGGTAGGAAAACATCCGTAGTGAAAAATGAAGTACAAGATGTAATATTTTTCTGGATGCGAGCTTTACAGTTTGTTACACAGGATTCTTTTGCCAGAGCACTATTAACGATCTAGGATTTTTCTAATTGATTTATAAATCCATTGTCTTAAGATTTAATTTTTCAATAAAAGTTTTGATCCAATTATATTATAAAAACTCATATTCCTGTTCCAGGAGTTATTTAGTTTGAGAGATTTCATAAAGCTTATGAAGTCAACTTTTTAAAAGAAGAATATCCTTTTAGTGTTTTTTTTTTTCCTGTGCCCAAAGAATCAAATAAATAATTCCATACCTGTGGAAGCAGAGCAGAGAGTTAACAACTCAGTCCACCCGCTTTATTTCAACTAGGAACACGGTAGAGATCACATTATCTTATCCCAGAGCAACACATTTTCTCCCTGTGAAAAGGTAAAAAATGCACTAGTGCCCGTAAGCAGTCAGGCACCTCGTGGTCGGGCTTCTCAGTGCCAGCTTCTGGCTCTGCTGCTAACTTTCTGCGTTATCTTTGACAAGTCACTTAAACTCTCCGTTCCTCTGCTTATTCCTTTATTTCAAAAGCATTGGCATGGAACTTCAATGGGTTTTTTTAAATGCTTTCAGATGAGCAGAAAAAGTCAGAGTAAGGTACTGCAATGTCTTCACAGGAATGAATTCTTCCTGCAAATGAACAACAGAGTGTGTGTCGGTGTGCTCCCTACATAGCCGAATCACTCGTCTTTTTCTTCCAGGCAACAGTGGCTGCTTTTGCTGCAAGTGAAGGCCATTCACACCCGCGAGTGGTGGAGCTGCCAAAGACTGATGAAGGCCTGGGCTTTAATGTCATGGGAGGAAAGGAACAAAATTCACCTATCTATATCTCTCGCATCATTCCTGGAGGAGTGGCGGAAAGGCATGGAGGGCTCAAACGGGGGGACCAGCTGCTTTCAGTTAATGGAGTGGTATGTGGAAATTTGATAGAGCTTTCATTTTCATCTGGTTTTACATTTTTCACAGCTGTTCTAACATCTTGATTTAAAACGCAGCCACGTGAAACAAAAAGAATTAGCTCCGTGAGAGACCTTCAGTGTGCATTTGTGGTGCAGTGAGACAAAACTGCATCAACAACTTTGTGCCACCACAACTTCTGTTGGAATGGAGGGTGCTTGAAGAGCTTAATTTTAAATCCGCAGCACATGCTTACTTTACAAGGAAGCTATGTTCTTTCTTAAATCTGCAAATCCCTTTGGCAGTAACAGCGTAGTAACAGGCTTGGTCATTCTCGCACTTCGTGGCCTCTGAGGCACACAGCCCTTCCCAAGCACACCGGTGCCTCAGTGGCACTTGTGCAGCCCTGTGACCTTCACAGCATTTGAACACGTAAAATCAGAAGAAATTTGGTAAACGCACGTGGTGCTGATTTGCAACGGAAGGTACCTTACAGATTTCTGCCGGTCACATTCATCCAGCTGTGCTCTCTTTGTCAGAGAAATGCGCTGTACAAACACTCACACAGAGGGAGCATGCATTCTCAGCAAAAAGGTACATTGTTTACATATTAATTTTTCGTATAAGTCAATAACTTCAGGGTGGAGTGTTTGCAGTAGTTTCACTGTGAATGTCATACTGAGGTAAAAATAAAAAGGCTCTTGGAATAGAGAGGAAAAATAAGGCTCTGACCACATGATATGGGTCAAATTCATTTTGCCTTTCACTTTGCTCTTTATACAAGAGAATGTAAAATTCCCTTTTACTGAAAGGGTAAGCATGCTCATTCTTATAACCCTACACTTCTCTTGAATGAAAACACGATCCTTTTTCATGCAAAACCTCCATCTAAACCTCATACTGAAGTACACCAAAGGCACGTAGGAGCAATTCCTGAGTCCAGTCATAAATGTAAGACTTTCCAACTTAAATTTCCATTTTGTTACAAGCCCATAAAGAATGAAAAAAAATGCTGTTTTCCACTTGCTTTCATGTTGTCATCTGTTTCTCTCAACAATAGCTACTCCTTTTCTCTTGAAATAAAATACCAGTGCAACACTTCAGACAGACTTTTAACCACTTCTTCTATTAGCCATCATGTTCTCAAAAGAGAAAAAATAGGTCTTGCCCCTGCACACAATGAGAAAGAACAGGTACGAAACAAAGAAAGAAAGATTTTCTAAAAACTGAAAAGGTTATTTAGTCTCAGGGGAAAAGCAACTAAACAGTTAATAAGTCAGTTGGCTGAACTTCACTGATTGGAAGGAGATCAAATAATTTAGTTGTTGTGCAGCACTTCTTTCAACAGGTGAATAAAAAGACAGCGAAAAAGAGTTTATATTCACTAATTGGTGGATGGTTCTTGGAAAAGCCTTTTACTGTCAAACAGCATCTAGGCAAATACCAGGGAGGAAAGCGGTGAACTTTTATGTGTCAAGATATATAGAATTTGACTGTTGTCACCTCTGTTTTGCTATACTCTGATTAAAAAAAAAAAAAAAATCATTAATATGTTCTGAAATATATATTAAGCTAATGTAGCAAAAACCACAATATAAAAATGCCAATTGCATGCAGGCACATTGAAAGTTTATTCCAAGATGCAACAGAAATATTTTTGCATTCAGAGTCTAAACAAAAGAATTTGAAATTTGAATTGCAATTGCTATTTGAAATAATGCCTATGAGCATTCACCAATCCTGGGCTCAATTATGCCCACAAAACATAATCTGTAAAAAGGCAAAAATTATAGAAGTGGTAATTTGTTTGCAGACAGCTTGAGACAGGAGAAAAAGCTCTAAATTTAACATTGTTCGCTGGGACTAGTTCACTCTGTGCTTCTCTCAATTTAGCTGGAGAAAAGCAAATAATATACAGTATGTACAATACAACAGACGGCTCAGCAGTGGAACATGAAATGAAAATGAAATATCTGTAACTTGTTTGTGCTCAGAAGTTGGTGGTTATCCAACTTTATAATTATCAACATAAAATTAGAGCTGCATGTTCAGAATCCAGATTTGTTATCCCAGCGTGACTGGGATGACTGTTTCTTGAGCTCTTTCTCCGGATGTTAAAAAAAGTGTTTTCTCAATACGCTGCAGGTTTTGATACATGCTTTTGTCCCACACCACCTAAAAGTAAAGGAAATTGAAAGCAGTAAGCCCTGCAGATGGCTCAGCAAAGGCACTTGCTGGTGCCTGTTCATATCTGCCAAAGATTCTGCATTTGTCAGATACCTGGTGTGAGTCAGATACAGAAAGGGATACAAAATAGGTTTCTGTCAGATAAAGAAAGGGATACGAAATAGAATGGCTAATTTCTCACCCAAGCATTTGCTTACAGATATCTGATAGAAATATTCTTCTCAGCTTTTCAACTTGTGGGGTAACAATCAGATTCCCTTTTTTGACTGCAAGAGCGTGGGATTATTTTCTCCTGTGTTTATGACAAGCCTATGAGCCTGGATACATTAATGGTTGCTGTTACCCCACACCGTATCTGCAGTTCTTTCAGCTGCTCTTGTCTCTGCAGAATTTTGTATCCCCCTTTTTTTTTTTTTTTAATGTAATTAGCAAATGCAATAAGGGAAATATATATATGAATATATGTAATAATGTAAAATTACATATTAAAGATATACATTACAGAACAAATGTATTAAATCCCATGTTTGGTGAGCAGTTCTTAAGTAACTTGAGTGTCAGATCCTTGCAGTGTCCCTAACCAGTGTAATCCAGTCAGCAAAATCCCTTGTACAGGCATGACTGATACCAGCAGGAGTCCTTCACCAACACAGCCTCTGAGGTTTGCAGAGGCAGAAGAATTCAAACAACAAAACAACTTCCTTTGCTGGTACAAGCTCTTTTTCCTTGGAGGGCTCTGCTATTTAAGTTGTGCAGCTATCACTATCCAGGTGAAACATTTGCCTTGGAAATATGAGTGCAAGTGGCAATGAAGACGTTAAGAACAAGTATAGTGATCATATTAATAGCAGCTGAAAACTGTAGTTATTAAGAGACGAGTTAGGTGTTTGCAAGTAGGATTGGTATTTAGCAGCACTACCTTTTACTTTGCCTTTGTTATTTTCCCCTCTTTGGTTACAATTCAGAGCTTTAGGCTTAATTCTATATCATTACTGTTCAAATCAATGGGAGTTTCCAATTGACCTGAATAGCAACAAAGTCAAACCCTCCATTTGTAATTAGAAAATACTGGCTGTAAATTGGAAGAAAAGTCCGGAAGCAAATGGGAAAGAAAACAGGCCAATGATGAATAAATACAATTTACAAAGTTATACAAAGTACTAAAGTACACTGTCCTGTTACTCCCCTACAGAACAGATAGAATCACAATTGCTTATTGATGTCAGTTAGAACCACCCAACTCTTGAAAGGAAAATACTATTTTAGCTACTTCATGTAGCTTGGGAACTTACAGTTCTTCATAACCTCTTCTAAGTTCATACTGTTCCACAGCAAAACTGATCATGACAACACTGAGTACACTGTTGCCTCCTCTGGGTGTCCGTGCCGTGTTGTCCTGACCACAATTCACAAGCAAAAACTGAAATATAAAACAATGCCAAATTTTATACAGTTCCTCATAAAGTAAGAACTGTGGTTAGAAATATCTAAGCCAAAGTCACAAAGCAATGAGTTATAAAAGGTAGCTAGTTAAAGTATGTGTTAGTTATGATGACCTCTTCTAACACTGAGCAGTTACGGAGCAGGGGACACAGAGAAGGGGTTTTAGGTTGTATCTGTGACTTGTTTGTTAAAGCAATTTCACAAAGAACTCCGTGCATCTATAGCTTTTTTATTTTACCTCTTTTTGGAGCATTAGATACATTCACTGTTTCTTATGTAACAGTTTCCTTTGAATCAAATATTTGTAAGGAAACTGGTTTTTCTCCAAATTACTTTTGAGTAATAGTGGTTGTTTGGCAGATTTATCCCAATCACAATTTCTAACAAATCTGGGCATCACAGATAATGAATTTTCTTTAAGATCTTTGAATAGAACACCTACTGAAGGAATTTTATGAACATACAATTCAAAACCCTGAAGTCATTTATTTCCACAGTCAAGTGTCTATCAGACAAATGTTTATTTACTTCAAGGTTTTCTCTATTTCTGGTAATCATTTCAGCACCTGAAATGACATTCATCAGTTCTGTAAGTTTCTATAATATTTTTGAAGCATCTTAACATTTCTGTGGAAACTCCTGAGTCTAATCAGTTGACCCAGGCATGAAATAACTATTTGCATTGTATTTTGAAGTATATTTAACAGAAGAGGGATAAATAACAAGGCAATAAGCTTGAATTGTGTTGTTTATATTAATTATGTGGAAGTGTATTACATCTGCTTTTGGAAACTTTTAAATCATTCTTTCTAGCTCATAGTATGCCACAGCAGAAGTAATTCTTACTCACTGTTCTCACACAATGCTACTTAGTCAAATAGAAGAAATGAAAATGGAAAGAATTTTCTTCTGACAGTTGCTATAACGATGCCAAGTCATTCTTTTAGCATGAATTGAACTTCAAATATTTTGAATGCTGCTGCTTTTCTTTGGAAGCCTATGGGGATACTTTCATTTTAAATAGCATGGTATACATAGGAGTTTTAGAACACAGCATGTAGTAAAACTTTGATTTATTTTATGTGGGAAGAAAATTACTTATTTTTTAAATGGTCTGAAATCCATGTGAAGAACTCAGTTGTGTGGTCCTTTTTTTTCCTGTACAAAGATACTTTTGTTTGTTGGAATATATCCTACAACACACATGGGCAATCATAGACTATTAGAAGAGTTCTCCCTTTCTCTTAAGGTGTGGAACAATTGACATGCCTGAAAAGCGCTCCAGTCAGTCCACTTAATGGTAGAAATTAAATACTCTTTTCAAAGCCTAGTCACCTCCCCCTTTTGGAAATTTACTGCTTCAAACAACGTTAGCATAGAAATCAGACCTTGAGCCCCTTTGGGAATACTTTTGATTTCACAGCAGATATCATCTTACTGTAAAACATTTTCCAGAAAGGGAGGGAAAAATATATATTCCTTCAGCAAGAACTTGCAGTGTTGCAGTTGCCAGTGTTTGATTGCTTGCAGCCAACCAGATAAAGACTCGTTTATTTCCAAGGGAGAACCCTCGCCACATAAATGTTAAGCAGTGCCATTAGGTGTGTAAGACGCAGCTTGTCCCCGGCTCCTTCTCCTGCAGCTCAGCAGCCGCGGAAGCACCGCGGGATGCAAACGGGTGTAAGAAAGGAATCGCGATTTCAAACTTGCAATTTCTTCATTTCTTACCAACATTTAAATATTTATTTTTGTGCCTTGCAAACAGGCTGTTTGGGTTTTTACTGTGCGGGCTCGGTGGTTTTTAACATTATTGTTTGCGTAAAGCTTGCTGAGAATTTCCCCTCCTTTTCACAGAGATCAGAAATTGGTGAGCAGTTCTTAAGTAACTTGAGTGTCAGATCCTTGCAGTGTCCCTAACCAGTGTAATCCAGTGTAATGCAACCTAAAACAGATTTGAGTTATTTAAAATATGAAAATTAATACTTTCCCAGCAGTGCATAAATCTTACTTAACACTTTCCCTTAATGGTCCCTTGAGAAATGTAAGGTGTGGAAACATCCTAAAACCCCAGCAGCCTTTCCGTATGAGAAGGAGGGCAGAGCTCTCTAGATCAAAGCGTTTTCCTGATTAAATCTGTTCTCCCTGCTGCCAGAGCGTGGAAGGAGAGCACCACGAGAAGGCGGTGGAGCTGCTGAAGGCGGCCAAGGACAGCGTCAAGCTGGTGGTGCGCTACACTCCCAAGGTGCTGGAGGAGATGGAGGCTCGCTTCGAAAAACTGAGGACGGCCCGGCGCCGGCAACAGCAGCAATTGCTCATCCAGCAGCAGCAACAGCAGCAAAATACACAGCAAAATCATATGTCGTAGGTGAGAGGATTCATTGGTCTTCCCTAAAGCCCACTGACGGCACCCCGCCTGGGCCAGCGGGTCCAGGGGTCCGTCGGGGCAGGGCCTGATGCCGGGGCCCATCCCAGCCCCGTCCGGAGGGGCCGGGGCAGCCCCAGCCTGGCCCTTGGGCACTTCCATGGGGATGGGCTGGGGAGGGGGTGAGGGGGAGCCTGGGGAGAGAGGACACAGTCAGGGCTGAGCATGCCTGTGGCGCCCCGGCAAGCACATGCTGCAGGGAGGATGCTCAGAGCTCGTTCTTTGGTACGTTTACACTTGGTCTGTCCCACTAAAAAATGCATTACAAAAACAGGTGAAAGGCCCTAACAAATTCTGGGGGCAATTTCCCGGCAATAACCCTAAAATCAATAACCGCTTTGCAGCTCTGACTTACCTGCAAGCAAGACCTGTGAACAGTGCCTGGGAACACTTTTTAATGAAAAAACAGAGCATTTGTGACAAGTAAGAACAAGCTACCAGATTTAGACACAGTTTGATGTATTTTTCAAATAATCCACCGTTACCACTCTACAACAGAACTTTGAGATTTGCTCCTGGTACGTAAAGAAAAGTCTTCCCTGCTACAGGAAACCCAGACTTCACTCTGTAGTTCTTTAGGGAATCCACAGGTGCTTACTTTTCATCTCCAGTTTGATAGGAAGTATTTCATACACTCTTGACTGGCATTTAATATTACAAGGCTTGCAAGTTTCCCAGCGTAGTCGAAACACATGGCATGTGACCTACAGAGATTCTCCGTGCAGTTTTTCTGAAATTGGTGAGAGTGTGTAACATGAATACATTTTAGATACACTCCATTTGCCCAAATGAAATCAAGTCGGAACCATGTCCCAATGACTTATATTCCAAGCCTCCATGTCTTATTGCCAAAACAGGATGTTTGTACCAGTAAGAGTCTACAAATCACTCAGAAAGTCCCCAGAGGGTCAGAAACTGAAGCTCCCAGTTGTGATCTCATCGTTATTAATGTTGACAGTGACCTCTGTTGATATTTAGGGAGAAAAAGCCACCTTGTAGACCCCTCATCCCATGACAGCAGAATTCCGGCTTTGTTGATGCAAACAGAGGCTCTGAGCAGTATCTGAATCCCACCCTAGAGCCCAAGCTCAGGCAAGAAATACAAACAGTAGTATTTCATGAAGTAAGTTTTGAGTTCCTGTGTAAAATAGGGCCCTTGCAGGAGATGAACATGCAAACAGCACAGTCTCATCTGAAGTTTTTCATTTTTTCCATTACCTGAATCTTTTCATTAGCAAGCAAAGTATTTTTACTGATAGGAAATTTTTCTTTAAACTGAAAGGGGAAAAAAGGCAAGCAGAAACAGGTAGCAAATTATTCCTCAGTTGCTTGTGTTTGCTCTAAGAAATGTGTTTCCTTAATCCTAGGTTATTCTCAAGAAAAAAAAAGCCTCGCTCAAGCATTCAGTAATCAAGCATCCAGAGCTGTACTTCAGCACTCCAGCAAAAGGAAACTACAGGAACACAAAAGAGAATTCACCTGGAGAATGCGTGGTGCAAGAATAATGTGGTTAAGACAGCCATAGGGAGGGTACCTTCATGATAAGGCTTGTCAGCACGCGGCAGTCACAGGTATAGTGACACCATTCCTAACGAGAACAGCATGATAAGTAAACCCTATGAAACGGAGAAGTCCAGGGCTTCCAAATAATTCTGTTTGATCTAATCTTGCACTCCTTACTCTGACAAATTGGCCGGCTGGCTTTCTGTAGTCAGGGAAAGTTTTGTTTTTAAGGAGATCAAGATTGGCTGCTTTTGGGGACAGAATCTTTCTCTACAGTTATCTCCAGAAATGAACAACTACATCAGTTCAAAATTTTGCCACAGACATCAATCTCATACATCACGCTTCAAAGCCACTTTGTACTATATATTGTAGAGCTGTTTTAACCTAACTTCCTGTTTATAATTTTCAAATTTCCCTCTGGAAATAGCAATTTACTATATTTATAAAGTATTCCATTTGTAGAAGCAATTGGCTTTTTACTCTTGGTGTTTCCATATATTTTATTACGCATCAACAGAGTGAGAAAGTTTTAGGTCAATTTTAATTTTATTAGTAGTTAAGTTAGGGGATCCTAGAACTGTATTTTTAAACGTAGGTATTGGCTTGTATCTATTATAGTTACTATTCAGAAATCTATAACTGGATATATTATATATTTATTCCATAAAGTATATATTGTCTGAATGTACCTGTTAGAGAAGTAGGGTCTTTGCTTAGCATGTATTGCAAATGTAGTAAGCTAATGTTAGCAAAAGACCAAGCTTTGTTTGGCAGATATTACTGTGATAGCATAATCTCAGCTTTTCTGTATTCTTTAATTTATTTTCCAATCTAATGTTAATATATTTTAGAGAGGAGGAAGTTGTTTCTTTTAAGATTCACACGTTATTATTTAAATCAATTTGGAGTTACAGTTCTGACTTTTTTTTCTTAATCAAACCAAATTGGAATGTGCAAACAAAATATATAACTAAGTTCTTAAGTTTACATGTCTGCTTTTCCAAAGAAAATAGCCAAAGCTGGAAGGCTATAAACATAATCTACTTTTAAGAAAATTAGAAAGCGGAACCCCAAAATTCTAAAAAATAATCATTTTCAGCACCTTCTGTGCTCCATGAGAAAAGACTGGGGAAGAAAGGGAGCTTCGAGGAGTACCCTACAGTCCTTGCATGTTGAAAACTCCGGCTGATGTCAATGAAAGTTTAGTTATGTGAGGAATGTAGAAACGGTCTGAACCAGCGTTCTGGTTGTGAACTTGGAACAAAGTCAGAACCGCTTAACATTTTGAAGGATCTCTTCTCAAACAGAGAGAGGCAGAGCAAAACAGGGGAAATTGGCAGTCTCATAGCATGTGTTAGGAACCAAATGCAAGCTAGCCAACAGTCTTGACAGTGTTTGATTAGTGTAAGTAGCCACTGAAAGGAAATTACTGCATTTTTGAAACCAAACAGCATGAATTCATCCAGAGAAGCCTCATTTTATACAGAGAAGTAATTCTATCCAGTGGTCCTCGGTGACAATGTCAATTAAGACAGTGAAGTTTGAGAACTACCAGAATTAAAGATGAAATATATTGTATTGTGCTCTGCACGGTGTCTTTTTATACTTAATAAAATTGTACGTACCTATTTTAAAACTGTATTCTCAAACAGACACTGCTATTAATATTGATGGTATATAAATTGTTATTATGACTGCATATAATTGTTCTGTATCTCGTCAATATGATTTGAATTACACTGTCTGCATTTTCAGAGAGCAAGCATTCAGATTCAGTCAGCCCACTGTACTGCATTTTTCCAAACCGCCTCTCCACCTCCTCCCCTCCTCTTCCTCAAAAAATTTAGGTTTGATGGAGTGGAATGTGCTGATTAATAAATTTCAATAATAGAATGTCATTCATATAGAGAAGCATATCAAATTCATTTTCACATATTATTATTCAATAAATTATTTATACACACTAAAATTAACATTCCAGTCTTTGCCAACATTTAACAGTAAGATGAAGAAAAACGTAAGTAAAATACCACTGTCAATGAATTTGAAGTGGAAGCAGGAAGAAATAACTTTTTAAGGGTCACTTTTCATGCCTCTTACTGATCAATAAATCATATATAGCCCCTTAATCACAGGATAATCTGTGTCCCTAAATCTATCATCTGCATTTAGTTGTAGACAGTCATTCTATTTGTGATTTAAATATCTTGGATCGTGATGCAGCAAGGTACTTCCACACATGTGTTGCCACATTAGGACCTAAAAGGAGTGCAAGAAGAACAGTTTCCACATGCAGATGTGCAGGAACTTGTGCATCATATTTTAACTAATTGGTCTCCTGGCATTTGCTGTTTCACTACACTGAATTCATATCCTTTCAGTCAACTTTGTGAGGTTTATTGCTATCATTTGCCCTTGGTGCTCCCTCATGTTTCTCTGCACTGGAAGTAAACTGAGGCAGGAGATCCAGCAAGTCTTTTCTGCCCCTTTATTACAGTCAGCGTTGAAGTGCTGTCTGATTTTTGCAAGCGCTTGTGTCATGCTCACTTATGCCAAAGATCCAGATGTAAGATCTAATAATGGAGTTTTAGGGTTGGTGGCCTTTGCTTAGTGAAGTTGATGGCTCTGCTGTGCTAGCCATAGTTTTTCTGCTTGCGACATCTGATCCAACTGACACATCATAGGAGACTGAAGGATCTCCAAGCCCTTGATAAAGCATTTTCCTCTTTTCCTTCTACAGTGACAAATCATAGACAAAAGGTCATTGAATGCCCATGAATGAAATAGGTGACATCAAACTCTACTTGCAGTGCTCTGGTGAATAATACTGCCGAACACTTAGTCCTGTACATCTTACCTTTTGCAGTGTTTATCACAGCCAAGCTTCACATCTGACAGACACCTTTGAGAACTCTTGCAGAAAGCACAAAATTATATGACACATTAGCAGGAGAAGAAACTGTTTATTCAGCTGCTAATTTTAGGGATTTTCACGTTCTAAATGAGAGTAAGATCTCATGAGCAAACAAGGTTCCTAGAATTAAAAAAAAAAAATGCTGAAGGAGAAGGGTGTTTTTGTCTGTTTTTGAAACAATACAGGATTTTAAGCATAATTTCAGAATTTAAAATAGCTATTATGCTCAGAGAAGATGTAGTTCATTACAGGACAAGAAACTGTTTCAGGAAGTAACAATTATTTCTGAGCCTTTCTGAAAATGGGATAATAAAACTGACCAAACGGTCTCCTAATGCAGAACTGCATCTAGACTTGCTAAGGGGATCCTTGCCCATATAAGCAGAGGATTATCAGCTAGAAGTGGAACTGTCCCTGCATAAGCATTAATGAGACCACTTCCAGCATCCAGCATTCAGTAGAACAAAACAAGTTTCAAACCCAGAGAGCGTTCTGGGACAGTTGGCAAGCATGGGCTGCCTGCTGAGATACACCTCTGGTGAGAAATACAGCCCATTACACTTACCCATGAGAAGGTCAGGGTGATTTAGGGGTGCTTGCAAGCAGACCCAAGCCCACCCTAGCTTGTCCATGTAGCGAATACAGCCCTGTGCTCTGAACTAGCAACAAGATTTAGATATATGTGTGTCGTATTCATCGCTTCTACCTTCAGCTGTCTAAAAGCAAGCTGCAGAGCTTACACTGCTTCCACAATCAGCAGACAGACATCCCTAGAATGCAATTCATTTCACCTCTCCCTGATATCTATCTTAAAACAGGATAAGGCATTCTGTAAAAGATTTTGTAAGCAGATCCATCAACTAAACAGCCTAAATTACTAGATGGAAGTGATGTCTTTTGGGCTTTTTGGCTGCTTCATTCATACACAGCTTCCTAATAAATAAATATCCAGCCGTCACCATTTGGATCCCTTAGTCAAAAACCTCTACGTGCATAGCTCAGTCTTTACATGTGATCTGGTTTGTAAAGAGATTTGTGTTGCTACAGAACTCTGTTCTGAAACATTCTAAGCAGTTTAAGAGCTCAGCACAGGTATTGCTAGCAAAGTGCTTTGGATGTGGTGTATACAGGAGCCTGTGGTGTCCTGTCAACGAGCTTCAGTCTGTGAGTGCTAACAGCAGAAGTCTGTACTGCCACCAGTAACACTGGGCTAGTGTGCATGCATTTTACAGTAGCTGCAAAAAGATGAACAGTTGCTTTTGATTTTTGGTTATAGAGATACTTAAAAATTTAAGCCATCAAACCATTAAACCAAAATCCAAAAGAAAAAAAACATCTGCTTTTGATTTACTTTCTTATAAGAGTTTTACTCTTACCAACTCATCTGACCAAAAGGGAAGCATATGGTTCAGTTATTGTACTTACTTTTATCAAAACCATAAAGACCTGGTAGATTAGATGGATATCTCCTCCCTTCCTTCCTCCTTCCTTCCTCCATCTGAGGCTTTTATGAAGTTGGGTTCTGTCTGCAGAAAGGTAACACACAAAGACATCAGAATGCTACAGAGGGTTTCTTCACTAGTTCCTACCTGCAATTCTCACTATGTTTCCTCAAAGTGGGCATGTTTTATTGACCCACAAGTTCATGTTTATTTCAAGGAAAACTCAGTGTTCAGCCTGAAGCTGTAAACCTTTTCATTTTGACATTCCATACCAGACCAACTATTACACTTGCAATAATCCAGCTGGGAGCCTGGGATAAGTTTGTAAACTGGTTTAGTTAAAAACTATATCCCAGGAGTCACTTCTCTAACATTTCCATTGAAATTAAAGAAATGTAGAAGATAAACATGATTCAAACTTTTGAAGTACAGAGAGTAGCCAGTGCAGTGCTACAGAAAGGGGAAAATACTTGGGACTTTTCACACTTGCATGAAAACTTCTCCAGGAATATAGAATATTATTTTTCCCTAAACAAGTTACTTTTCTGTGTTGGGAGGATAAGCCACTTCTCTACTACTAGGTTTTGGTAAGGACAAGGCAAGATGCCCCTCTAAAACAGTGTGGGAAGAATCCTGGATATGTTAAGGTAGCCATGAACAATTTGGTGGGTCAACCTTAGATGGGAGTAACACAAATACTTCTTCCACTGATCTCTCTCCTACCCAAGTCTATTCATATCTAATCTCCCCCACATTTTCCCCCCAAATTCCCTTTGACTAGAGCCCAAGTATCACCACAAAGCTATTCCTATTCTCCCCTTGCAGTATTCCCCTCCCCTTCTTTCACATGAGTGAGCTTTCTCTTAGCTGAGCAGTGACACTTCCATGCCATCCTTAGCCACCTACAGCATTTAGGTTTTGCCAGGTTCACCTCCTGGAGTGCTCTTCTACTTCACTTGCACCAAGTGTCCTTTAGCTGCCCTCTCATGGCCATCAGAGTCAGCTGTCTCGCTTCCCACACACAAAATAATTTAACTATTTGTGAGGAATACAGGGGGGAAAATAAGTTGAGGAGGTAGTAAAATGATAGGCAATTCCTGAAAAATTTTATCAGGACACACCGTCAATGTCCCCTCTTTCCTAAGTCATCTCCTTTTAGTGAGTGGTGATTTTCTCCTTTATTTAGTTCTGTGCTGACAAAGCACTATATGTGATGACACTGCTTGTGAAACAGCCATACACAATCCTCTGAAACAACAGCTCCCTGTTCTGGAACTGATGGGCATCTAGACCTATTTGAAGGCACTGCACAGTGAATTCACACATGTGCCATCGGTCAGCGTTACTGTGTGCATACTGATGGTGTGACTGATGCATATGAAGCATGCCTGGCACAGAGACACATCTGTCTGTCTGGGATTCTAGAGATGGAAATATGGAACCAAACCCTGGCAATATCCTAACATAGACTTAGAGTCTTCAGTCATCCAGTCTGGGAACGTTTGTGTTATGATAAGACATCCAGGAACCAATGTTCAATCGGTTTCAAAAGTCTACTAAAAGTAAGTTTTCAACAATTAGCAATGAGAAGCCAATAACCTTTCTTAAAATTTTGAAGACCAAACTTGCAGAAGACCATTAATTTCTCTAATAACGTCATGCTTCAGGTGCAGAATTTAACGTGCCAGCACTACCTTTTCAAGCCTCAGTTTTGTGCGTGTGTGCTTATCTTGTCTGTAGTGTTGACAGAAAGAAGTTAAACTATTTACCATTGGGTCTGAATACCCCTGAAGGAAAACATAAACTTGGCTGCCTACAGGAAGGGTGCTTAAGCATCAAATAACTCAGACGAAAATGTAGATGCTGACTAGGTCTTTTGTCTCCAATGTTTTGTATTGCACTGAATAGACAATTTCAATAATTTTTTTCAAAACATGTCAGATTTGTTTCCTCTGTATACACAGCAAGTTTACATCTCCGTTGTACGAATATATCTGGCTGTCCTTCCCTGTATTTGAGCGTGTTCAGCTGGGCAGTGAGTGTGTACAGCTCTCAGTTGAATAAATACGCTAAGGAGGACGCCTAGTGTAAAGCAATGTTCATAGCATCTTTAGCCGCACATTCCGGTATCATTACTGTGTTCTTTTTCTGCTAGCACTGAGAAGGAGACACACACAGATCTACATGACATTCATTCAGCGTATTTCCACACATTTCACAGCAAATAGTTCAAAAAAGGCTCCATTTAACATGTAACTATTCTGGGTGCTAAGGGTGGCGAATAGCAATAAGGTAATAGCAATAGGGTAACAGCAATAAAAGCAATATTCTTACCCTGGTAAGAGTTATATGGTTAATGTAAGTATTGCTTAACGTGATTAGTGGACTGCACACAGTCAGGGTCTGATCAGAGTACACCTGCCAGTGATGCTGCTGAAAAAATTCACACACACGTGCTGATGGAAAAATTCCACAAAGCACCTTTAGGCAATTGTACAAGCCCACACTAAAGTACCTGAAACATGAAGCTCGTGTCGTTGTGCCTCACTGAAGCAAACCACACAAACCAGGTGCAATTATTTGATGTAAGTCATGAATCTCACACTGCAGCAGCTGCACTGCTTTCACAGGCCAGGGGGGAACTGCTAAGGGTACTCATCAAATTGTGACTTTCTCCAAGATGCCAGCAGTCTTTACCACTGCCTGGCACCACCATCCTCAAGCAGAGTAGTAGCCAAACTCAAATCCAGATCATTAGATATAGCTGTATCTATAGACTAGCTGTAGAGGCATTTTATAACCCCCCTTCTAGATATTCTAAATTTTGTCCTTTTCCTCCCCAAACTCTAACTAAGGCTTCAATATTTAGCATGCAGGTATTTGAAAAGATTCCTTTTTTCCAGTAGGGAGAACAAACTAGGAACTACAGTTTGTATACTACAGCTTCTCTTTTCAGACAGCTTACTCTCCAAAAGACCGGGAAGAAAGCAATACCCAAAAAGCATCAGCTTGACAAATACAGGAGTCATCAGAAAAGTGGCACCAGTGTTTGAAAGAGAAAAGGACATCACCAGAAGAGAGCAGCCAGGGTGAGGAAACAGCCCTACCCACAGCAAGCTCCAGTGGTAAAGTCCAGGCACCAACAACCTTCACATTTTTTCCCATGAAATGTAAGGTGCAAAGACAGCACCTGGGAGTAAGGGAAGGACCAGATCTCCTGTTCAGTCTTCATCTTCTGAGTGTGGGGCTTAACAGCAGCCCAGATTCTCCAGTTCTGTTTGAAAGCTGCTTACTCTGGTAAGTGTTACAATCCTGCACAAAGAGGGGTGAAACAGGACCTATTTCTCATCCTGGTATTGGCATTAAAGGCTTCAAGGCTAAGTAAGACAAAAAAATTATTTTGACAAAATGTATGTTGATTGCTTAAAAGCTTCAAGTAATAATCTCCTGACATCTCCAAACAAGTCTTCCACTGAAGCTGGTGTGACTGAAGTTGTTTTCTTCCTTGTGCCCCTGTCTAAATCTAGGATGATTAGCTTAAATCTGAATAGAGCAAGGATATGGGAAATAAGTCATTGGCTCTTGTGTAAATGCAAGTGATTTTCATGAAATAGTGAAGAGTTTCCAACCAGATTCGTCGCTGAACTAATGAACCCTTGGCAGCTATCTGCATAATAATTAGTACACCTCCAAAGCATGATTTAGAAGGAGTCATCTTGCCTTTAGTAAATTATTCAGCTCAGAAAGTCAAGAGTAATACTGATCTATGGCCTATGAAGGGGATGAGTACAATCCCAAAGCAAATTTGTTCTGCAAGCCAACGATCAAAGCATGACAGTCTTCAAAGCTGGAGAAAAAAATAGGAGGAGAAATAAAGAATTCTTCCACATGTCAAATCAGATGAAGATTTGACAGATTTCTCTGACTGTAAAAGTAACAGTTGAGGTGGCTGAAGTGACTCGGGAGTCGGTCAGAACACCTGACATTATTCTTTTCAGAGGCCAGTGTCAGTGAAGTTGCGATTCATTGCAGCTAACATCTCTCTAATGCAAGAGGTTTCTGGTCCAAGCCAAGTGTGAGTCTCTGCAGTTAATGGAGGGAACAATTATCTCCAAGGGCTGATCCACCTCATATGTGTAACAGGTACTGACACAATATATTTTTTTTCCAGTGAAGACAGCAGAAGAATTTTCTAGTATTCCTCTTCTATCCCTCTCCTTTCTGTGTTGCCAGCCTTTATTCCCACCCCAGCTTCGACAGGTCTCAGCTCATCCAATGAAGCAGCATAAAACCTTTCTTTCACCTTCCCCATTGAAAGTACTGTGCTTTCTTAGTTTGTCTGTAGAAACATCTTGTTACCAGCTTGTGGCTGAAGAAAATATATGGAGTAGTTACATCTCTCCCATTCCAGAATATTGTTAATGGGAAACTCCTCTTTTTCCTCATACACTGTAGAAGGAACCTAGATGAATAGGTCAGAGAGGAGGAGTACATTTTAGATGCTACATAATGCAAAAATCTGGCTGACAAGCAGAAAACTATTTACCATTATGACAGTAACTGCCAAAGATTATTGCAGAGAAGCCAAGCAAACTCTCTGACTGTATGAAGTGAGCAAGCAATAACTGAGACCAAGAATGTCACCTGTACGTCGTCCAATACATATTAGACAGACATTATTGAATCAACAACTGCCAGGATGCAATTCTAGGAAATTGCATACTACCTGGCTATAAAACCATCTGGTGATATGTCTTTTATTGGTTTCAAGAAAGCAGAACATTAAAGATTAGGGGGATCACAATGGCTGAAACCGGTGCTAGGAGCCTCGTAGTCCAACTGCAAAGAGCAGAAGGTGGGGCAAGCGTGGCATGGAGCTCCTTCCTCCCCACAACTATGTTCCAGAAACTTTGAGTTCCTTGGAAGCTTCTTGAACCAAACCCAGATGCCACTGTATTTAGTAGCTCTTGATGAATTTCTCTTACATGAATTTTTCTAGAGCCTTTTTGGAGCTACTGTTTTCAGCAACCACCCATCCTGCAGGAGAGTTTCACAGTTTACTTTAGTATCCCGAAAAAAAACCCAAAATTTCCTTTTGTTTTAAACTGACTTTTTTCATTTGCCCATTAATTGAGTGCCCTCTGGTTGCTCTACTGTGACAAACATTGAACAGTCATTCCCTTTGTGCCTTCCCATGCCACTCATGGGCTTTTACCATGCCCTTACTTTTTATCTAGGTCTTTTAATAGAGTTACATCTTCCTTGAGTCATAAGTCTTCTGGTGTTGGATAAATGGTAAGATTTAAAAGTAAAACAGAAGTCCTAGGTTACTCTGCAACCTGTGTTCCTTCTAGAGAAGCCATTTTGGAATCTTTGATCCTATTTATCGCTTCTCCATGAATTTTTTCCTATCCTGCTATATAAATCTTCAAATGGGATTACTAGAGGAGTCTGTGTAATCTGAGGACACACTCAGATTTGTATAATAGCATAGTAATATTTTCTGATTGCTCATTATCCCTTTCTCTAGAACACTTAATACCATTTATCATAACTCTCAGATCTCTTTCCTGAGTGACAATTAGAAAGATAACCCACAATTTTCTAAGTGAAGTTTAGCAGTGTTTTTCCACATGTCATCATTCTATATTTATCAAAACTGACTTTCATCTGCCATTTTAACAGCGAGTCACCGAGTGCCATAAAGTCCTTCTGCAGTTCTTACAGACAGTTCTGATTTATTATTTATTACTCTGATTTATTAACATCAGTAAACTCTTTCTTTTTGCCAGTCAAGGGATCTTTTTCCAGCTCACTCACAAATATGTTATACAGCGCAAATCCCAAAAGGAGCTCACTAGTGACTCCACTGTGAAAACTAACCTTTTATTCCAACTTTCTCCTATCTAACTTTTCTCCCATTATTTATTTTTCCAAGCACAAGGAATGTCAAGATGCCTATGCAATTTTGATTGCTTTTTAAAAGTGTTAACTTTTTAAATGATATTTATTAAATTAAATTGTTAAAGAGCAATTTCCAGCTGTGGCAATTATATACAAAGCTGTTCGGGGCTTTTTATTTTACCTCTTACCTCCTCCAGAGAAGTTTCATATCCCCTGTCAAATTTGAGAGCTGCTGGTAGAGGGGGTTCAGATGACCTACTCAAGGCTGTTCATGGTCATAGCTCTCAAGACTGAGTTTCTTCTGGGCATGCATATATGAAAAGTGATATAGAAAGGAAGATTTATTTATAAAAAATACAAACCATGTAGTAGAAAAAAAAAATGCTCCCTGTATTTTACATACATTTTGCTTTGAGTAATGGGCATTTCCCTCTTCTTATTATTTACAAAGCAACAGTAACTACAGCACCCCAACAGACAGAGCTTGGTTTCACAGACTAAGAAAGACTGTGGAAAATATGGAAAAAAAACCCCACAAAGACATTATTTCATTAAAACCTGAGCAAAAGAAGTGCTTATATTGCAAAACCCAAATGTTTTATTTACATTAACTGACTGCCTGGTGCCTCCTAACAATTGCTTTGAGAAAAATTAATCAGAGTGACAAACAAAATGCAACCACTGCATTTACTACACAAGACCATAACCCAGTTCGCAGCCTGCTAATGTGCATGATGGCATGGTGCTAATGGACGTGCTGCCATTGTCACCTGGTGGTTTGGGGCCACCTCCGAGGCATGCTGGTGTCCTGCTGCCCAGGGCTGCCCCTGCCTCTGGGGATGCTCTCCTTGTTGCCCACATGCTCTTTGATCCTCCCTTCTAACCCTGAATACTTGCCCCAAGGCCAAACACTGCTGGTTTTCACCTAGAGCTGCAGTCACTCTGTATCTTTAAACTAATGCATTTGTGATGCTTCAAAGAAAATCAAAAGCAAGCGAGCAGGATCTGTATCTGGAGAACCATTGGCTCATGAAATGTCAATCCATTGCTGCGTTTTGCAACTAGAACCCCCAATCCTCTAAAAAGACAAAGCCAGACTCTGCCTGAAACCCATTCCCCGACTGTTTGAAGCACCACCTGCCTCTTGTTAAATTAAAATGCTCCAGAACCCAACTTCATACTGAGAATGTTAACCATATCTAGGCAGGGTAAATTCATTTTACCAAAATTCATAGCAGATGGCACAAGAACAGAAATTGTTCTGCAAAATGTTTAACAAGTGTTAAACTAGATACAATAGCAAATTATCACAGAAACCTGCCATGTGCAGATTTTAAGATACTATAAAAAAGGTGGCAAAATTACACTTATGCAATCAGCATATGACTAACTGTGCTTTTTTAGCACTTTTAAAGTGCTAGTATTTATTAGGTACTGATTATCTCTTAAAGGTACAATCACAGATCAAAACCTCATTGCAATGTGTGGTACTGAAAAACCAGAAGGAATTATTGCCATCTACAGCCCAAGGCATGCAACCACACACCTGGATTTGCAGTGCGTGCCCCTGGCTTCACCAGGGAGTCCGTGCTGTCATAAATGGGCCATGCACAGGAATATCCTCCTGAACTGAGAATTTACCAACAGGATATCTTAAGATACTTCGGTGCCTATAAGTAGAGGCAAGAAGAAGGGACTAGATCCCAAAGGCATCATGGGAACTTGGAAAATCCTTCCTGTTAAATATTTAAGACCAAAAATGAGATTTTTCAGGATAATCCCTCAGGTGTCAATAACCTTGAGGGTAGCAATGTTTACCAGCACCTCTGTTTCTTTGAGGACGTTTCTGGAAGCTTGCTCTTTCTGGCAGCACCCTTTCTCATCTCACCTTGTTTCATTCTCCCTGGTGACCCAGAACTCCAACCCAGCTCCCACATCACCCATTTCCCCAAAGAGGCAGGTGGACACTCCAGCCCCATGGTCATACCCGCTTTGTGTAGCCCTTTACTACAACTGTAAATGTGGCATGATTTATCCTGTACTACTATGACACAGCCCAGCAAATTGATGGTTGGATCAAAGAATTCCTCCTAGATAAGAATTTCTGCTGTGGACAACTATTTGTTTAATAGCCTGGCATGCAATCAGTAAAAGTAAGTGAGATGGAAACAGGTAGTTGACAAATATTTGGGTGCAAAATTAGGTTGGGAATGACAATTTTGTGAGGGTGGTGAGGCACTGGAGCAGGTTGCCCAGAGAAGTTGTGGTTGCCCCATCCCTGGAAGTGTTTAAGGCCAGGATGGATGGGGCTTTGAGCAACCTGGTGTGGTGGGAGGTGTCCCTGCCCATGGGAGGTTGAAACTAGATGATCTTTAAGGTCCCTCCCAATCCAAACCATTCTATGATTTCAGGAGGGCTCACAACAGTTTTATCAATGCCATGAATCAAGTTACAAATGCAAATTCTTAAATTGCTAAATGACAGTTTAGCAGGCTGCAGCAAACTGCATCAGGGTATTCTGGGTCATCTCCCAGGGTGGGGGTTGACATTCTATGTCCTTTAATTTCCCTGTAATTCTGTGCTGTTCTGTAGTTCCAGAAAAGTGTCCCTTCTTAACTGATTTCCTGTTTGCAGTTTTAAAACACAATCTAAATAGCTAGGTTTGAGGGGGTTTTTCATTTCATATATTCCTGTCATTTTGGGGGTTGATTTTCACTGGTAAATTCTTCATAGATGCAGAAATTTCCTAGCCAGAGCAGCACCATATAATAAACTTAGTTCTACCCAACTTTTTTCTTTATTCCAACATAATTCCTAATACTTGCAGAACAGAATCCTGGAAAATATGTGAAAGAGATTAAAGGACACTTTAATCCAAAAGTCCAAAGTTTTCAAAGTAGGACTGTGGAAGAAACCATACTTTTGGAGAAGTGGTGCCATTTGGTGTATCACCTTTATAATTGAGAAGAACAGGAAACAGCAGAAAAAAAGGGCTCAGTTTAAAGGCATGAGGACAGTATCCACCCTCATTGATCCATTTCCCAAGTGACTCAGATGGAAAATTGCTTTCTGCATTCTGCACATCACACCACGACATCCACATCACAACTTCCTGAAAAGTATAAGCAGCAGCCTGGCTTTTTGTCATGCATTAGTAATAGGAGAAGGATTTATTAAGGCAGCGTACACTTTTCAAACAGATTTTCCTTTGGGGGGAAGAGATAGGCAGGTACAAGCAGGATAGAGCTAGAAGCATCCTGTGTACTGTGAGACGGACCTGGCTGCTTTAGCATCCTTAAACATGCAAAATCCCAGGAAACTGGCATGGGTGACTGCCACCACTTTAAGTCACTTCATCGCTTCACCACAGGATTTTAAGGGATAGAGATTAAAAACCAAACAAACAAAAAAAAAAATCTGTGACAAATGGAGGTGCCAGAGAAGTATAGACACTTGAGAATCATGCCATACTGCCTATGGTGCAGATATAAGACCAAAACAAATGACACTTCTGTACCCTTCAGCATTACCCCACACACATTCATTCTGAGGGTTTTCAAGCAAGCAATTACTTGAGCATCGGAAAAAAGACTGCGGCCAGATCCCAGGGCACCCCCCAGTCCTTACAGAGTGTCCCAGCAACACTGGGCTTTGCAGCTGAATTTTTTTAGTAACGTAAAAGATAGAACACAACAACATGCTCAGGCATGTGTGCCTGAGCTAACTGCTGGTGCCGTTTCACCCTCAGTTCATTAACCTTCTTCCCATACAGTCACCACGCAATTTAACAACAGAGATTACAAATACCTGTTGGTAATAGATTCCTCTTTCTCTGTTTCTCACTCAGCGGTCTGGATTGCTGCAGCAGCTACTGCATGTCGTAAGCAAACCTGTTCATCTTCCTTGGACATGACTGTCCAAAGTACATGGTCATCATTGGAAAGATACCTCTTCCAATACTTAACAAAGGCAAAGGATATGTTATTATACATTGCTGTTCCAGTATTTACACGTGTTGTTTATCAGAGGCCTTGCCACCGTCATCCTAAAGCTCCAGCTTACCCCAAGAGGGTCAGGTTTAGAAGGGAAACTTCCTCTAGAAAGCAAGAAGGTCTAAAGATATTTACCTAAGTCACTCAGCAAACAATTGTGGTGGATTAAGACCTCCCGGTTGTTACTCCCTACCAGGCCACAGCAGAGTCAATGGCCATTCCTGACTCTGAGGCTCGAGTTCGCAGCCCAACATCTGAGCACAAATCCACATTCTGCAGCAGCCCAGTGGTTGCAGAGCTTTTGGTCCTGGATGTCCACATATGCTGTTGAGGAAGTTTCTGTGGTCTTTAAATCCTAATCCTGCCTGTTCTGCACAATGGGAAATATGCCTCCTTGGTGACCAAAAGACATGCTTTATCATGCAAGTGATATACATGAAAGTCTGGATGAAGAGATTGCTGCCATCGCTCGCCTGAGCTTGCATGAGTGGCCTTGAGAGCACGACTGGCTGTGCTCTCCTTGCAGGATGGAGAACACCAGCAGTTGTGCTTCCAGCCACAGGACCAAAAAGATCCCCCAGAGCCCTTCAGAAAAAGGGGATCATATTCCACACAGTTCACCCACCCCACAACCTGGGGAACAGGGAAGCAGGAAGCTGATTTGGAGGCAAAGTAAATGTCTGAGAAGCCAAAGTCATCCTTCGAGTTGTAGGAAGGACAACCTGGTCTAGTTGTGCAGTGGAGTGGCTCGAATATCCACTGCAGACCCCATGGCCCAAAACACCCTCTTCTCTCCTAATCTTTAAAGCACTCCCTTCCGTATAATCAGGAAAGGGCACTGACTCATGTTCACTTATCGTGAGTGGGTGCTGAAAGTGATAACCTGTTTAATAAAAGAGGAACAACTTCACACACCCCTTCTACTTCGTAAATGAAGTGTTTATTCCTGCTTAGACCATGACATGCAGGGCTCAGGCACATGAAAGAAAAATCTTGACTGGGGGAAGGCACCATATTTCAATCCAGATTAAGACATTGAAGTAAAATGTGTTCTTCATCAAGTTCTTCTTGCTGTTTCAGCACAGCCCTGCTTTGCATAAGGTATTCCCAGACATTACGCTGGGGCCCTCACTGTAGGTTGTGAATATCTTGCATTTACAGTGTTCTGTAAGTTCCAACGTCAGAAAACACACTTGGCACTGGGGATCCCTCACACGCACCCCCCTAGTGACTCTGGAGTCTGATTCTCAAATTTATTTAAACTCCTAATCCCACTGGAGAATTTGAGCCTTCTCAAACCCTGTCTGTCACAGGGTTTTGAAAAGGGCATAACTCCTATAGATTTCAATGCTTGAAATAGTACAGCTGATTTCTTTTAAAGTCATATATTTAAAATTCTGCACTGCAAAATTTTAGAGAAACAGGATTTTTAAAAAAAATCCTACATTCATTCTTCAGAAAATCTGTCCCTTACATTTCAGAACATTTTGGAAAAAAATAAAATCAGACCTAGTCCCACACTTCCTAACTTTTTTTAATTCAGACTAGAAAGATTTTGACCATGATTAGAACTACTACTGGGCCCAAAATAGATTTCCATTTCCAAATACTCAGCAGTGACAGCTGAGTAGCATAATGATGCTTTATCCCATGTTACTGACAAAATAGATTGCTTTTCCAGCACACACACAGAGCTTTATAAGAAGAATAATCCCACTGGAAAAAATGAATTCAGCTTTGAATTCCTGCACCCAAAAGGGCCTCAGCTGCAGCAGCCTGCTCTGGAGAAGCCAGAGGGAGTGAAACCCCGTGGAAGTTTAGGGAGTCTCTTAAAGGTAGGCACTTCTCTTAAGACCCAAAAGAAAATAGATTATAGTATTCTTATACTCACGTGCTGCTGAATTATTTTTAATTTTAGCAGTATTAGTCTGTTATACTTTCTGCTGGATCGGTGTTATGCTTATAAATTCTCATTTTCAGGCTCCAGCTACTTGCATCACATTTGGCTGGGATGTACAGCATATGCTTTCAATATGGATTGCATTATTTTTTTCCATTCTCTTACCAAATGCTTCATTTCATTTAATTGCAGTGGGAGAATTACAGTGTCGAAACTAATCCAGAAGCTCTTTCCCCAACTTCCAGCGCTAAATCAGAGCCCAGGTCTGCTGGTGGGCCACGCAGAGCGACACCAACATCAGCTCAGGACCTGGCTGAGTCCTGCCTGAGCATTCATGTCACTAGAAAACTTTGGGTTATTCAGGCAGAACCCCCCCACTATTCATAATCCTTGGAGTGAAACCCACTATTCTTGGGACTGCACTGACCCACTGGATACGATGTATTGTGTGTTGCAGGTCTCCTAGGATATTTTAAAAGGCAGCACGAGCATATTCCAAAGAGATTGAGATTCTTCAGTTTGAAATCCCCTTTCCAGGTGTGTGTTCACTACAGGACAGCAGTGGGAAAGACCATGTTGCACAGAGCAGCTCAGCAACTTCATGCGGTGTGTGATGGGAGGTTCAGCCAAGTCTCAGGGCTGTTTAATGCTGGAGCAGTGCTTGTTTGCCGCTCTAGTTCTCACAACACAAGCAGTTCTCAGATAACCCATATTTTCAACCAGCCTACGTACTGCTTTTCTCTTTTTCTAGAGGAAACAAGGAACAAAGCTAAAAGAACTCATAAAGCACAACATATTTGCCATTCATTTCTGGAATTAGAGTTGTAGGTGTTGCTCACAGCTTTTGACCAAGTGACCTTCGAGATCAGAATTGAGCAGAGCCCTTCTGGTGCATAAAACACGCAGAACATCACCCTTGCAGAGCTACTGTCTGCCACAAGCCTCTAACTTCTCTAGTGAAGCTCCTGAGCTCTCCAAAACAATTGTCTGCAGCAGTATGATAATAAAGCTACTGTGGAAAGGCTTTGCCAAATATGCTACGGATATTTAAACCCAACATGCCAGGATTATTTATAATAAAAATCAATTAGGGGTTGAAGAGTCAGTCAAGCATGGGATGACCAATCTCCAGGCAAACTCGTCCTATATCAGCTTACATAAATAATCTGGTAATACTTATATACTGTTTCTCTTTCTTCCTTCAAATCACTGTGATCATAAAGAAGGAACTTCTCGCCTCTATTTTTAAGCCTTGAACTTGCTAAAGCTTGCATATATAAAGTATGTCTGTGCAGAGGTATTTCTACTGCTTCAAAAGTATGTAAAAATAGGCATGGTTGAATCTTACTCTAAGATCTTATGCACAGTGATTTAATTCTAACAATTCTAATTTTTTTATAAAATGTGAATGGTTTTATTATATAGTCAGCAAAATTTTCTCTCTGATTGTACTCTATTTTTAAGTATATAGATAGACAAACTGTAAAAAAATTAATTAGGCTTCAGAGCAAGGGATCTTCAAGAATTCTTTGCACTTACTACCTATTCTGGTATTCAGCAAGAGCTGGCTGGCATTCAAGACTGTCAAAAAAATCACTGCAGTTATTGTGAGTATAATTTCAAGCTCCTACTTCTGGAAATCAAGGCCAAATAGAACAGAAAACATGAATTGTACTTGATATTCCATAGTGCGTGAACAGAGTGTGGGCCCTGGCTCTCAAGCACGCCGCAGGCTGTGTGAACCGCTGTATCCATTATAATTGCAATAAAAAGCGATTTTCCACAGCACTCTTCATTTAAAGAAAAATTCCTCTCTAAAGAGGTTTTGGGGGAGCGCTGCAGCGCATCTCCCATGGATTGCTGAGCTAAAAGGGTCAACCCCTGAAGTTTCTGCCACAGGAGCAGGACGGCAAAGCCGGTGAGGACCATGCCAGGCAGCCTTCAGGGCTGGGGCAGAACCTTAGACCCAGCCCCCCTGCAGTTAAGCCTCAGCATTAGCCAGGCTAGTCCTGATTTAAGCTTGACTGCCAAAGCTGTGCCCCTGCCCTTGTTTACCCTCAGCAGCGGTAGCCCCCTGCTTTTGAGAGGAAAGGCACAGTTTCAGATACCAGAGGATTTGGAGCGGAGGATCTGGGTATTTTAATGTTGTTCAGGCTTCAGTCATCATGAATATCACTTTACAGCTTGGCCCATAAACAGTCCATTTCTGAGGCATGAGAAAATGAATATATTGTAACTATACTCTAGGCCTTCTGGCCCAAATCCATTCCTAGTGAAACTCAGGGGTTTCAGAGGAGTTGTGGCAAGAATAAACTTAGCTGTTTAGCTGTACTTTATAATACACTATTTCTGATTAAAAGACAGTTTACATGAAGATAAAGATTTGTTTCCATACATATTAAACCACAATGGCATTCATACTTATTCGTGTAACCGAGTGCATTGTTTATAAACAATAAAACTTTCTATAGATGCGGGGGAAATGGAGAATAAATAGCAGTAATAAAATTAGGACTATTCATTTTGTAAGTAGGAGTATAAGGAAGTATGGCTGAAATAATGTATTAAAGCAAGACTAAACACCAAAATGCATACATTTTTTTCTCATAATCCTTGTCTTCCAGAGAAAAAAGAGAGGCAGGGGCATGGCCTGTGGGAGGCAAACGTGGTCGAGAGACCCCTCAGAGCACACCACTTCTGCTTGAGAAGTCAAATTTCACGAGCACTTTTCTAAAAGGAGCTTTCACTGTCCTGCTTATTAGGAAGTTCAGAAATAACAAGTTTCACATTTCAAAGTTTGGTCATTTTTGTATTTTGCCCAGGCAATAAACGTGAGAAATTGGTATCCTGTGAAAAATGTGCATTTCAAGCACTGGTAGGATACAGCTGTCCTAGCCCTTGTTTACTTGGTTTCTCCTCTACTTCATGCTCGGCATGGGGGATTTTCAAGTTATTAAACATTTTCCCAGTTGCCCAGAGTCACCATCCCTTTATACTGAGTAGCTGATTATACAGCCATGAGACAACAGCCATCCCAGCTTCCAGTGCTTACCTTTCCAGCTTCAGCAAGAGCCCTTTTTCCTGTCACCATCTTCCAAAAGGAATGCCCAATTTATGAGACATTTACTTTCCCCAGGGATGGGTGTTAAGTCCCCCACATTTCCTGAAACCAAGTAGTTTCAGATTACTGAAGTGTCCCCTTTCCCACTGCATGAGATACCTGAGTCGGATGAGTCCTCCTTGGCCAGTAGTGCAACAGGAATGAGCTCCTACACTTCACCGAGTGACCAGGTAGACAGTCTCATAGAGTTTGCAAGGAAGATTAGGGTGAATGCTTAAACTCAGGTTGAGGACAAAAAAAATGCCCACTTGATCATACTGGAGTTATGAACTTAAATCGTACTACTTAGGCACTGCTGAACTCCGCTACTGAGGTCCTGCAGGTGCCCAGGAGGATGGGGTGTACTCAGTTGCATAAGGTTTGCAGCTAAACAATTAACCTACACGTTTGGGAGTTCACAGCATCATATATATGAGCAAATGAGGCCTGAAGGACTCCCAGTTGCTTATTTGAGACACAACACCAATGAAACATAGGAGTCACAGGATCAGAACGACAGATACACACACCATGGGAGAAGGGAGCTTGGTGGTCTGTTCCTGAGAACAACTTGATACCATCCAGTGAAGACAGAATCGTGAAGTGAAGACCAGAGCAAAAGCACCCACCTCCCAGACGCCTGACTGACTCTACTCCAGCCATTTCTGAGGGGTCTTAATGGTTTTTAAGCTATTTTTTCAAGTCACTCAGATAGTTCAGTTAAACCTAAAATTGTTTTGCTGTGATCTCTACTGTCTATGAAGGCATTTACCACAAGTCTGCATGTAGAGCCTTAAATTTGAGGAAGGAATTTCAGATACGTACTTCAGATGCACCTTCAGTGTGGCCAGCAGAACCACTTTCTCCTCTGCTTTTCAAAGCACTCAGGCAGCGAGTTTAAGAACTGCACAATTAGATCAATCTGAAGGTGCTCCAAAAGAGCAATTGTAGAAATAAACGCTTCTCAAAATGGGAATACTGTTTGTCTTTCTATTCCTTCAAAGCATTACAAAGTGGAGAGGAAAGCAAACAAATCTAGTGCTTCTTCATGCTAGTTAAAAAAAATAATAATAAAGAAACCCACAACACCACAGCATCTTGCCCGTATGGTTACTTAAAACATGGGAATGAGGGGAACAGAATGACTTATCATCGGGAGATTCATTTACCAGTAAAAATGAACCTGTGCTGCGGTGATGCATTTGCTAATGAGGCCTTTGCACTGAGCTATACACAGGTGTAATTGAAGTTATAGCCGTTCACTCACCATTCATTAAGGAGTTATCAATTTATTCATTTAATACATTCTGTGGAATCCGACTATTAAAGGCAATGGGCTGAATTCAAACTTGATTTAATACACAGTTTGGCTCCCTATAATGTATGATAGGCACACCAGCTAGAGTCTGTACTCCAACCAGACCTTTGCTTTCTTGAGTCCCTGCTAGGTGGCTGGGCCCAACTGCAAGCAGCAAGACTTGGCACTTAAGGAAAAAAGTCAGACGACTTTGTAGGATTTAGCTTTTGCATAGCACAGAGGTCATACAGGTTTTTAAAACAGAAAATAATATCAGTTCAAAAGCATATATTCATAGATCAGAGAAATGAAGATAAACCCCACACATTTATTCTTCTCCTGCTACTCCAGATTTCAAGGCCCCTCAGAGAATATCAGATTCAAACACCCTTAATGTAATGCAGACATGAGCTAGCTTTCTGATCTCTCACTGGGCTTGCTGACCCTCATATATCACGCCCACTATCACCTTCCTCAAGTAGAGCTAAGCAATGCCTTTGGCATCATAGCCACCAACATCTTCCAGCAGATTGGGAGATTACAGAACGCAAGACAGCACATCAATGTTACCAATGCTCAAAACGAAGCCAGACTCCAGGACCGGATGGTGCCTTTCAGCTGGTCTGGGGTGCAGAAAGCACAAGACATTTGAGAAACCATCTGGACTCTACAGTACTGTGGGTTTGGCATGAGGTCCATGAGCTTCCACAATGGCAAGTGGGGCACCTGCTGAATGAAAAGTACCCCAGAGAGTTTGGCAAGGGGAATAACAAGCCCCTCAGTCCAGCCCTGGTCTGGCGGATGGGTTTACCTCTTGGACCAAATGGAGAGAACAGCAGGAGATGTAGTGAGGGCAAAGGTAGCCACTGGTGAAGCTTAAGCTCAACAGAAAAACCCAATTAAAGCACAAGAGAAATAGCTCTGCAGTCTGTTTTTCACTCATTCCACTAATCCAGTTGGCTTCAAGAGGAGCCTACCCCTGATGCCCCAAGGCAGTACATGGACAGATGCACTGCTTGCCCCCTCCACATTTGAGGGTGAACTTCTCCATCCCACACACAGGGTCAAATTAGCCAGCAGGACCCCAGCCCAGTCTCCAGCTGGCCAAGCTCATTAAGTCTTTAGTTGCCAGGAAGGCAGTTGTGGCCAGCTGTAAGGCTGATACCCCCTTGCAGAGCCTGCCAAAGGTCAGCAGTCATCAGCTGGCCAGCTGTAGGTCTTCCTGTGGGACCCCAAGGTCCAGCTGAGAGAAGCCAGGAGAAGTGATGAGCGAGTCAAGAGCTCTGCAGAGGAGGAGGAGGAGGAGGAGGGGAGGGAGCAGGTCTGGGGTGGGGAGAAGTCAGCTGTCTGCAGTGGTTAAGTCTGACTGCTCTTGAAAGCAGGCTGAGCAGGGAAAGCAAAGATGCTGAGTTTCCCCTGAAATGCAGCCGTGAATTTGGGGTGTTCCTCAGCAGTTTTTTTTACAAACAGTATGGACTAAGACCTCTTGATCCTCCAAGAACTAATTATTAGAAGTTTTTCACTTTTAAAAGCCTTACCACAGGAGAAGATAGAAATTGATCTTTTTCTACAGGGAAAAGTAGGAAGTTTTTGTTTTTTTTCCCACACAAGTAACTCAGAAATACAAAAATAGAGCAAGCAGGGTTTTTGTTGTATGTGAGAGATCTTTGCTAGGCTGCTATGTTAGTTTTGCATACTACAGTGGAATTTTTGATCTGTGATTATAATATATATTTCACTGAAGATGTCTGCTTGCTTGCTTTCTTAACAAAAGATAGAAGAAGCTTTTCACACACACAAAAAGCACAGCCAACCCCTTATTCAGAATATGAAGCAAGAAAACATGTCCTTCAGAGGCAAAACTAAAATAAGAAATTAATTTTCTTTTTAAAATGGCACAAAATGATCCCTTTCATTCAGTGAGTGGTAGCCAGAAAACTTGCAGCTCTGTATTACATTGCTCTGGCATCCAGAGGCATCCCTCCACCTGCCTGCAAGGTCAGCCACGTGTCTGTGCAGCACCTGCAGTGCTCAGCCAGGTTGCAGGAGCTGAGAGAGGTGCAGCTCGGGCTTTTTTAGACCATCATCTTCTCGGGTATTAGCAGGCACAACCTTCTTTCAATAAACTTGAGTACAGAGAATACAAATCTTTCTTTTCAGTTACGCGTGCTATTATTATTGAATATGCAAATCTGACCACAACAGCATATCTTCCAAGACAGCAGCCTTTTACACCTTGTCCTTCCCAGTCCACAAGCTAGAGGTGGTTTCCTGGTTCTAACTTGCACTCCTTTTGAGGATTACAGCACACTTTGGCTCATGGGAGCTTTGTTTATAGATGTCCTGTAATTAAGAGTTTGTTTGCTTGATGTGTATAACAAAAGCCTCAGATTGTAATCTCATCTAGTAGGACCGAGGAAGCTGCGGGCAAACATCCCACAGATGGGATAACTTCTCCTCACTCTCTGAAAAGCTGCTTCTCAGAAGTATTGACCTTTTTGCAACTCTTAAAATGTCTGCCAGCCAAAGGGAGGTGTACATTACCAACATGTGATTTGCTAGTGTTACTCCGCATACCTCACAGGCGATGGCTTGCCAAGGTCAGCACCCTGCAGAATGAAATGCTGCAAGTTCTCCAACTTAGCTCATTTTAAAGCACCATTTACAAAGATCTGCTCTGTATTAGACCCTGCCCTGAAGCAGCATCCTTAGGACTGTATTTTGGTTAAAAAGAGCGAGCACCGCAGCATTGCAGCCATGTGTGAGGAATCAAGAATAAAATCAGTGGCGCTCACAGCCCTGCATAAGGATTTTTATGAACAGAAGGTGCAGGAAGCGATTGCCTGTAACCAAGAAAAGCCTGTGTTTGAGATAAGGCACTTCCACCTTCCTGAAGGACCTGTAATGACAAGGCTGTGTGAATATCTTGTTTGTACCTCTGCAGGACCTCAGTCCAGGGGTTTCAAACCACTTTTTTTACACAGTGATTACTTGAGACCTTGGGAGCACTAGAAAGCTCGTTCTGGTTAAGGCTCCGCCCGAATTACTCTGTAGGAAAGGAAACAGCCCAAGGTTACACAGCAAGGGCAGAAGGTGATTTTGAGGGAAGCGGCGCAGGAGGGGGCAGGCTGGCCTTGCCCTGGGTCACAAGCACAGCTGCCCGCTGCCCACCTCAGCAGCCCAGGCAGGTAGGTGGCACCTTGCTTTCTCAGCAGCCCTTTGCAGGGGACATACATGGCCCCCCTGGTGTGCTGCAAGGATGGGGGCATCCCGAAGCCAGGCTTCCTTCATCTTCAGTTCAAAAGCGCTGCCAAAGAGCAGTCAGGTGGCAACTTTTGGTGACATGACTAAGCTGGGCCAGGTTCAAATGAAAGATTTATCAGAGGTGAAATGCCACTTCCAGGCCCCTTGGCCACCCATCACTAACAACATAGGCACAAATAGCAAATACATCCTTATCCCATGCTGGCAAGGGGTATAGCCCTTCCCACTCAGAGTGTTTATCATAGGAGATATATCTAGATGCTCTAAATGAACTCATCTCTTCACCTGGTCTCTCTCTTTTTTGGAAGGGGGTTTGGGAGAAAAGTTTTGGATTACAACTAGAGAAGTGCATAGGCCTGGAAAATTTTCATGGTAGAAAGATTTAGTTTTGGTGCCTGGAAGGAAATACTCGTTAGCTGAAATTCACGAAGACTTGACCTGGCCATTTCTAGACCCATGTAAATAGAGTAACAAATCTTCACCCTGGCTGGGGGGACCAAAATCATTAGGAACAAAAAGATCGATACTGCTTTCTGAATATTGCAAAATGTACCTTGTGGATTGTGTAAGAGATACTTGTGGTTTGTTGTTACTAACTTTACTAAATTTGTCTCTGACAAAGCACTGAGAATGACAGGGAGTACAGCTCCCCATCAGGGTATCACAGCGAGATCATACCGTTGTTTTACAGAGGAGTCAGTGCGCCAAATCCTGGAACAAGTGTTCAATTTTCATACCCAGAAAAACAAATGAGTACTTTGCTGTGGGGGTGGGGGGGATTGAGTGAGGAGAGGGGGGAGAGAAGGAAAGAAGACAACTGTGAAATATTTTTACTCTTGCAGAAAATAAAGAAAACCTGGCCATAGCAGGAGAGAAATGGAGGGAGAATTTGAACCATCCACATTTTTGTTCCTCCAATCCTCACTGGAGCTAGGAGAAACAAGCTTCCAGGCCCCAGCCCTGCAAGATACCCGATCTCCCAGCCCAGAACCACCGTGATGAAGCAGGTCTTCAGGAAGACAGGAGCCTGGGGTGACCAAATCTGGGCTGGGGCTGAACATGGATGCCCGGTAGGCACCCCGCAGCTGGGACTCGTTGCCTTCCCCAGTACCAGGGAATGTACTTGAAGAACCAGCAGGCCAGACAGCTTTCTTACAGCACGTTTTATTTGCAGCAAGGGTTCCAGGGTATCGCATGTGTCCCGAGCCCCGAGGTCTGTCTGCCCCGGAGGGACCCCGGGTCGGGGCGCTGTGCCCCGAATCCTGTCAAGCAGCTCTGGGTCGGACCCTCTGGCCCGGAAAGCGTTTGCAGGACGCGGCTGGAGAAGCGGGGCTATCCCGAGGGTACG
>VZRU01014813.1:392004-405668 GCA_013398155.1 Pedionomus torquatus
GGAAACAAAGGGAGGGAAAAAAAAAAAAAATAAAAAAAAAAAAAGAAATACAAGTGAAAAAGAAAAATACAAGCCAACTTCTCCCCTCCCCCCAAAATCCCATGAGCTCAGGGTGCAGCAAAGGGAGGTGAGGTGGGGTCTTGGGAATCTGTCTGGGCACAGCAGGTGACCCGGTCCCCACTGCAGAACCCGCAGGGACATGACTGGAGGACAAAGGCTTAAGGCTGCACAGGGAGCCCTCCCCCAGCCCACCCCTCACACCCTCAGCACACGCTCCTTGCCCTGGTGCTAAGTATAGATCTATAAGGAGAGATTTCAAAGGCAGCCATCACTCTCCAAATAGACGGGTTAATATTTTCAGAAGAAGCTCCTGCTATTCCCCCCTCTCCCCCCCTCCTCCCTTGAAGCATGCCATTCCTGTGACCCAAGCCACCCGGGCCTGCCCAAGGTTAGGAGCCAAGCTCACTGTTCCTCTACACACAAGGGGAAGGTTGCCAAGGCAGAGCCTTGCTGCGGTGCTGAAGCACCCACAGTTATTGTACCTCGGCTTAGCCTTTTAATCTGAACTTTCCCACGTTGCCTGTGAGGTGACAGGAGTGATTCCAGGTGACTGGGTTACAGTCTGATGAGGCTTTCTGGACAGCCCCCATCCGTGACAGTGTTTAGGGCGAGCAGAGCCCAGGCATATGGTGTAGCTGCAGTTTGATCTCTTAGGCCTGGAAAGGCATATAGAGCTTCCTAGCCTCCGAGACAGAAATGGAGCTTGTGATCTCTCTCTGTTAGCTTATACTCTAATGTCACAATGTGTCTAGGCTTCTTCTATATCAAGAAAGAGAAGGCATGGGAGAATGGCATGTTGCCTCTTTCCCTGGGCTGCCTTGGTTCCTTAAATCCCATGTAATTTCTCTGTGTAAATGTATCTATACGTGTATGTGCGTAAATATATGTCCATGTCTACAGACAGACACGCATATGTATGTATATTTATGTGGATAACAAAGTTTCTTTCTGTGTGTGCATATATGCATGTACACTTATATCCGCACACATGTGTATGCTTTTTCATAGAAACTCATAAGAATAAACAAAGAGTGAGTGAAGCCCCTGAAATACCACAACATCTCTTCAGGTGTAGGTTCTAACTTCATTCTTTCTGAAGGGAACTGTGGCACTTCTGTTCATTCCTCAAAAGCTACAATGAAATTGATCATTGACTCAACTGTTTTTCCCAAACTGATTGTAAATGAATTTTCCAGAGATCAAAAATCTTGTTGCGATTTTGCTTTGACCAAATCAGTGTTGTTGGAATGTATTTCACTTCTGCTTTAATGAGGTAGAACAATATCCAGTTTTGGATGAGACAGAGAAGTTCAGACTGTTCTCATTGAAACCAATTTTGATATTAGTATTTCAGCACTGAGGTTTTTTTTCTTCGTCCTCAGATTAAAGAAAGGGTGGCCTTGAAGTTAAGGAGCTAAACGTGACACTGTTTATCAGTTTCCATGCTCTGCAACTTGCTCGCTGTTCAGCCTTTGACTGGTCATTTAACTTCCCTGCTATTTAATTTTCTACCTTTTAAAAAAGGATATAATGTTAACCTTTACCCATCCTTTGTGTTTCTCATTTAATCTTAGTGCTGTCCAGGGAGGAGCCATACCTTCGTATTACATGCTTTGGAGTTCCTCCGGAATGTTTGTCCCATACCATTAGTGATGGCAGCAATAAAATAAAAAATAAAGAAGTCTGCTGATCATTTAAAACATTTTCACATTTACTACAGTGTTTTTGTTTTTTAATCTCTAGTTTTTTCGCTACTGCTCTGGGAATATTTGGAAAAATGGAGAGGTGAGATCTGGTAAGGTGCACATATGAAAGTTTAGTTTAAAGGAGAAATAGCATTACCAAATTGTTGTTGTCATCCTTTTAAGAGTTTTAACTGGACTTAGGGAGTTGGGAAACTTAGAAGTTTAGAAGGCAGATGCTTCTTCTGTTGTCAACAGACATTTTTTTCTAAACAGGAAATAAAATAAGAAGTTCCTTCTTTCTGGCACTTAGTGCTAAACAGATTTGGTTCTTCACAGTAACCTGGGCACAGTGGCGTCAGCCCTTTATTGAGGAAAACTCCTATTAACTGTAACTGAATTTTAATTTGAATTAGGTCATTCCATTTCTCCATCACACAAGCAACTGGAATTTTGCTGTAGCGATCACAATGCGTCTCCTGTTCCAGTTCCTTGGTGAATGTAACACAGCTAGGAAAAAACCCTGGCATGTTTAAACAGTGTCCTCAGTGATGTTCTCCGTTACAAAAGTGGATCAAGTGCAGCATTCAAAAGTTGGTGCTGGTCTTTTTTTCTCTTCATGCATTGCATTCCAGATCACGTTAGATATAAACACAAAGACATGAGAGGAAGTAAAAACATGTGAGTGAGAACCATTGGACATAGAATTGGAAGGAGGATCGGAGCAGAACCCCACTTGCAACTTCAGTCTGCCTGATAGCCCCTTACAGAGAAACTCACTCTTGGTCTGTGAAGCCAATTCTTTATTATACTGTGGTACTTTACTGAGAATATACTTTCAGTATATTTACATGAGTAAAATATGAGATGTGCTGTATTTCACTAGTCTACAAGGTTTGTTATCTTACCAAAATATTTCAGTAAGTCAGTGAGTAGTAAATTCAGTAAGTGGTCAGGATGACCCAAATCCAAGAAGGATGCACTGTATTTTAAGTCACAGCCGATCTCCAAAACTTTGATGCCTCCAAATTAACTTTTCCACTTAAAAGTTAATTTTAAAGAGACAATGGTGGTTGAATAATGAGCTTGGATCTTCCCAGGTCACTCATGACACCTTATGGTTTAAGCAGAAGTTTAGTCCAGATTATAGAGAAATATTTTGTCCTCTAGGACCCACATAGCACTGTAGTACCACTCCAAGCACCTCCTTTTTCTCGTTCGTACTCCTCAAGATTCTTCCACCCAGAGGCATTGTGTATTTTTAATCTCTGATCTTTTTGACCCTTCTTTGCAGTGGCATCAGTAATCAGTGGGGATCAGGCATATCCACTCCTATGCTGCACCATGAAAGGGCACCTAAGCAAAGGCGAAATTTGCAGCCAGTCTTTGTTCTATTCACACACAATACCCACCTTGAATTGAGTGGTGGTTAGATACCTTGGCTACCAGCTAACGGTTCTTAAATTGCTTCTTACATATGTCTGAAGTGCAGGTTATCAGTGTATGTGGACATACTGGGGATCTCTCAATTTGTTTGCACTTCAGATATGGAAAATTTTCTGTTCATGCTCTCCTTTTTCTTTTCCTTTCACACTCATATTCAACAGCATCTCTCTTAGCAGAAAGTTTTCAACATATTTTGTTGTTAATATACGATGCTATTAATCCACATTTATTTGTCTTAAATAGTTTATATTCTTCAAAACTTGTCTTTCACCAGTTTTCAGAAATACCTCTAACATGATGCCTTCTGCTGATATTTCTAATGTCCTTTTTTTTTTTTTTTGTCACAGGAGCAATTACAGCTTCTTTTTCAATTTCAGCACTTTTAATCTAATTTCTCAACAGAAAATAAAAAATTATAGTTTCAAGGCAACTACTTCAAGTAACTCTTTGATACAGAAAAAGTCTACTCTCTCACTTCTGTCCTGTTAAAAAACGAGAAAACCTTGACATGTTGCCACACTGAGATTTGCTCTTGAAACAGTAGATTATGCCAAGGATTGCAAAAATTGAGGAGAATGAGACAATTCATCGCTCCCTTCGGAAGGAAATTTTAAGCAGATGGTAAGAACTGAAAAATCTTTACTTTTTAAAGATGTTTGAAATGGTTGAGAGATGCGGAAACTGTAAGGGAAAAGTTGGTGCCCAAAAGATAGGTAATCTGGTAAAGAACATACATTTATCTTTGAATCTACAATTTATTACAGAAATTTTTGGTGAACAGGGATTAGAGATTTCCCCTGAGTTTTCTTGAAAGTCTGGGCAGTTGAGACTCTAAGGGGAACCAGCATTTCTTACGCTGACAGTGACCTATGGGAAATCAAAGCAAAAGAACTTTACTGACATTCTTGCTACTGGAATAGTGTATATGGAACTCATGGCTTGTGGTGTGTAGGAGCACTTCTTAGCTGAACTTCATTATCTCTTTTTGCCTTAAAATGGCTGAATTTCACGGAGGTCTGCAGCAGTACCATGGACCAAGCTTTATTTCTTGTATTTATGTATGTTGTTAGACTACCAGCTGAATTTTGCTTACCTAGACTCTGTTGTTTACTTGACCCTATTCAAATTCTACTTGATATTTGCATATCTGCATTGTCACTGGAGATTTAGGAGCTGACTTGAGGAAGTGTGTGTACTGTGCACCCCAGTGCACGCGTGTAAGTATGTGCCATTTCAGAGAATTTAAAAATGTGGGAACAGCCATCCCTCAAATGCAAGTTTGGCAAGTGGAGTAGTGAATGGTAATAGCTTCTGGAGCTGGGAAGCTGGAAAGGTGGAAACCTGGAAAACACAACTTTGTATAATTTGATGGCCTTTTTGGGGGAAGATTTAAAAAATCTTATTCCCAGAGGCCTTGGCTGTATAGCTGTTCCAAATGATTGTTGTTTTCCTTTGATTGGATATGGACTTTAGTGTTCCTATCAGTTACAATGCTGTTAGTATCTGAGAGGTGCAACCTTGCTAACTAAACAGACTCCTGGAGTTCAGTGTGGTAAGGTAGGATTTCATTGCAGCTCTCACGTTGGGCAGTTATGAGGCACAGTTCTACGTGGCAGATGCCACTGTCAGGGTCTACAGTGACAAATAGTCACCACTGCACAAACACATTCATTTTACTCCAGGACGTTTCGCTGGGGAGCAGGGAGTGCCAATCAGCAGCCAGAGGCCCCTCGCGCTGCTGCTGGCTGGGCAAAGCATTTTCCGTGGTTCTGTGGACAAGCAGGCATTCCTTGCTGGAAGAAAGGTAGTGGTAATGACAGCTGTCTTCTACTTGGGATTGGGCAAAAAATGAGGGACATGAAATGTGACACGAGTACAAGATGCAGCATGTGCTATATAATATTTTTGCCATCACATTTTTGGTAATTACACAAAAGGCCATTTTTACAGTCATATACTTACTTGTCCATTTACAGAAAGCTGGAAGCATACAGAGTATTTTCACACTATTTGGTTTCAGAACACGATGACTCTGACATCTAAACCTAATCTCAGTTGAAAGGTTAAACCAGAGTTACTACTCCTAATTTTAATAAATATTAATTTAATTCTGCTAGTGAAAGGAAGGAAAGGATGTGTGGAGAGCTCAGTTCTGCCTCCAGCACTCAGGCTAATCACACCCCTGTTGTCTAGTGACAGAAAGAGCTTAGTGCTCTGACTCCAGAAAAATGACAGCTTACTTTTTGAGGGCTCAAAGGTGATTTTTGCAGAGCTGTGGATCTTCATGGAAAACTAGGATGATAGGGACTTGGAAGTGGAAGCTGTGAAGATACAGTGAAGGTAATGGATGTAGGCAACTCCCTCAGCAAAACCAAGGATGTTTAAAACAGCCCATCACAAAACCATTTCAGTTTGTGCTGAAAGGTTGCTTTTTATACATAAATTGTATTGAACTGCTTCATCATCCATTGCCAAATACTCTTGGTTTCCTGGTGTTAGGTCTCTGACATAGGGGTGTGCTAATTTAATGAGCCGTTTAATTATAGATAAATAGTATTGGATAATTAAGATAAAGTTAGTAAGCTGTAGTTCAGCTGCAGGCATTACTTGGTCTTGACCTATTTCTTGGTGCTTCATTAATTCAGTCCTCAATTACTGCATGCACATGTGGATTTAAAATGCAGAAACAACTGAAATGGGAATCTCTTGAGATATTACTCAAAATATATCTAAATATTGCCAAATATATTTAGTTATAACTAAATATATTGAAAATAATATTGCCAAATTATAGCTAAAATATTGGTAGTAATGCGATCATGTCATAGCCCTGTAGAATTCCCTGATTTTACCTATTTTCTCTGTTGTCCATAATTTCAAAATTTAATCATTTTATTTTCAGTATTCTTCTGCCTTTGTGGACAATCAGTCTACTTCATAATTTTGAGGAAGTGCTTATTCCACCGTGATTTGTACTTTGTGCATTTTACATGATTTGTACTTCGAGGTTTTGTTCTCCCATATGTCATCGTTACCTCTTGCTTGCCACATCCTACATCGCTCTTAATTGAACAAATAAAACTTGTCATATACTTTTTTATGGCTTGCTTAAGATCCTTTGAGTAGTGTGCCGTCGATCTTTTACAGTATATGGTAAATATGGAATGTTTGGTTTGCTGTCCCATTACATTTTCTGCTTTAGCAGAGATAATTGCTATGTTCTCCTCCAGTTCCTCCTTGGATAAAACAATTAGCTTCGCTGAGTCAGTCTCAGCTTTGAAAAGCAAGTATGCACCATCATAATTTCCATAAATATGTTCCTGACTAATTTGAATGTAATGTTCACAACATGTACTTTGGGTAGTCTGATATGTGATGATTCCCTTTCCAGGCATCAGCCAGATTCCTTTCTCTGTGTAGCTTCTCACAAGTCTTTTGATTGCTGTATATCTATAATCTTTGGGCTTTTCTGGGCTTTAATGAAAATAAATAAATAAATAAAAGAGGTATTTTCTATTTTCTTCCACTCTTTCTGTGTTTTAGCAAGAAAAAACAGGTTTTCACAGATCTACCTGGTTTTACCCCTTATGAATACACTAATCTTCAAATTCTTTCATTATTTATTCTGATTTCTTACCGTCTCTCCTTGGTTTGGTCTGATACACTAGTTGGTGTATCTGGGGGCCCTTTTGCATCAGTTACAGTCTCCTGCACCTGCTGGCTTCTTCTAATCATTGAAAGACAAACATAGTTCTGTCCCTCTTGGTGATAACCTAGTCAGTTGTCCACCTGGAATATACCTCAAAAGTCTTTAAAGTTTTATCAAATACAGGGATGAAGTGCTCAAGGTGCCAAAAATTACTTGCCATGCTGCTGTCCACCAAATCTGTCATCTGTATTTTCTGAGAAAGGCCAATATCAGACACTTCAATGGAAGATACAGGATGGTCTCAAGAGGTTTCAACAGAGGTTTGTTCCAAATTCCTTCAGTCACAATAGTATGAACCATCAAACATGAAGCCTGTATCATCTTCAAACTTAAAAAAAAAAAAAAAAAAAAAAAGGATTGATATTGGTATGAAAAATAGGAATTATCAGTANTATAATGCCGGGAAGTAGAGAAAATGTTCATACCAAATCCCAAATATGGGCTTTCAAAAGGAAAATAGCTGTTACTTTTGGGAAACAGAATCTATTGAGAGAAAAACTTCCAGAAAGTAATTTGCTCTGTATTAAATAGCAATAATGACCTTGAATCCGACATATATTGTATCATGTTGTTATTGGAACCTTTTGCACAGCTGCAAAACTCTTTTAGGCTGTGAAGGTCATTCTGTTATTCATCTGTGAGTCATTTAAGATACATGTTTGTAAACAAGGCTGATTACCTGTGATCTGTTAGTGCAAGAAATACAGCACTCTTGTATTCCTTTACTTCTCAGTTTTGATTGTTTCACATGATTTCATTTAATAACATCTGCATTCTGCATTTTTTATTCTAAAATGTCACTTGCTTTGAGACTCCTGAAGGCTCAAAACCGTGTTGTTTACGCTGGGGTGTGGATTTATAGCATGGTCTCAGAAACATGCTATGAGGATGTGGTGCAAAGGAAACTGTGAATTTGTTGTTTGAGGTAAGTAAATGTCTGTGACAGCTAGTTCTGTACCATGTTAAAGCGCCTTTTTGATGCTCCAGGAGTACAAAGGAATCTTATGGTCATCCTAAAAGAGAACATGAAATTTCTCAAGGTGCAGAAGTAACCTTGGCTGAGCCGACACTCTTCCTTCTCTGTGCATTCATCTGGCTCATAGGACTCACGACAGGAATGGAAAGGGGATAGTATTCAGCAACGTTGCAGACAAAATAGATGTTACCCTTCTCATTCTAGTCAGACTTCACAAAAACATCTCAAAAAATGCCTGTATTTAATTTTTCACCATGTTTCAATGGAGAACATTTCTAAGAAACTGGTTAGACTAAAAGATCGCCAGATACCCTCTCTGCCTGCAAAAACGATAAAAAATAAGGTTTTAACTGAATTGATAGAAGTGCTTGAATTCTTGAAGAAGGTGGACTGATTATATGTTTTGGGGAAATGGTTTGATAATTAAGCACTGAGGAAAAGTTTAGAAGGAAACACAATCTATTCTGACTAGATAAAATCCCTATCTTAGATATGCATTCTGAAACTAGTAACTGGACAACATATAACTATGTTGATACTTAGAGAAAATAGTGAGAAAATATTTTTGTTGTGAAGTGTGAACCAGGTTTAGAATCTGTTGACCTGCAGCGTCATTATTTTTAAACAACATTTGTGTATTAAAGCAGGCTAATAGAAATATTTGGCTGGAAGTATTAAGCATTACCATTATTACTTTGAAGTATTATTGATTACCATATAATAACTGAAAAATGGGACAGAAATAATTGCGCTCCAGGAGCTCTTAGGTAAGCTCCAAGTGACGGATAAGAATTTAATTTTATTTTGATAGGTCCATACATAGTAGCCTAGTCATGTTCAGTGGGATCTGCTGAATACTTTGGACTTCTAAAAGTGTTTAAGTGAGATGACTGATTATAGCTGATAAACATAATTTTATGAGAATACAATTAATTTCAGAAACTTCACATTGGAATTGCTGCCTCAGCTTGGGACAGGAGTAGTGGAGCAGCAGTAGCTTTTCAGTAAAGGCTGCAGGTGGTTTCAGAAGCTGGATGGTATATGAAAATGGAGGAGTTAAAACCAGATGAGTTCAGAGCATGGCATTTACCAGTTCATGTAGGTGCGCTTTGTCTTTCTTCTTTGGAACTGGTTACTTGCAGCCATGTTAATCAGCAAGTTGTAAATTCAAAAGAGGAGGTAATGAGAGCAGCTGTGCTTACAGCTGGGAGGCAGTCTTCAGGGTAGGACTCTATTCATAGATTGCTTTCATCTTGCATTCACGTTGCTGCCGTCAATAAGCCATGTCTTGCTTTGAGGAAGCAGGCTCTGTTTAATTCAATAAAAGATGTAAAAGACAGAATTCGTATTTTAGAACTCAGTACCAATCTGGAAACTACTACAGGAAAAGAAGCAATCAAACTGAACTGGTCATAGTAATCAGGAATATGGCTATCACTGCTAAAGTCATTGGTGCAAACACTGAAAACTCAACAACTTTGACATTCACTGAACAATATCAAATCATCCAAATTTCTGCTTTGGCTGTGGAGGAAAGCATCAGTAGTTTTTATATCAATTTAAAATTTCTGAGTGGTGTTCCTACAAAGTAAGTTGAGCCAACTCAACATGTACGAAACAGAATCACCCAACAAAGATCCTCATCTGTAAGCATCAAACAAATAGTTAACAATAGCATAATGAAGCTTTGTCATCTTTAGAAGGTACACAGTGATGAATATAAAGCTTCTGAAATGTTTACAAGAGTGATCATTAGAAGTGACATTGGTAGGACAGAAGTTGTCTGTGATGTTGATTGTCCATGAAGAGTCAACCTGTTCTTTTGGCATTTTCAACATTTCAAGGCAAAGCCTCATAAACCTTTAGGGTTATTATGGTAGTGACATTATTAGAAACCACAGAGAAGCTTTTTCTACAGTCTTTCCAAGAAGATGGCTTTTTATTGTTACAAGAGAATTAGAAATCGGCATCCAAGATATCAGTGTCATTAGTGAAGAATGGCCAAGAAAGATTGCCAACTAATTAATTGAAATTGCTTTGGGAGAAGAGAGCCCTCTGAAGGTTCTGGATTGCCAGTGTTGTTCCATTTGGATCCAAAAGTCATGTCAATTTACAGAAAGAATTGGTATATATACACCTTTTGTCTTCAGTTAGCTGACACTAGGCGTGAGTATTTCATGGAAGAAGGAGTTATGAGGGTGATCACACAACTGGCACCATCTTTACAAACTGTATCATCTATTATACAAGCTGAAGGGTAGTGTGTCAGTACATTCAAGCAGCATTAGTGCCTCGTGGCTGCTATATTTGGCTGTCCTTCCAAACAGAGAATATGTATTTGCAGAATTTGATTTTACGCCGGCAGCAGCTATAGTTTATACATGATAAAGAGTCTGCAGAATCTCAGATTATCACCTCTCATTGAGGTGCTTTCTTAGATAAGCATCTCAAATTTGACATTTCTATGGTTCCAGTAAGTTTGTAACATTTCACATGAACTGTTTTCCAGAATTCCAACTGTTCAGTACTATGATTATGTCCTGATGCTGGGTTCAATTAGCAGTGAACTCGCTGAGCATATTTGGGAAGTTTTAAGCTGCTTGTAAAGTCATGAATCAGCAGTAAGAAGAGAAAATATGAGACTGAAAAAAAGCAGTGTCACTTTCTTGAGATGTGTGACAGTCTCTGACAGTAGATAAATATGTGCTCACAGTGAAATTCAAGAAAGAATTTTATGATCAATACAGAAACTGCCTACAATGATCAAATGATTTTTTTTTCTCACCAACACAGGTTATCTAATCAAAAAGAAATTGCAACTGTGTTTTTCTTTCTGAAAAAAAGTTACTGAGTCATCTTACACACAGCACATTCAAGAACTGCATGCATGCACAGAGCAATAGTTGTGCCTGTTACCCAAACTGACACCAGTGTATAGAATTGTAAATGAGACTAACATTAGTCAAACTACTTAAAGATTACTACTATTTTACAAGAGCTCCACAAGAAGACATGACCTAGAATGGTCTTGTCAACTATCCCAGGCTCTTGCAAGGAATTAGCTTTCTGACAGATAGCTTTTAGATGTGAAATATCTTGAGATTATTTTAATCACAGATATCTGAGGTAGCAACTTGAATTCTTCATCATTTGCTTGCGACCTTTTAGTATCAGACAACTGAATTGTGTCTGTTACACCAACAGCTTTTTCATTAACATGGGAAATTCCATCTCAACACAAGGAAGAACTTTATTTTGAGGGTGACAGAGCACTGGAACAGGCTGCTCAGAGACTTTGTGGAGTCTCTTTCTCTGGAGATATTCCAAAGCTGTCCAGTGTGCTTCAGGTGACCCTGTTTCAACAGGGGGACTGGATGATCTGCAAAGGTTCTTCTAACCGTTGCCGTTCTGTGATCCTGTGATTTGAGCTGTCATTGCGCACAGCTGATCCCATCAAGCAGCCATGACAAACCATATTGGAGACAAACAGAAATGCAGATATTCTTAAAAGAGGTTGCATGATAACACTTGTCAAGTTCTCATTGTTTTTCGTAGCACCCATTGTCCAGTGTACTAGCATTAGTTCAGCAAGAAGGTGGTATCTTAGCTCAGATCTTTCTGATCTTAACTCTGTCCTTCCTAAGGCAATGCAGCACTAGCAAGAACAGTTTGGATTAATCTTTGCCATCCTTAAATTCCTTTTTGCCACAATAACTCATATCTCATAGAAACTATTGAGCTGGACCAAATGGCTTCCTTCAAGAATTACCAGGGTCATAGAACTTGTCTTTTATGTAGTCTCCCTCCATCATCCACATACTTCTTGTCCTTTGACACAGTAAACTTCCAGAAGTAGCTTGTGAATTCTTCTAATTTTTAGTACAATGGAAAAAAAAAGTAACATGTAAGAAATATATAATATGTGAGAAATTACCTGCTGGGTCAACCCGTCTAGCAAATAAATAGTCTGACTGCTTAGAAAATGCATACAAGCCTGGCCACATCTGGTCTTCCATTTCCTTTGTACTTCCTCAGTACAAAGAACTGTCCCATCAGGGATGTTATAGGGCACATCCCTCCCTAGATCTGTTATTACCTGTTTACAGACATCTTGCCCATGAATTATCAAATCGCTTTCTGAACATCACAATAATGTCTCACGTCCCAAAGTATTTTTAGCAATTACTTACGTCTGATAGTGCTTGCAGGATCAGGTCCCAAAAGACAGGCCAGTTAAGGGAAACCTAGATAGATAATCCATTTTGGAATAACCATAAGGGTCTTGGAGCTGCCAAGAGACATCAGGAAAAGCGTAGGTTAGCACATTCCCATTAGCAGTAATGCCATCAAGGGCCTGAATCCACATGGGGCTTAAGTGCCCGTGCCCCACTTTGGGGACAAAGTAGATTTTCAAACCTTACTGCAAAACCTTAGGGATGTCTGAAAAATATATGTGCCGTGTTTTTCTTCAGTAATTGACTTCATTAAATTCCCATAGGTATCTAAATATCATCATCTGGATATATGCAGAAATTCCTCACTGTTGGCGCTGCAGAGCATCTAGGTGCATTTTTTTTAATGTGCTTCTGCCTGTGCTCAGATCACACTTTCCTTGGACCTTGAACAAAGCTTAGACAGGGGCATTTGCAGCAGTTCAGGACTTACCAGAATGTCATTCTTCTTGATGAGACTCTAAGTACCTCTTAGAGAAATCACAAGATAAATGGCAATCTTGACAGAGCAAGACCCTGAGTAACGTGATCACACTTTGAAGTTGGCCTTGGGTTAGATGACCTCCATAGGTCTTTTACAGCCTAAATTATACTAATATTTGGTTCTAAAGCTGAGGAAAGGCAGTCATGAGCAAGATAAGAAAATAAAATGAAGACAGCAATAAGCCTGAGAATGTAAGATTAGCTTAGGCATGTTAGGACAAAATCAGAAAGCCAAAGAACAAAGCAAGAAATCACTATCAAAACCATTAAAAAGTAAGAAGAAACTTTCATTGTATGTTGCAATAGCAAGAGAACTGGGGGAGCCTGAACAGAGGGAAAGCCATTAACAGACAACTTAATGCCTCTGTCAATTCAAACAGATAATGAAAAGATGAAGTGTATTTATCTGGGTGACACAATTATTAGTCCTAGTAACAAAAGGGGAAGGAACCAGGACAGGACAGGAAAACCAAGGGATAAAATAACTATCAAAACTGGTTTGGCCTCAGTCTGTTTGGAGGGCTGGCTGAACTGATCTTGCTGCCATTCCCTGATAGCTTTGAGAACTTGTGGAAGATGAGTGAGATTTCAGAAGAGTATAGATTGGAAATGTGATGCATATTTTTAAACAGAAGGAAAGAGTGACTTGTGGATGGTGTTCATGTTCAATCTAAGTTTCTGTGAAAATACCAGAAAATGATACAATATTTGTATGCACCTGAAAGAATATAAAGGAGTAAAAAATGCCAATATTTACAAGACCTGGAGTAGTCTTGTTCCCATTAAGAAATCTTCAATGTTAAGCTGCCCCAAATAGATTTATTGTCCTGCCATAACAAGATAACATTTCTGGTGGTTATGGGATAAGCAGAATTAACTTACTTGATTTTAATTAATTTTTTTTTACAAAAAAAAGAAAAGATGCTTCACATGACATCCTCATATGAGGACTAGGAAATTGAAACTCCTATGGGGTGTTCAGCTGTTTGGAGTCTTGTCAAAGAAGGACTCTCAAATGAGGGACTTCCCAGGGTTCTCCTCTGGGAACTCCCTTTTTAATTAATAACTGAGAAGAT
>VZRU01014813.1:406122-495052 GCA_013398155.1 Pedionomus torquatus
AGGAAAGGAAGAAAAAAGAGAGAAAAGAAAATGTTCTCAACAACTTTTTTGTCTCAGTCTTCACTGTCAGCTCCTTTCCTCACATTGCCCAAGTTGAAAGACCAGGTGAAAACAGAGGCTATGAGAATCAAGTACTGCCCTCTGCAGGAGAAGACCAATTTTGAGACCTTCTAAGGAACTTGAAGGTACGTAAATCCATGGGACCAGATGAAATCCATCCACGGGTCCTGAGGGAGCTAGCGGATGAAGTCAATGAGCCACTTTTCAGTATATTTGAAAAGTCATAACAGTCTGGTGAAGTCCCTCCTGACTGGAATAGGGGAAGCATAACCCCCATTTTCAAAAAGGAAAATAAAGGAAGATCACAGGGAACTACAGGCTGGTCAGTTTTCACCTCTGTGCCTGACAGCTTATGGAGTAGATCCTCCTGAAATCTCTACTGAGACAAGGAGAATAAGGAAATGATTGGTGACAGCCAACATGGCTTCACAAAGAGCTTATCATGTCTGGCCTTCTACGAATGCAGTACAGCATTGGTAGACAAGGGGAGAGTTATCTACCTGGACTTATGTGAAGTGTATGACATTGTCCCACATGACATCCTTGTCTCTAAAGAGACACAGATCTGATGAATGGACCACTCAGTGGATCAGAAACTGGCTGGATGGTCACACACAAAGGGTTGTGGTCAACAGCTCAATGTCTATGTAGAAGCCAGTGACAAGTGGCATTCCTCAGGAGTCAGTACTGAGAACAGTGATGTTTAACATCTCTGTCAGTGACATGGACAGTGGGATAGAGTGCATCCTCAGCAAGTTTGCCAATGACACCAAGCTGTGTGGCATGGTTGACATGCTGGAGGGAAGGGATGCCATCCAGAGGGACCTGGACAGGCTTGAGAGGTGGGCTAATGCAAATGGCATGAAGTTCAACTAAGCCAGGTACAGGGTTCTGTACCTGGATCATGGCAATCCCAAGCACAAATACAAGCTGGGCAGAGAGTGGCTGGAGAGCAACCCAGAGGAGAAGGACTTGGGAGTGCTTGTGGATGAGATGCTCAACTGCATCCTGGGCTGCATCAAGTGTGGCCAGCAGGTCATGGGAGGTAATTCCACCCCTCTACTCTGTTCATGACACCCCACCTGGAGTACTGTGTCCAGATTTGGAGTCCTTGGCTCAAGAAAGACATTCATCTGTTGGAACAAGTCCACCGGAGGGCCATGAAGATGATTAGAGGGCTGGAACACCCCTCCTATGAAGACAGGCTGAGAGAGTTGGGTTTGTTCAGCCTGGAGAAGAGAAGGCTCCGGGGAGACCTTATAGCAGCCTTCCAGTACCTAAAGGGGGCCTACAGAAGAAAAGGTGAGGGACTCTTTATCAGGGAGTGGAGTGACAGGACAAGGGGAAATGGGTTTAAATTGGAAGAGGGGAAATTTAAATTAGATATCAGGAAGAAATTATTTACTGTGATGGTGCTGAGACACTGGAAGAGGTTGCACAGAGAAGTTGTGGATGCCCCATCCCTGGAGGTGTTCAGGGCCAGGCTGGATGGGACTTTGAACAACCTGGTCTAGTGAGAGGTGTCCCTGCCCATGGCACGGGGGTTGGAACTTTCCTTCCAACTCTAACTATTCTATTTAAAAAAAAAAAATATTTAAAAAATGTACTTAGTGTGGGATAACTGAGGAGAATTAAGGAGGGAAAAAAGAAAGGAAGCCTGGGTATTAGAAGTCTTGCAGGGAGGGAGAAGATCCAGCCAGGCTTGTGTAATATTTTTTAGTACTATACTTGGGTATTTGAAGAGCTGCCTTCCAGATTTCATGTGAGAGCCTGCCCCCCTCAGGCTACGTCCCTTTCTGAATGAATAGTTGAATATTCTTGAAAGTAGCAATTACTGGGTCAATACAGGCAGTGAACAATGCCTTAACCTGGGGATCAGCAGATTTGCCTAAGATTGGCTAAACATGGATAAACAGATCCCTGTTCTGAATCACGCAGAGGATGATAATAAATGTGTTTCCTGTGTATATTATTTGACAGCCTAAAATACATGCTTAGAGATTTACTCCTGGATTCTTTGTAGAAGAGGAAATTGGAATTGGCCATTCCAATTGAATTAGACAACAATTAAATGATAATTAGATGATGATTCCCTAACAAGAGGGTGTGACAGTCATTGAGCTGTGTGGGCACACAGAGGTTGCTACACTTTGCCACTTTTAATCTGCCTTCTCAGTACGCGTTGTTTCCTCAGTCTTATGAGAAATCATTCCTCGTAATTTCTGAGAGTGCCTTTCTCAAGCAGCTGATTTTCTACATGTTTTGAGCTTGCGCACTTACTTATCAGCTAAGGATTCTGCTGAACTGCAGGATGACTGAGAGTTAAGTGCTGTAACACTTAAATGTCCTTGAAGTTCCCTAGTGCAAGCCAACCTTATTTTATAGCATTACTGCTGTTTCAATACCTCTTTCTGATCTTCAGACAAAAAATAAAAAAAATAAAAATAAAAAGAGAACTTCAGACACAAAAGATCTTCATGGAATATGCAGTGGATTGCAATCTGTCAGGGCTGTATACTGAGGGCTTCTTGTGCCCAGGAGCCACAAGTGTTTCTAGCATCCAGGGGAGCAAGGGAAGCGCCTGCGTTTGGAAGGGCTCGCGGGCAGGAGGTGGCATCGGCTGCCCTGTGACCTCCCCGCTCCACTGTGGAACAGGACTGGGCTGAGCGTCCGGGCTATTTCGATGATGTTGGCCTCAACAGCTTCCACTGGCTCACTTCCTCCCCGAGGCTGAGGTTTGGATTACCCAGCAGTGCTGGCAGCCCCTTGTTGCCAGTCATGGGAACTTCTTTGGCACGGAAGCTTGATTTGAATTGTGTGTAAGCTGTGTGCAACACAAGGCTAGCCTCTGCTGACATACAAAGCCTAAAATTCTTTTTGCAGGCCTTCTCTAAAAAGAACTATGCATAGTTCTTCTACAACGAACGTTATCTCTCTTGTTTTCCTAAACGTCATTGAAAATACTCTAAATAGATAGTAAAGAACTGTTTTAAACTGATTTGTAATCTCTTAGAAATAAATTCACAAAAGCTTTCTTGTAGATTTGCTTCTTTGGAAAGATGAACTTTTTACCAAAGTTCATAAAAATACTGAACTTTGACTTACGTTTGGAATTTCTTTCTCAGAAAAAAGGAAAACACATCATATGATCTTGAATATCTGTGAAATATTTAATTAATACAATATTCTTATCTCCTAAGCATTTTAATACACACTGGGTAAAACGTTTACAATGGATTTTTGTTAAGTACAAGGTTCTTTTCATGCAGATATTTGCTCTATTAATATGGTTTCTTTAAGCTCATGTCTAAGTTTTAAATCCTTCTGGATTTGACACCAACTGTCCGTTTTGTCACTTGTTCACTAGCTTTCTCTCAATGGAAGCATTCTCCTTCTTTCAGCTGTTGTAGCAATTTTTTTTATTTCACAAAGTCTCCCTACAAGATGCTGCTGGACATTTTTCCAGGTTTTGGAGAACCAGATGATGTGACAGGCGAAAGTATTTCACAGCTCCAGTAGAGCAAATTGCCTCTTTGTTCCAGTGCGCATTCAAAACAGTAAAGCTTCAGGCTGACCCCTTCCAAGTTCTTTGTTGTTGTTTTGTGGTGGTGGTGGGTTTTTTGTGTGTATTTTTTTTTTTAAATCAGAATCAATTACTTCTGTAGATCAAGATTTTGTTGAAGTCATGCTTCCCTTTGCCAACCTGAATCAAGCTGGTTACCCCTGACCTGACGATTTAGCTGTTCCTTTACTATCAAGATCTTGAGTATCTGCTTGTGCAGATAAAGGTGTGTGATAAAGGGTGCGTGGATGCAGTGATCACAAGTTAGAAAAAAAATCTTTCTCTGAGTGCCAGTTGGCGCAGGTAGTGATGTCAGGGGTCCCTTCTGGTTTCAGAGAGAGCACACCAGTATGCAGGAGATGAATGGTTGTCTGGTTAAATTTTGTTCAGAGTCAGCATAGCTGAAACAATTAATCTCCATTAACTGGCAACCTGATATGTCCCCCAAACCTGCTCAGTAATGCTAGTAAAGGATAAGAAGAATTGGGAGGGCAAAAAAAGTGGGAAAATCAAGAAGTCATAGATGTATTTGTCTTCTTGAGCACTCAGGCACATTCTTAGTGTACAGTATGTTTAGTAGATATATTCTTACAATAATGGACACCCCACAAGAATGAGGTATAGTTTTGTGGAATTGCAATATTATGGTCATTATTATAGAATATTTTTTTATCACAGCATCCTCCTTATGGCTTTTTTTATTAGGTGGGCTCAATATCTTCCTAAACCAACCTGTAACTATTCCAAAGTCAATATCTCAAAATCCCCATTTTGAAAAACAGAAAAAAAAATGTTTCAGAACATTGAATGCAAACCACAAAGAAGACATGTCTTTGTAAGCTTCAGGCAAATAGGTTTTTCTTCATAGTGTCCTAAGCAGCAAAGATGACTTCCTGTGACTTACGCTTCTCTGCAAAGAGATTTGGATGAGGAATTACATCATGTATTTGCATAGCTGCTCCATTTTCTACTGAAGTTAAACTAAATCTGTACAAAGGGTACATTTTGTTTAGAAGCTCTCCTCTGTGGAAATTTACAGAGTACATTTGGCAGATATTTGAGTTGTCTCACCCCTGTGGCCAAAGGAGAGAGACACAAAGTAAATTCACTTCTTTGTACATGTGCCTCTCTTAGGCGTCTGTTCTAGATCTGACATGAGCTGTCCTCTCTGTACGCCCATGTCTCCCCAGTGAAAATAGGAGATGGCTGTCTTAAACTGAATGAGTAACTATTACATGGCTAAAACTGGGCAAGATTGATTAAACTCTAAGATACGAGAAGATTTAGACTGCTGATCTAGGGTATTATACCAAAGAAGAACATAAGATAAATCTCAGATAATCATTGATATTTAGTGTTGAAAGTATAATGTCCAGATTGCAAAGGGGTATCTGTTTGTCTTATTGCACTAGGTAGTTGTTGGGTGATAAATAAAGGTTTCGGTAACAATGCTAGCTCTAAATGTTCTTATGTATCTTTAGCAGGGAAATGTTCAGATTAAAATCCTACATATAAATGTCAGTCGACTTTGGAAACATTTCCTGGACTCTGCCTGGGACAGTGCCTTGTCAGATAACGTTCCTGTTCTCAAAAGGGGATAAGATTTCATTCCAGGCAGCCAGTCTCCTCAGGTCAATTCCTTGCCCATGCCTGGAGTGCAGTATAATGTTATTGCAGCTCAAAGAAGAATTTTGTGCGCAACACGCAAGCTTGGTTCGGACTATTTGGACTGTCTCTGTAATGCTGCCACAGAATCAGTAGAATTCCATAAGCATAATCGTTAAATGGACCTATTGTGAATCCCCATGGAAGAGCAGTAAGCGTAAAGGAACAACTCTGTAACTGCTATATGCTGGATTCTGAGAAAGGGATTACCAATATATCAATCAAATTAAAAATCGATAAAATTTATTTATCTGCAGTTATCCCCAAGTGGTGAGCACACAGACAGGAGACTGAGGGCGAGAGAGGGACATGCAGGTTTAACTACTTTTCTGCTTGTGCCTCCATTAGTGGAAGAAAATCCTCTTCTCTGTCTATACTCTGTCTTCCCACATTCTACACTTGCAGCATCAAAATATTTGGCTATCTATTCAAGATTAGTGAAAGAATTGACTAAACAAAGTCCTTTGGTTCCTAGCACTAACCTGAATTGCAAAGGATGTTACCAGCTGTCATAATAGGTGTTTCTTGTATTTTTGTTTTTCTGAGCTAGGAGCATTTTATAGTAAACCTTATTTAAGTATGTTCTTGTATGGATGGCAAGAGTGCCCTGCATCTTGCACTACTCAGCTCTAGGGTGGTGCTGTGTTGTCCCAAATAAGCTCTGTGTTTTCTAGCGCACAATTCCTGCTCAGCAGGCTTCATGGAATGCAACCATGAACAGTAGAACTTTAGTTGTGTATTAGGTTTCTGGTATCCAAGTATTCTTCTTATATCATTCAGAACTGCATCTCCTGCAAAAATATTTCAGGAACATCCTTGTAAAACTTTCTTCAGCTCATTGTTGACTGGAAAGCGTAGGGAATGGTTTATTCATGATTACAGTGGATAGCTGGGTGCAGCTGTCATCCTACAAAAAGATCACCCTGGTAACACCAATCAACAAGCAGAGTAAGATGATCCCAATATAACTGAAACCTTCTAAATGTTGTCTTTCAACTGAAATATAGAGGCACAACTTTGTCCCAAATTTTGCCTGATGAAGCAGGATCCATGAAATGTATCATAGATACTATTCGCTGCTGAAAAGCCATTGGTTTTCAGTTTTCTTTACATAGTGGAATCTGAGAAAGAGCCTACATGATAAGGGAGCTGTGAGAGTAAGTAATTATAATACGTAATTAGTTCAGCATCTGTTGGGAAAAACTATGGGGAAAAGAGAATTGTCATGCAAAATATCAAACATTGGATCCACCTGTCTTGAACTGACACAGAGCAAGGACCAGTGCTAAAACCTGTATCAGAATTTATTGTAGCAGTAGGGGGGAACTTCTGGATAGAAAGCCTGTTCATCCTTACAATTGCGTACAGTGCCCATGCTGCAAAGACACGCAACTGATACCACAGTTCAGCTCTGAGAGCAGCACAGCACTTGTCTCATACTTCATAACCACAGCCACATAGAGGACAGGGCAGAAAATGTATTCTGGGCAAGAGCTGGCGCAGAAATGCAGCTGATATTCCGCGATGTCATCTGCAAGTGAAGTCACAGGGAAAGGGACAGACAGAAGGTTTGAAGACCGCTACGCACCTTACCTGAGAACGATGCGTGCCTGTAGCTCATGCCCGCAGTATTTGAGTTTAGATGATCCATTGCTGCTTACAGTTCCCTTGAATATAGTCCCATATGGACAAGCAATACAGCATTAGAAAACAGAACAAAACAGGGACTTGCCTTTTCAACACCATGCGTAGAGTGGTGACACAGCAGTCATGCAAAAGTGGCCAAACAGTGGATCACCTTTCAGTACATTTTCTCTGACTCGGTTCCTTAAAATCAAAACTGACACAGATACGTCCAGCAACATGTGTCGGTGGTTTCCAGTTACAGGCTGCTGCACTCGGTGCCTTGCAGGGTTTGCAGCACTGAATGGGCATGTAACTTAATTATAAAACAACCTTGAATTCATTCTTACCATACGTATATCCCCTAAGACAAAAAGTTAACTGGATACTCTTCATAAGTCTTAAAAGAAAAATATTAATTTCTGTCTATTGTTTCTTTATTTCCATGGGTAGACAATGATCTTGAATAATGCTTAATATACGTGTAATACATATTCTGAAACAGGTACTTTTCAGGTTTTATTTTTACTTGCCATCAAAATATTTTCAGAAAAAAGCGCTTCTGCCCAGACACCTCACAGGACATTGTGTTCCTGAACTTCTGCAAATTCATGTCCACATCTCAGAGGCTTTGGAATTTCTGTATGCGACCAGGAGAGTGCACTGTCATGTTGCTGCGGTATGAAATATGATCGATTCATAGCTCTTTGCTGCTTTTGTCTTAGTAACGGCATATAAGCAGGCTTTGTACTGCAGATGGTATTACACAGATTAATACCCATTATTCTTTCAAATAATGTTAGAAAATTAAATTACTGAATAGCTCCGTGTATACAGTAAGAGCACCGGGCTGAATGCACAATTATTTTTATCAGTTCCTTGCACAGAATAAAAAATATCTTTAGAATCAATATTAATGTGGTGACCTGCTTTCTATTACTTTTGAACTGGAACAGCACTGTTTTTTGAGAGCACTGACAGTAACCCCTTCTAATGATATCCAATAGAACTGGCTATAAATATATATATAAAGATGGTGATAGATCAGTCTCTACAGAAATTGCTTGAATAATTTATTATAGTATGACCAAATTTCAATACGATTGTAATAATCCTATAGAATTTGTGTATTCTCCAGTTTTTATTCATTCAGTTTCTAATTTTGACAGAGTATACTCTTGCTATATTAGCAACACAAAGGATTTGTATAAAATTGAGGGGGAAAATTCAACATGCAAATGGTGTGCTGCTTTATATATCTATCTATACATTTTCTTAAAATTGCAATTGGACAAATTCTGCTTGTCTCCATTCCTGTCAGTAGCACCACAATAGGTGGCATTGCATAGAGGAAGGAGGGCTGGAAGGCAGGAGACTGGAAATTCTTTATTCATAGCTGAACAGAGGTCTGGGGGGATCTCCTGATACACAGATGCTCCTCTATCCCTGTAAATCATTGGCAGGCACACAAGGTCAGTGAACTACTCCTGTACTTATACGGAAAACCAGTTCTGGGAGAGAATTGCTTGGAAATATTTCTTTTCTTGACACTGTATCTTATGAGTTGTGACCAATTTACACTGACTATTGGCTTTTGCCCTAAAGACGATACAAAATGTGTCAAGGCAGTATGTATCAGATGGGTTATATCAAATTGTACAATAAACTACTTGAATTACTTTTCAGTTTTTCACTTTGCCTCTACAGGAAAGAGGGTCACGTGTTCTAGTGCCTGTGTTGTCAGACAAGCAGCTACTGAATGTCGTGTTTGAGCACAGGCAAGTCCCCTAAAGGAGGATGTTGGAACCTGCATCAAGTTCTTTATAAAACACAAAACTCTTGAGCACATTTGGAACTTCTGAGTTCATTTATAAGTTGCATAAGGTTTCTTAGCTTTTACCTCCAATTGAAAGAGGACTGAGGCACATATAGCCATTCCACCATTGTGGAGATAAGTTATACAAGATTACGACTCTACAATGTCAATTTATCCCGGTGCTGCGTGCACTGCTACCAAGTACAAATGCAAATCGTGAAAACATCTGTAAGTCCCTATAAGGAATTTGTCAGAATCCTTTAAAGTACATGTATAATAAATGAAGAACACATGTTTCATAGGAACCAAATGAAACTAGAGCTGTACCGAATGCTTTGCCAGAGCCTTGAACAGCTGTGGACATCACCTCTGCCTCCCTCTAGCCAGCTTTAAAAGGCATTGTTTTCCCTTTAGCTTGACAGGTGATGTTCACAATGCCATCAGTACTCCTGAAAGACAGACTGCCCCAAATATCTCCATAGACAATTTCCATCTCCTTAAACGCTGTCTTTTGATTTTCATTTTAGATATTTGGCACTTTCTGTTAAATTACAAAGGGTCTTCACTGCTGGCTTCTAACAAAACATCAAACACCTACTGTCAATTTACTCATGAAAAAGTACCAGGTTACATGCTGTATAGTATTTTCTGTCTGGTACCTACACCGTTAAAAGATGGAAATGTGTTGTGTGGTTACTATTCTGTTCAGAGGGTGTGCACACCAGCACACCCACAGGCATACATCTTTCAAGCTTTTAAAGAAGTTGGACTGACTTCTCCCGAGCTTCATGTCTCAACAAGGCCACAGATTTCTTCTGTCTGAGCAGAATATAAGATGGCAACTCCAAAGCCTCTTTGCTATTACGGTTTGCACCTCAGATTAAGGGCACAGTTTTAATATTATTCAGAATGATACATTTCTTTACACAGAGAAAGCCTCCCCCCAGTAATATCAATTGAATACTGTCACTTCCACGTAAACCCTAGGCACACAGTTTAATTATCTCTCTATAGTCTTCCTGCTCTGCCAGGTTTCGCTTTCCCTTCTCAGATAAGAGCTTCCTGCTTCTCTCATTCCTGTTTCAGATTTCGCCGGCAATGAAAATCAGCGGGAGTGGAAGATGTTTTCTTTTACTAAATCTCCAAATATTAATTCCCATACTTTTCAATGTCTACAGTGATTCGCCAAACCCGAGAAAGAAGCAACAACTTTTTCTACTTGACGACCATGTGTTATGAAATATATTGGCCGTAAATTTTGAGTAACTTTTCAAAATACTGAACAGTATTATATTCAAGAAACATGAATAAATTATGAACATTCTATTACCCAAGTCAATCTAACATGCATTGTAATATATAATAAATTGATACTTTTATTTTAGTTTTATCTGCTTTAAAAAGTAGCAGGAATGTAAAATACTTTCTTCAGCACTGAACATTTGCGATCACCATTGTATATTTAAAAAAACAACCCACTGATTATAAAATAGCTTAAATAGCCCCAAGTGTCCCTGAAGAGCTACTGTGTGCTGTGTAAAAGCTGACTAATCCTCCCCATGTCAGAAGGTGACTCTTCAGCTGTTCAGGATCATGAGCTGATATGCTACCACTTGTAAAAAAAAAAAAGATTCAAAACAAAAGAACATACATTTAGGTAAAGATCACTGTGATGGCATTGGAATTAATCTGCAAGAGCTGACAACATTGAAACCAATCTAGCAAGAATGATTCAAGGGTCTGCAGCTTTTACTTAAAACCATTACACACAGAACACAGCAAATTCACACCAAAATAACTTCAATGGGAATATGAAATTTTTACATCATATTTGGCTCATTTTTCTTCTTTTACAAAGATAACTGGAAAAAGGAAATATGTTCAAACACACTTTCTATTTAAACACATACTGAATGCAGCATTCATATAACACCAGAAGTGCAGTCTGTGCAAAAGTACTCCAAATCGCTATTGCTCGGTGATCTGAATAAAATACTTTAACATATTTGTGAAGGCACATTGATAGAAGAAAAGCTGTTCCAATCATCCGAGTTTGTTTTAATCATCAAAATAGGGGAATTCACTTTGGCCCCTGTGCTTAGAAAAATATGACTTTGACTTTCAAAATCTCATTTAGTCTTAGTATTTACATGGTAGTTTCTTCCCATTCAAGCTCCACATCACCTACAAAAGAAACAGATACATTACATTCACTTGCCTTGTAAACAAATAGTAACTAATGGCAGAAAACTGTTTTGGCTGAATTTAAAAGACTTTGCAGGGAAAAAGGTAGGAGGCTTGAGCAATGACTACTACCATATGAAAGACTAAAGGGCTGCAAAATGCTGGAAAATTACAGTTCTGAAGCCAAAAACTTCACATCAAAGTATCTGTTTCTACTTCTTAGTCTGAAGAATTCAATGCACCTGCTGTAAAAAAATAATATTTGAGACAATCTGTATCTCCGTACCTTCCATGGCATCCAAAGAGTCCATCTTTTGCAGGGCTGAATAATTCACAAAGCATATGGGCTGGCTACTTCCTCTGCTTGTCAACAGATCCAATACACATTGATGCAAAAATATATATTGGGCCTGTAAGATGTGAATATGAAGATGTTTAATTAGAAGAAAAATGTAATTCTAATAGCAAAAAACCCACCTTTTTAATACGTTGTGTAACATTTAGATGTTCTCACAGTCACTGCAGTTTAACTCACCAACCTCAATACTTTGAGGATCTCGTATATGCCTGATCCGATTTCATTCATTATGAGGCATAATACATTAAAATTTGTCAAAACATATCAATTCTTATGCTCAGTAAGATACATGAAATTAGACCAACCATAACTGAGACTAATAGGCTGTTCCACAATCTTCTGTAAAGGTTTCACCTACCAAGAGATAATTACTTTTTGCCACTAGATTCAGACTGAAGAAACTGAACCACACAAATGTAATATTTAGATAAGATTTTTTTTCCCCTATTTTCTAGCATAGAGCAAACCAGCAGGGTGCACTCAAATGCAAAAGTTCAAGTAAATCTACATGTAGCAACATCCACTATTGCTAAGAGCAAAGACCCACATCATTTCTAGTGATACTTCTCAGAATGTTGTATAATTTTTAAGACTCATGCAAAGACTGGGCAACTACTGCTCATCTGACACTTATAAGGACATAAAGTAATTCTGGTAATGATTACTGAAAAGAGAAAAATAAAAAAAAAAAGGCAATGTAAGAATGAAATAGTCTAATGAAAGCAGATAGAAAATGTAAGAATGAAATAAAAGAATAAAAGCAGATAGGAAAAAAAATGGATTAAGCATATCTTCACATAGGAAACTGAGCCAAATCACAGATTCGTTTAGGTTGGAGGGGACCTCTTGAGATCACCTGCTGGAACTGCCGCTGCTCAAGCTGAGTCAGCTAAAGCATCGTGCTCAGGACCTTGTACAGAGAGGTTTTGAACATCACCATGGATGAAGATGACCAAAACAACTATAACTTCCTTAACTTGCACAGGTAAATAACAGAATAAAAAAGCTTAGTAAAGATTAGGTTTTGCATTTTACTTGGTGTCCAAGGGCAGATGTTTGTAATGCACAGACCACCAAGCAGAGTGCCAGGATACTGAAATTGTATCTACAGTAGGGAATTAAACAGTGCCTGTGTACATCGCCAACTGGGGCAACTCAATTATTCAAGCTATGTCAAATTGTTTGGATAGTCCCTCACAGTTTTTATCCACATGAACAAGTACTATCTCAAATAATTTCCAAGCGTGTTTCAGGAGATACTACAGACTATAGGTCATTCCCTCCAGAGACTGTGGATGCAGCTATCTTTTGCAAAGAGAGTGGTAACTGCAGAGGTGTTTAATTGCACAGATGTGGGCCATTCAGAGCCCATTTGCTACAGTAACAGAGAGGCAACAAGAAAACAGAGTTGGCAAGCGGAGAACTATTTTGAAACTGTAATCAAGCAAAAAATAGGTCTGAAATCAACCAGTTTTTATTTACTTTGGTCATAGATCCTACAGACAGCTTGACTGGAGGATCTCTAAACTGGTATCTGGGAAGGACTTGCTCCTTTCTTCATATCTTCTGAGTTGATCACATAAAATCTGAATTAAAGGCTACTAAACAGTGTTTTATAGCAGAACTGTCAGAATAGATTGACTGCTGAATCCACCATAAAACTTTAAAAGATTTGGTTCTCTCTGGGTTTCTTTCTCTCTGTTTTACTGCTGTTCAGCATTTTGTAGACTTGCGAACATGAGCTAGAAATGGCCTGGAAGGAGAACAACCCATCTCAGGATTTTGCAGCGAGCATATAGGTCAATACTTGATCCATTTGGAAGTCAAAACTACAAGCCCATCATCTCCTATTGCATTTTGGTACGAATTTTTCTAGCCTCTGCTAAAATATACAAATGAAGAGCTACACAAAAATAATACACATTTTTAAAACGTGCAGTAATCTTATCAAATGTCTTGCTAGTTTAAGATATTATTTTGGGGGGCCATCCATTAAAGTGCCTTCAAGGCTTTGCATTAGTTTGGGTTGATTCTATTTGTAGTCAAAGGTGTAAAACAACAACTGAAAAAGGTATTCCCAGAATTCATCATCACAGGACAGTCCTGGGAATTGATTAACTGCATCAAGACTTCAACAGGAAAAATGAAAAGCAAATGGTAATCAGACAGCACCTTACAAGAAACATTATCACCAGAAGGTCTCACAAAATCAGCTGAAGTGCAGTTGCTAGAGAGGTTAACCTCTTTTTGTATATTCTGACACCCTTTTTGTATATTCTGACGTGATATAGAACAGCAGAATTGCATTCCTCATGGAAAAAGTCCCCTTACGTTAAAATCAGCTTAAATCCACTGGCCATGTGGAAGTTCATCTTGAAACTGCTCACCGTACTGAGAAGTTGGTAGGTGATGCTGCAGACTCAAAGGCTTCAGGCAGCAGCCCTGGATTAGATCTGGCCTGCAGGATGCTTATGGCCAGAAGCCTTATGCAAATACAGCTGGATTTCCATTCCATTGTTTCCATTCCAAGCATTTAGGATCAGCTTTAAATTCTTTTCTATTACTCTTTCACAAATACCCAGATCTGCAGGTGCAGCAGAGTTCTTCCTTACTAGCAGGGCATCACTAACATATATACATAGTTGGCAAATCTGTGAGAAATGCACTTTTTTAGACCCCAAAACCACCACTGCCTGATTTTGCAGACTCTGAAGTTATGCTTATTTCTATTCATATGTGCTATTTTATTTGAAGCAATTTTAAAAGAATCAACTAAGAGTTAATGAATTTAAAGGTAAGTGAATATTCAAAAGTTTGGGCCATGCCACATACACATACACACACAAAAAAATACAGTTAAGTAGTAAAGTAAAATTAAGTAGTGCATGAGCAAATCCCTTTTTTATTTAAGAACTTTTCTTCACCCAAAACTTGAAATTAACTTCCTCAAAATCTGAGAAATTACGATTTAGATTTTAAATACTAAGTATCTCAGCACTCTTTTCAGCACATTTCAAGACTTTGCTGGCAAAATATTCTTAAATAGATAAAAAAATACATTTGTGCAATGCTTGAAATCCAAATAGAAGCAGGATTTTGTAGAAAATGATTGTCATGAGCTTTCAAGGCTTGTGTTGCAGGAGATCAGATTGCTAACTAACTTTTTACCATCAGGAAAACAGAATAAATAGATATATAAATCTTACCAGATTCTGTACCATACACATTCTTTCACTTCTTAATTCAGCTACAAGTCCATAGATATCCACAAAATCATGGTCATTTACATGTTGGGTTAAATGGTCAAGCGCAATGTAAACACCTGTTCTTCCAACGCCAGCACTGCAAATACACAAGATAAAAGAAAGGTTTTATTTTTAGTAGAAAATATTTTCTTAGTAGAAAATATATGCTGGTGAAATTAAGCTTATTTTAAAAAGAAAACTTCAGAAAAAATTATTTTTTTTTTCACTTTGTGTGTGTGTCTCCTTGCTGAATGAGATCAAGCAAAATCTGGATTTGAGCCATGTTCTGGCTCAGATTTCTCAAGGGGTTGCATCGGACAAATAAGATTTAATTAAATCAAACCTGTATAAGTGAGAAAATGGACCTACAGTTTTTCTGCGAATTTTCTAGAGCTCACTAATTCAAATCAAAAAATCCCACAAGATTTTTTGAAATCATACCTGGATCCTGTGATGCTTTTGGTATTTGAGACAAAACAGCATGGGATCTAGCAAAACATTTACAATACTTCTAGCAGGAGGATGTCTGTGCAGGCAGGCTGGTGTTTTATTTAAAGGTTTGAAAGCAAATAGGATTTTCTCCAAATCGCTATGAGGCTTCTTTGTAAATAGTGTAATAAATGCAGAGTATATCACTGCAGATAATCAAGAAACAGAGAAAAACTGTCTCGAACCTGCAAGACCTAATAATGAGCAGAAAGTAATGAATGATCTTTCTAGATATGAGAACATGTGCTGCTGCTTTATAACGCTGAGAATTTGAGCACAGGTGGACTATCTGGCCCAAGATGACCTCTTTATATATGTGTTGTGAAAAGGCAATAGGATTCATTGCAGAAGGGCCCCAAAGCACATGAGTGTCCTCAAAACATGAAGACTGTAATTCTTTAGTGTAATAGTTTCTCTGGGCCCTGCAGCAGAGGGAAATGTCAATGACAATGATATCAAATAAAATGAGGCTTTATCTCTCATTGTGGGTGGCACCTGTGGGACACTGAGGACAGATGAAAAGAACTCCCATGTGTTCCCATGGGAGTCCCAAGTCCCATCTTGGACTTGATGACCTTAAATGTCTTTTCCAACCTGAATGACTCTGTAACTAGACCATTAGGGAAGAGGTTTGAGGCACCAAACCCAGCTTTTTCTTCCACGTATTTCCGGACTCGCACCAAGTGAGAATGAGGCAAAGAATCAGTCACAGACCTCTGTTTTGGAGTGCTTATTTGGTGGGAACTCTGACCTGCATATAAAATGCAGACATACTCGCCACCTTCCTGAAGACTCAGCCTTCCCCACACACTTACTCTTTGAAATAGCTGCTTAAGAGTGTTGAGTATGAAATCAATGGGAACTATGACAGCTGAACACCTCTGTCCACCAGACTATCTATTTAAGAGCCTAAATATAGAGTTTAGCTGTTTACAGGCATCCAAGCTTGAAATCTGGCACAAGCAAACCCTTATTCCTATTCTTTGTGGCTCCCAAATAGTTTCTTCCTCTTGATATGATGTGTACATTTAAACTACTGTTTTTAATACTTATTTCTTAAGAAGAGTTGTAATTGTAATAGAATTAATTAAAACCAATATGTCAGTTGCTATTCCTCTTCTTACAATAAAGGGGAAATCTGAGATAAATCCAGCAGCACCTTATGATAATTGCTGAAGTAACTATTCTACTGATGATTCTACTCACCTCAATGAGATTTCCATGAATGGAAGAACAAACACGCTTTGGCATTTAACCTCCTAGAAAGGACTAAGGAACACTGCTAGAAAAACTTTCACTGCTGTCCATACCTGAATCATACCCAGGCACTCAATTTTCATACTTCTTCTTCCAACTTCCCTGAGTATTAACATGCACTTGAAATCCTATGGCACTAAATGATGATTTGGTTAATACACTCACCTGCAGTGAACCACCATTGGTGTATTATCATGTGCCCGATTTGCTCGGATAAGTTTTACAAAATGGATAATTGGGGCCGTAGTTTCGGGGACCCCATGTTCTGGCCAAGACGTAAAGTTACACTGACGCACCATCATGCAGTCTCCATGCTGAAAAATATAAAATAAGGCATTTTTTGCAGAAGAAATGTGACAGTTGCATGTAAGCTGCATGTAACCTTCTCAGCAATTTCATGTAAAAAAGAAAAGCAGAGTAGCATAATACTTTTAAGATGTACTTGTATCAAGGGATAATCCATTGTGCACAGATCTTATAGCAGTTTTTTGAGAAGTGGCATCAAGTCCATCTTTCAGGAAGTATTAATGACTTTAGCAGTTACGTTCCACTTGACTTCAGTCAATATATCAGTGTAATTTTTAGATTACAGGTTGAAGCTTCTACAGCTTGTTCAGAAGTTTAGTGAACTGGGACAACAAATTCACTTAGGGAAAAGCAACCGTTCTAGGACCGATCTAATGTAATAAAGGCAAACACATAGATGTTGGTAAATTCAGATACATTTTCTGTTTGATGCCCTCTCAATCAGAGCAGCAGCAATATTAAAGAAAAGAGCCGATTATGATCTGATATCTAAATTAACCAAGAAGGACACAAGAATAAAAACACCACATCATGCCAAAGGCCTGGCTAGACCAGTGTCCTGTAGTCAAGGAAAAACCTTAGAGAAAATTATAAAACATCTTCCACAGTTCCACAGAATATCCTTTCCATTCTCAACAGTTTATGACTCAAACTGAGATGGTATCTTGACACTTAACAATACTTGTCACAATTTTCTTCTACCAATTTCTCCAGATTTTATGAAGCCCTGTAAGTTTTCAGCATTCATAGCATCTTATAGCAAGGAGTATCACAGTTTAATCAACTGTTGTGTAATGAACCTGTTCCCTTTTTAAAATTTATTTTGATCCAACTTTTCATATTGCAAGAAACATTGAACAATTCTGAATAATTATGTGTAGCAGCTACTTTGGGTTTATGTTTTTAAAACTGATCAACATAAAAGTGACTTTGGATGCAATATGTCAATAACTGTGAATTATTCCCTTCACATATGCTTTTTACTGTGACTGGAATATAACAAAAAAAAATCCATCCATTTGTGAATGGAAGAGAAGTACAATCTTAAAGTCAGCAATACGGTGCACTGAGTGAAATGCTTATAAAGGACACAGCTTCTTGTGCAGGGCAGTTCAGCTGTAGTAAATGGATTACTGAGCCAATTCAATTTATACTTTGTCTTCTTTTCAGCCTCATCCTGGTTAGCACAGGTGACTTTGCATCAGGCATTTCTGCTCTAAATTGTCTCTTTTCCAGTCTTGTTTGCTCTAAGTCTTATTTTAGCTGAAAAAAAAAGCCTATCCCCTCTCACTCATTTTAAACATTCAGTTGTCTCACACTATGTACACAACATACCCTTACAGGGTGACCACAGAGACAGACTGCTATCTGCTCTGTTCCTTTTGTCACCTGTGTGTGCCACAGGATGATGACACTTGTATTTGGATAGCTGAGTTCAGGTCTTAGGATCTGGCTGCACTACATATGACACAGCTCAGTGTTGGGAGTGCAAAAGAAGACTGGTTTCATCTTTGGGGCATTATGTCCAGTAGGTTGCTTTCTGAGCCCACCTGCTGGTCTGACTTCACACCGGGTGCCAATTTTTCCAGAGAGTGGAAACCATAGTTGTGGATCATGACAAAGATGAACATCTCGGCTGTAGCCCCCCCTCCCCTTCCCAGGACAAAGAGTGGGAGTAATACTGATGATTCTCATTTATATTGGGTGAATCTCCTGGGGGTGGAGGCCAATATGACTGCTGGTACAATAAAAAACAGCTGCGCTGCACCAGAGAATCTTGCCCTTTAATCTGAGAGGGATACATTCAAAAGGATTTGTCTGATCCCAGAATGGTTAGGATTACTCCTTTCTAGAAGGAACAAATGAGGTGTCCAAATAGAAACTTCACCTCCCACCAGACCAGAGGTTTGGTAACCTTGATAGGCCCTTCAAAGCAAGTCAGCCACATATCTGAGCCCTTTGTCAAAGAAACTGAAGAAAATTCCCAGGAAAAAAAATCCAAAATCAGGAATTAAAAAGAAAATATGCAGGAAAACCAGGCAGTATGATACATATGCATTAAAAGAGTAAAAGAATAATAATGAGGGATAGTTGGGTGGGATGGAGTGCATCTGACTTTCTTTGAGGTGTTGGATGGGTTTTATTAAATTGCTTTTCGGTTCTGTCTTACCCTTTCAATTTTTAGATCTCTGATGGTCCAGTCAATTTGAATATCTTCCATCAACTTAGTAATCACTATATCTCCAAACACGGTAACTGGTTTATTATCTTCTGGCCAGTACTGATGACATCTTATCTGCAGAGAGATGATTACTAATTAACAATGATCACATTATAATCTCAACTACATACAGAATTTCCAATTATATCAAATGCTATTAATTGGTGCACTGGTAACTTACCCGTCCTTTTTCAAAACATTGTGTAAGCATCACGAGTGTTTTTGCTCTTGTCTCCCACACCATTCTCCAGAAATCGCCCACTGTTCCTGGTAATGGTCCCTGAGTTGCAATAAACTCATTTGGACATAAATAACCCTAAGGAAAAGAAAATACTTAATGCATAATGGCTGGCAAGGAAAAAAAGAATTTGCATGTGACTCACAGTTGCGCCTGTATCTATCACCCCTAAGGCTAAGAACCTTGTCAGACAGACTAAACGAATTGGCATCAGCCTGGCTAATCATGGCATGGCAGATGGCCTTGGAAACTGAAAGAAGCAATGGCATTTTTTCCACCGTCTGGATCAGTTATGAACCAATGGTCTCATAAAGTTTGGGAAATGCCATCCTAATAGAAATGCATTTAGCAAAGAAATTACAGGGACAGCAGGTCAGTAATTCTCATTTAAAAATATCTAAGCCTTCATATTAGCCTTATTGCAGATCTAGCCGGGGGCTACCATGAACTGTGTCAGGAAGAGGCCAACGAGGTAGAATTAAATAGTGCTAAGGAGCAGCGGAGCCAGGGAAGCAACTCAGGAGTGGCGTGAGAGCTAGTGCAAGCCACACGCCACTCCGATGGCATTGCCCTTCCAGTGAACCTCGGGGATCTGCTGGAACTTAGGGATGGGACTTAACCAAGCAAATGATCTCCGATAAAAGGTCTTTAAGAAACCTGCTGTAGGCATTGACTTTTGCTTTAGCGTTCGATTCTGTGGTTTATTTATCAATTGATGTAAAACTCGGGGAGAAGGAAATTGGTCGAAAAAATATCTGTGTAAATGCTGTCAGTGCATAGGTTCTCATGGATCTGTTTTCTCAAAGAAACTTAAGCGTACCTTCCAGGAACTCTGTGTACTACAGAAGGTCTAAAATAACAACAATAGCAGTAATAGCTATAATTTTATGCTGTAGAGCTAGCAGTCTATAATATCACAGGATTCTGCTTTTTGCTCCAAACAACTAACATGGTGGTTTATAGCACCACTGAAGCTCCTCGGTGGAATTATAGCCCTATAATTCACAGCTGCCTGTTACTTATTCCATCTATAATATACAGAACAGGTGGCCGTGAGAAACCATGTTAATCCTCCCTCATTTAAGAGTGAGGTGAGAAACCATAATTCAGGGATGTAAAGCTCACGGTTCAGTTACTCGATTTCTCCTGCTTAACCAATGAAAATAAAAGTAGCATCCAGGCTCCCATTTTAAAAGCTATATACCAGATTGGCGTTTTGCTTTCTTTATATGTATGCATATGTACCCACATGGAGATAAATAGATAAGGAAATACACACACACACGTTGCATATTTACAGTTATATGTATGTATATATTTACACATCCACAAACACGGCGAGTGGGACCATCTCAGGGCAAAGCTTTAGCCCCGAGAAATGGTAACGTTACAGTTGTCTATTCAGTGATGGTGACCTAAAGTGAGATGCCTGTATACAGCAAAGACATGCAAACTCTTAGCAGGCAACACTGTGTGGTTGTTTTTTTTTTGCTGTAGATTTTTGGAACTGGCTGTTCCTGTTCCCTGCTCAGCCTTGGCATGTCAGCGAGAGGAAGGGTAAAGGCTAAGCCATGCTCCAAGCTGCCTAGTCTCCTCAGCGGTTCTGGGTATAATCCCAGCCTCAAGTAACAATGTGAGGTGGCTGCTTTTCTGCTACCCATCTGGACATTCCATGTAAAGTGGAAATAAATAAATAAATAGCTTTTGCCAATGAGAAAGGAAGGTGTTGTTACGATACCCATTCTCACCTCTACTGCTTATTCCCTGTGAATGTCTCCTAGTTACCTGCAAATAACTATTTCCACTTGCCATTGTGCCATCTGTTTAGACTACAGTCTGCATGTCTTGCTATGTATGTGAATAGTGCTTAGTGCAAATCGAGTCTTGACCTCACCTGAGACAACCAGCCACTTCTACCACAAAATAAACACATAATCATGGATGATACTTGGAGCTTCAGTGGGAAAAACAAGACTGAAGACAGAAAAATAGACAAAGAATTTACTGAGAACACAATTGGAAAATGGAAGGTCTTGGAAGAAAGCTGGGGATTAGAAGTATAACCCTCATTTCTTCATAGAATCATAGAATGGTTAGAGTTGGAAGGGACCTTAAAGATCATCGAGTTCCAACTCCCCTGCCATGGGCAGGGACACCTCCCACTAGAGCAGGTTGTTCAAGAGCAACCAGGTCTGGCCTTGAACACTTCAAGGGATGGGGCATCCACAACTTCTCTAGGCAGCCTGTTCCAGTGCCTCACCACCCTCACAGGAAAGAATTTCTTTCTAATATCTAATCTAAATCTCCCCTCTTTCAACTTAAAACCATTATCCCTTGTCCTATCACTAAACTTCCTCACAAAGAGCCTCTCTCCAGTTCTCCTGTAGGCTCCCATCAGATACTGGAAGGTATCTTCTTCTTCTTCAAGAAGCCTATTTGAATTTTCATCCATCATAACTTTCTCAATATAATAAGGAGCATACCAACCCTGTTCACCAAAATTTTTAGCCATTTCTATGAAACTTTTGAGTTCAGTTATCTTTACACTATCCTGCTCATATACAATAGCTCCAGCTTTCGAACCAAGAGACAAAATAATTCCTCTCTCTAAACAATTGACCTCAGTGGGAGTTTCACTACTGTCTTTAACGACAATGGCATAAGACAACTTATAGAAAGTAATTTACTGGACATGGTTTTGATTACTAGCGAAAATTATTGCTTAGCAATGAAAATAGGATAATTTATATTTTTAACTAGTCGTGTTCATTGGCACAGAAGTCACTTGAACCATGTAATGGCAACAGCAGCTGTAGTGAACAAAAGATTAGAATCCTGTTCTTGCAAGTTATTTTTTGACTCTTTCTTCTACCAGAAAACAAACATAGTAAAAATGTGAGAGACTTTCTACTTACAGACACATAGCTGGCATTAATGTAGTCAGATCCAGGAATACCAGCATCAGGCATCAGCTTTACTCTGTTGTTATTATCTAGCAAAGAAATAAAGTCTAATTAATTTAAAGATTTGTTCAAATATCATAGATGCATGTAACAAACAAGTGATCCTAGACTGCTAAGAAATCATAACTTGTGTTATTGATGTTAATCTAACAATACCTGACATAGTTGAATGCTAATTATAAAGGCAATCTAACCAATTTCCATTACTGTGTGGCCATCCTTTAACTTTTCAGATGATATATTTTAATATAATACTTTTGAAACAAAATGGTGAATGCGCCAGACCATCAAATTTGATGTACGTATGGGAGGATCTTCTGCCTAAAGGTAGCCAGTGTAGTTTAAGCCATCTTGTTCTAGCACAGACAACCTCCGTATGGATCAGACAGCAGGGTCAGGGGTCTGACAGCCTTTTCTGTGTATTTGCTGTCCAGGTCACAGCATTGAGCCAGATCCTGGCACTTTTACTTCTGTTGCATAAGGTAACCTTATAATTGCAGGGAAAAAAAAATATGATTGAGGGTTTCTGATTTGGGCCCAACAGTGCATTTGCAAAAATTACAAAACCCAGGTGAGATGTTGTATGTGAATATGTAAATGCTGCAACCAAATTTTCCAAATTTTGATATTTGGTCCTCAGCTTAGAAAAACAGAAGAAAAGAAGATAAATAGAATACAAAGTTAAAGAATTATGAAATTCATCTCTTTATATTTCATTGTGTGTCCCGAATATAATTTTTTTAGTGACTGTTACTTAAAGTATGTCTTGAACAAGGCGGTAGATAGCAGGAACAGCTGCTCCGAAAAGTTAATAGCACAGAATGTAGCATTATTAACCGAGGAATGCCATGCTCCCCATCTCACATCACAGCTAATGCCTAAAATAATAATGACATTTCTTGTCTTATTAACTGAAAAATGAAGCAGTGTTGAGTACAGAGAGACAGACTCCTGTCTCCCGTGATAAAATCTAGCCTTGGCTTACAAGTTATCGTACAGTCGCTCTGATCTGCCGTGGAACCTTTGCAGCACATGTACACATATCCACAAGAAAACATACCCAGGCTCCTGAGGTAGCTGAATGCACAAACATGTGGATTTTATATGTTTAAAAAAATTACTTCTCACTAAAGGGCAGGAAAAAAAAAACACACCAAAAACCCAAGGAAGAATGTTAAAGAGTTTGCTACATGGCTTGAATTACAAAGCTAAGAAGCTACTGAGGCTACAGTTTCTTGCACCTGCATATTAAAGCTTGTGGGAGCAGGTTGAAAACTACTTGCAAATAAAGTTGTCCTTAAAAGAAAACCAAACAATGAAAACACAGATTACTTGACAGAAAATTATTTCATAATGTGGATATAATGTGGACATGATTGTTCCACCATTTCAAAGACAGATCAAGCAAAAATACAGTTGCATTCCAAATATATGGTGCACTTTTGAAGTTAGAGAGCAAAACGTGTATCAGTTAAAGACACATACATGGCTTTATGTTTGGGAAACGATTCTTAGACCTGTTCCAAGGCAGATCAGCATCAGTTGAAGCAAGGTCTTCAAGAAACTTGGGAAGTTCCTGTAGAGGAATAAATGTTTGTTGGCAAACCTTCGCATTTCACCTTCAGCAATTATCAAAAATGACAGTCACTCCAGTAAGAGGAAGAATTCTTTAGTTCTGCATCAGAGTGCATTTCTAAGAACAACTGGAAGCATTACAGAGCATTCCACCTCACTGTCAACCCCGGTTACACCAGCAGCCTTAGATGTCAAGTTGAACAATTCAAGCTTACGTGAACTTTCACCTTTACAAGTCTGGATAAAGTCAGCCCATCACCTTTGGTCCTTCTTTCCTGTCTCTTCCTGAAGTCGCATGCTTGGTTACCATGCCCTAATGACTCAGCCTTACTCTTGAATAATGCCTTTTCCTGACTCCTGTAGCTTGGGAGAGTTCTCGCCACAGCATGAGAGCTGATGAGAATTTAATTAAGTTGAGACAACTGGCAATTAGCTATTGTTCACGGGACTGTTAGAGAAAGGGGTGGGAAGAGTTATTTTGGGTCGCACTGCAGTTTCATAACTGGTCATTAGTTCTATTACTGAAGGACAGAGATGGATAAATCATTCATATTGAGGAACTTATTTGAGGGGGGTGTTTGTGGATATAAGTAGGTATATTTTCCAAAGCTGAATAAAAGAGTGGAGACACCTTCATAACTTCTTAATGGAGAAAAATTATTAATGTGATGAGCTCATAGCGGTGATAAGAGAGCAGAAAACTCTTACAAAAGCCAGACGTTAGCTTAGAATTTCTAAGTTAATAACTATATTAACTGTGATAGATTTTCCTTTTGTTTGACAAACTTTATACACAGGTGTATTTCAACACGTAGCTATGATATAAATGAAGAGATATATCTATTGCTTTGAATGAGCACAATGCACAATTTTGTCACTTGTGCTGAATGATCCCTTCAAATTTGTCTTTTAATATTAACAGTTACTCTCTACATGGGCTACTTCCAAAAGTGGGACAGATAGCCCTAATATCAGGTTCCAAGTTAATTATTTTCAAGTGCTCTTTTGTCCAGGTATTTGAGACAATTTGTCTTCAATAAATAAAATTTAATGGGCAACTATTAGCAAAATAATTAACTAAAGAGGTAATGAAAACCTGAAAAAGCAGGTATGCGTTTCTTTCATTGCTAATTAAAATATTTTGTCAGTCTTATTTGATGGGTTCAGATATTAAGAATAATTTCATATTAGGATTAACAAACTGGTATAATTTAAAAACTGATGTAATAAACCAAGTCAATAATTCAACTAATCTGGTACCCTGTTTTGTACAATGGGTAATGTTTGACACATAAAAAAGAGCTTGACACCCTTGAACTCTATTATATGCAATTATCCCAAGAGAAATTTCTTTCGCCATCTGATGAAAATCCTATGGCCTCAAGCATGAGGACTACTTCACTTCTATAATTATATCCTCAATAACAGAACTGTAGGTGCTTCTGAAAAGGAGGGGAAAGATGTTTTCATGATGAAAGCAAAGGGCTTTCAGACAAGGGACCTGACTTCTATTCCTAGTTCTGACACATTATCCTTGTTGAAAGAATTAGGGGAAGAGATGCAGAGAGCAACTAAGATGCTCATCTCCCTTTGAAAATTAACAAGGGACTAGATACTATCAATGCCCTTCAAAATCTCTCTTAATACCTACATTTCCTAGGGATGAAAAGTCTATGATTATTCCTCTCTAAAAAGAAAGTTTCTGACTTGAAATCAACTTTTAAAGGATGGCTGACTTTCCATTTATATCCATAGATTAAATAATTAAAAAACATAGACATGAAGTAGATAAAAAACTAAATGAATTACTGTAACATGATGTAGAAAAATATCTTTAAAGTCACTCATTATTTTAAAATCTTGCCTTTGAATCAACCTCTGCCATATTCAAGGCACATTTTTTTACCTATTCAGTTGCCTTTGCCTTTTGTCTCAATAATCCCTTAGGGAAATAATGCCCCAATCCTATCATTGAACCTAGAGAAAGATCCCTGTTCTCAAACAGAGTGACTTCTGTGCAGTCCTCTCAGGACTTGATAAAAACAGTAAAACACAGCTAAAGGTAGAGATTTTAAAATTTCTCTCATTCAGAAAGCTGAAACTCTCGCAAAATTTATGTCAATCAGTTGTGCAAGAAGGAAGAACACAGATGAAATACGACGGTGGTTTGTGGGTGTTACAGGTCATGGATCCTGTATCATGTGCCCATCATGTCAACTTTAACTTGCCTCATTTGCCTCAATCCTCTGAGTCTTAGCTTGCCAGTTAACTAGTATAGAAGTAGCACTGTTGTACAGTACTTTGTAGTAGAGATGAAACAGAGCAGACTATGCTATTTTTATAATGATTCTTCCAGATCTGAACAAGTGCTCAAAAGCTTCATACTAATTCTCTGCATCAGTGTGGACTTCACTCTAAATGATTATTTTCAGAACTGGGGAAAGACTATCTGAATTCCCAGATTCATTCACAATTCTCACAGAAACCATATTTCTTTGCAGACTCATAAATCTTTGAAATAATTAATTTACACCTTTTTTTACTGTAGTACTTTTATGTCACTGTGACGACATTCAGAAGCATTTCACTTCTTAATACATGAATAGAATTGTTGTAAAACACTTACAGAAGTATTTCTGTTTCAGTAATTTGCCAGATACTAGAAAAAACTTGATTTCCCAAAGGCACTGAGAGAGATAAATCATCTGGAAGTTTGAATGTTAGCTAGGTGGTGCCCACCATTAGTAGCTCACTATGGTTTCCTTAAACTTGCATTTTATAACAAACCTGGATCCAGATCCATTCCAAGGTCCAGATTCTCTTCTTGTCATGTTTACACTTGTTTACACACAGGCCATGCTGACATGTGGGCCAAGACTGAACCCTGGAGATATCCAAGCCCAGCAGCTTGGTCAATCCAGCAAATTAGATGAGACCGGGAGTGTCCCCGGTTTCCAACACGACTTGAAATGGAAAGAATCACGTTTATGCTAAAAAACTCCAAAACAGGTTTGCTGTCTACAAACTGCCTACTGTAAATGATCCCTAGACTGCTTTACCTACTAAAACATACCTTGGAATTTTCCAGGTAGACTGCTAGTTGAAACAGTTTGAATTATAATATTCACGCAGCCAGTTCCCGGTATACTTGAATTTACAAGTACAGAGACATTCAGAGATCCCAAGTAAGCCCATGTTTTTACTTATGTGCTTCAGATACGATGGTCCATGGGTTTATATTTTGAGGTCATCTCTTCTACACATTGGAGGAGCCTTGAGTCATTTATGTGAAATTAAAATGATGAACGTGGATGGGAAACAATGCAGGTCAAAAGGTCTGCTTTGTTTTTGTGTGCTTTCCCTGTTTCTGTGCGTTGTCAATCCTATTATTCATATGATAAAACAGGTGCTACAGATACTATAAAACATACTCTCAATGAAACCAAGGACCGGATCTATCCTACAATTCTGCCTGTCCTTGGACAAGTCATCTGGGAAGATATCACTACATTCTGCAACATGGAAACTGAAGCTCAGAGAGAGAAAAAAAAAAAAAAGGAATCCTAAATGACATTTAAAACTGTTGATTATAAATTGAGTATATAATTTAGTTGAATGAGGCCTTGGCTACTTGTATTTCTTTAAATTTGCAATGGATTGCCAAGATTTTGATTTGATAAAACACTATTGTTCAAGTTTTAAGGCATTACAATGCTGTAAGGCTTACCCAATGTGTGTCACACCTAAAGAAAGCAATACGAGAAACTTTCCAGTGATGAACGTTAATATGTGAAAATGTTATTGCTAGTAAAACTTTTCATCTGTTCAGTCATGCATAATATAACTGTAATCATTCTTGTTCAAGTGAAATAACACTCCTGCTCTTGGAAAAAAAAAAATTCTCCTTACTTTATTGCTCAGAGAATTTTATGGTGCTTTTTATTATTAAATCCAGACCAATTTTACCTAAGGAGCATAGCAAAAAAACTGTAGGAAATACCATTAATCTTTTCACACTTTTGTTGGTTTCCCCTCAGAGACTGAAATATTATAATCTCACAGAAGAAAAGCCAACTGTTGAGTCTTCATTTTTGTTAATCCGACTGGTAAGCAATTCATGGTAAATCTATAAATCCCAAATAATAAAGTCACTGGAGACTGACATTTTTTTTTTTTGTGAGGGCAAATGACTGTATGTGTTAAAAATGATGATGATGATAAAGATTCTGAAATAACAAGAAAAGAAGATATTGTTGAGAAAAAAAATATGATAGCCGTAAAAATGGTACTTAATGAAAATAGTGAAAACTTTAAGATTTAAACTTGAAAGTATATACGCATTATATTATATGTAATGTATATTTTGAAAGCTGGTCTCTTTTCAGAAAGATAATCAGGCTTGCTGCATGATCTGTTATTTGAAGAGGAACAAAAAGCAAAGTACCTCGCACAAATTTTTACTTTACACACTGGAACCCATGAATGAGAAACATTTCTGAATTCCATGGCAGTATGACTAGGGACTGAATATTTCCCAGAATAAATGTTAGCTGTGTTTTAGGGGTCACTATCACCCAGGAAAACAAACATTCAAAGCAGTTAAATACGCCTCTGTACACAAGTTAGAAAAAAGTCGTCCTCAGGTAAACTACATATGCATCACTACATATGTAAAAGCATAAATATTACAGTGTTCCTGCAAAGATCGGAATCTAAGGAAGATCATCTTTTGCTGTCATTTAGGTGAATAATTCTGATCAGGTTGCAATGTAGACTGCAGAATCCAAATCAGTGTAATATTACTTTCTAAACAATCAACCTAATAATTGGGTATTGATTATCAAGGCCAGAGTCCTTCGTGGCCTTGCCTGCTTGGAATACACATGAAATGTGACACATGAAACGACTGAAGGTCTTGCGATGTTGTGACAACTGCTAGCAACATACCGAAAATTCTTCCTGAAACTTTAGGTTGTTGTTTGTGCAAAGCTCTTCAACATGTTGTAGGAAGGATTTCTTGTTTATTGGCCTGAAAGTAATGACAGAAGAATTAGAAACCTATAGGGAATTTCTTTGTCATTCTTTTTATTCTTATTTAACTGCAGTTTATTCATAAACAATGCTTTTCAGTTCAATAGAAACAGACACTGATATACAGAAAATTATAAATTGCTTACAGCATGCTCATTTGGTTTGTCTTCAATCACTTTCTTAAAATAGAAGCATTTTCTCCCCTTGTTTTCCCGCACCAATTTTTTAATGTTGCTAATGTTAATAGTACTGTAGGGTAGGATTGTTTTTATAGGTAGCAGCATTCCAAGGTAAGGTATTGACATTAATGTACATTTGTAAAGTTATCATTGCATTCTAAAGCACATAATACTTCTTTGTCGCACAGAAAACATCTTATACATTGCAAGGTTTTAGACATATAAAATATTGCAGTGACCTCATTCTCATAATGACATGCTTTTTAAACCCCGAGGAGTTTAAATATCCCTGTATTACTTCCCAAGCTAAAACACAGACATGCAGACTTCACCCCAGAGAGAGAGAAAGCATTTCTCCAGTTACCATGCAATTAGTCATGCTTTTATGATTTATACGCAGCTTGGACGTTTTTTTTTTTGTAATAAACATAGAGGAGGCAACCACACATTGAGACTCACCAATGACTACAATATAAAATTTTTTAATCAACTTACTTGATGGATTTTCTATAACTAAGTAACCTGCAACAGAGAGTTTTGGTTAAATGTAGCAAGCTGTTAACCAATATTGTGCACGTTAATAACTTTTAGATTAAATATTCAAGTGAAGAACCAGATTTATTTCTCTCGTGGGTTCAAATACTATTATATATCAGGTATCTTGGGTGACTGTCTTGCTCTGTTTTTACCTCAGGTATTGGCAGGTATGGATACGGTAGTTACAGTTTCTATCACTATCTTCAGATCATTTTACAGTGCACTGGGCTCATAGAGCCCCGGGAAATCCATACTTCCAGCACACCACTTCATATACACGGACAGGCTTCATTTTACACTATGTACTCAACATCATTCTTGTAAGGGCCATTTCAGAGCATAAGGATAGGATTCATCTGACTGAATACAGACACCTATTTCTGAGCCAGTCCCTCTAGATTCCTTTTATAATCAATAAAGAGAAATAGGTGTGATCTCATCTCATTTTAAGCAGATATCTAAAATTAGTCACAGATGAATCATGTTACTGGTGTGCCTCTACAGAAACCAAGCAGCTATGGCTGTTTTTCTACAGATTTTTAAAATAAGTGCTTGTTTCCATGTTCGTTTTCACATGTTCACTGATTTTTCTGTTACATGAATATTTTAGAAACTGTGCTACATATTAAATCTTTAACTTGATTTCACAGCAGGTTCATGAAGATGTTACATGAACATCTGTACTCGAGGGACCTTCAGATGGCCCTGAAACTTGGTCATCATCATCTCCTCTGAACCCATTTTGAGAGTGTTTCAACATTATGGATTTAGAAGCCAAACTTTGGGCACTCAGATTCACAAAGCTTGTTTAAAAAAGCAAGCCAAAACGTTTGAATTAATAAAGATTAAAAGATAACTTGCCTCTTCAAAAAAGCTCTAAGGATAATTTTTTTGTGTCTGTCTCTCCAAAATTTATACGTTTTTACACACAAATTTTACAAAAACCATTCTATAATACAGATTCAAAAGTCTACTGCTGTCTTAAGTTTAGTAAAAAAAACAACAACTGGCTTTAAAAATACTTTGGTTTATGAAGTTATTCTTAAATTTTAAATTTGATGATACAGTTAGATCAATACAATTGTTGAATCATTTATTATTAAGCACCAGAGAAGTTAATTTCAAAGCTACTAAAGGTGCCTTTGTGGTACATCTTTACAACAGTACTCTTCAAACAAAACAAACTGGCTCTGAAAGTCTTGTGTCAGTCTCACCGGAATAAAAAGAAGCGTAAGAAGTCACAGAAAAAGAGGCTCAGAACTCAAAGTTCTCACCAGGACTGAAGAAGAGCTATAGAATGAAAAAGGCGGCAATCAGATGACACAGCACGCAAGTCTACTCAGAATATTTAGACATCTAGCCAGTGGTTATCATATCACTTGTGTTTGCTCTTCATGGCAGATCAAACTACCTTCTAGTAATACTGGGACCATTATAGAGCTAAAGTTTCCTGAAGAAAAAATATTCTTAACAGCTGCACCAATGCACTGCACGGAAAGAGATTGGTCTTTGAGCAGAAAGGAAAACTCTTTTGGGGCCTTTTTTAGGACAAAATTATAAGCAGTCCCTGCAAGGAAATTACACACTTGTTTTTCCTTTGAATTCACTTATCTTTACCGCAGCACAGGAAAACACTCATCTCCCAATTGACATCCCAGTAACTTTTTGAATACTGCTGGCTTTCCTGCTGTTGAACTGGTAGCAATTCAGGGCTTTCTGCGTCTAATTTACAGCAAGCAAACGTAGTTTGGGCATTATGGAGTGAAAATTTATGCTGCACATAGGCAACCTTGGTATGTCATTTAGTGCTTCACTGCTGAAGGTACATAGATCCAACAGCAAAGAATAAGGAGACAAGCAACACCATTAACACTTCCTTACTCAACAGTATTTAATTTTTTTACTTTCACTCAAAGCCAGGAAGTAAAGCACTGAATCGGCTCAGGAAATTAACAACACAGTGTTACATACGTTGCTTTCTAGTTCATTTTTTATATTAATAACAGGTGATTTTTTAAGGCATGATCATACATTATCTTTCACAAGCAGTAAACATTATTGAAGAAGTAAGGCACCTACAGATTGACACTTTAACCTGTGTGTAGGCAATTAAGTACAGAACTTGATTTTTAGAACTACTGACTCTCCCACTTCTGTTGGTAGCAAATGCAATGGCTTGGCAGCTCAGAATAGAAGATGATTTAATTTAAATGCTTATATGAGAATTAATGTCTAACTTAAAAACTATGGCAAAACTGTTGGCTTTATGTAAGAATCTTCAGAAGGGATGAATTTTGTACGCACACTAAAGGCTTACAGCTGCGCTCGATCTCAGCATCCTCAGATTCCAAAAATTACTACTTTTTTCCAAGTCTCTTGACTTGGAATATGTGATAATAATCTTTCATCAATGAACAGATATTCCTCTACCTGTAATCTTGTTCTCCACATTTCCCACTGTTTTGTATAACACATGAGAATATAGATATCACTAGATCTTGATGAGCACGACATAGAATCAAACCATGAAGCTGCAGATTTCCCTGTTTCAGTGGGACAATTCCAGATTCCCACTTGTCTGACTTTGAAACTAGGAAAGAAAAACATTCTCTAAGATAAAGAATGCTTTATTGCCTTAAATCTGATTTTCTTTTCAAACAGTGTATTGTTTCATGTGTGGGATATTTTTTTTTGAAGTCTATCAAAAATCTGAATCCCACTCAGATTACTTATGATAGAGGTAGAAAGAAGCCATTTATTTGTGTTGGCAGTGGTAACTGAAGACCATATTGTCACACAGACTCGGCTTTCTCTCTGGGTCAATCTTCTGAAATCCACAGGGAATTAAGACTTTGTCCAAATAGAAAACAAAAGAAATGAGTATGAAGGCAAAAGGCTTAACTCATAAGCGCCATTGACACTTCCTAGGAACAACGGAGGAACTAATTTTTAGCAAGTTAATTGAAAGCAATATGGAGCTTAACCCTTCTTAAATATTAAAGACCTAAGGAAGGAGAACACATGGTCATTTCTTCCATTGTACCAGGACAAGTACATTCATAAACCTTGTACTCCTGGGATATAAAGCTCAAGAAGCCTGTTTTTGATAGCTGATTACTAAAGGGAAACTTGTTGAAGAAAAAGGCAAGTTGGGAGCCATGTCTATTCCCACTCAAAGAAAGAAGAAACAAGCTAGTCTAGGGAAAGTAACGTATGCAGAAGCGTTACCTCAAAAATAGACAAAATTCATTCAATGCACAATATATAGGAATGGCATTTTATATACAATATTTTTCCTTAAAGGGTTCTAACTCCTGGTGTTTGCAAGGGTTACATGTATGTAATTCAGAAATTATTCTTCTGAATCTGTGCCCCATTCGCTTGACAAACTGTTTCACAAAGAATGAAAAAAAAAAAAAAGGTGCACCTTCTCAAGGAAAGATTTTAAGAAATGGGGACCTGCATGGCTTTATCCTTGCTGCAGAAACCACCGCAAAAGTAGGGTGGGTGCCAGAAAAGAAGTCTCCAAAGTGTGTGCTTGGAACAGTGAAGAGTTACTTGTCTCTTGCCAAAACTGGGGCACCCTGAAATTTTAGGGACAGAATCTATTCACAGCAGAAGATTGTCTGCTTTGAAAAGTGACTCGCCAAACCCGATGGACATGTTACAAAAAGCAAGCGATGAGAGGCCCTATTAAACGCTTTCAGTGTGCTTAATGGATGAAGGTTGAATCCAGTTCAGTCTGATGAGCCAAGCATGTTTGAAACACGAGTTGGTTTCTTCTGTTATTGCCCGTCTCATACTACCTCCACCATCATGGAGCTCAACATCCAAAGTTAGCATTTTGGCTTCATAGGCAGATCTCATTTTCCACTGAATCAGCAGGTCTTAATTCCCTGTATGCCTTCGGAAACTACATCCCATTAATTAATTATTAGCTAATATCAATAATTTTTAGACTCTGAAGTTTTTTAAGTATTTTTTTTTCTTATAACCATTATGTTAAAAAATGAATACTGGGTACTGGGATTTGCCACGGATCTCCTGATTTGAAAAAAAAAAAAAAAAAGATGAACCCCCCAAAAGTTTCAAAATTGCAAAAAGGGATACTTGTCGCTTTTAAATTTGATGCTTTTTCTACCTAAGCTGACTTTTAAAATGCACAATAATTTATAGTAAAAAAAAAAAGTTATAAGAATGAACATTTGCTGAGTTTTGGTTCATTTAACTTTTCAAACTCTTGAATTTTCCATCTGTTAAGAATGAAAAAAAAACATTTCCAGTCAAACTCTTACAGAACAGGAAAACCTTTTCCTACTACTTTTTATTTCTCACATGATATGAGCTGCACAAATTTGCTGAGAATATGAGCCAAGATCGTAAGCCACAATCCACTAAGTATGAGAGAATGTCTGAAGAGACAATGTATGAGAGACAGTCAAGCACAACCTCACAGAGCAGGCTGGAGTATCTTGAGTCTGTGGATGGACTGTGTCAGACGCAAGTCCAAGCCTTCACTGATTTATAGTAGCAAATGTTATAAATAATAGACTGGCTGAGAAATGACAAAACACCTGGTTTCCAAAGCATCTCCTTCAAATGAGCACTGAACAGGATGATTAATTATCACCTAAGATTTTCACACAAACTCCCCATCACGCTTTCAGGGTAGAAAGTATACTTAGTTGGACCAGATTTGCTGTTATCCAAGAAATAAAAACAAGCCAAACCTGGAAAAGGACTCTGCCTATTTGTGTTATCCTCACACAAGTACAAAACATTATGAACTGAAGCTAGCATTCTGCAACACAGCAAGCCTTGCGAACACAGATGAGATAGATAGATAGACAGACAGACAGACAGACAGACAGCTGACTAAATGCAGCCAAGCCTATGGCAGTAGGTTATGCAGATGCAGTGATGCACAATCCCATTCCAAATGCACAGTAAATTTGTAAAGGTTGCACTGTTTCCATCAACATGTAAACAAGTAATTTAAGATGCCAGCATGATATTGCTTTAACCACAGATCATCAGAATGATAAGGACAACACAGGACCTGGGAGCATGCTTGATTTCTACATACCTTTGCCCAAAGGCAAAAGGGACAAAAGTTCTTTTGTGGTGTAGCTGTGGAAGTCTGAAAAGAGGCAGTAAAGATATTTTGGACATTAGGTTTTGCAGTAAGCTGCCTTCACGCATGCTGCCATGCTTCTATCTACTTCTTCATATAACCCATAGTTTCCAGGAAGGATGTATCTATGTGAAAGACAGCATTAGAGAGAGACACCTACAATACAGGCTTTTCAGGAAGGACAAGTAGGAGAGACGAGGAGGAGATGTCATGCTCTGTGCCAATGACCATCTGGAGTGTGCATGGAGCTCTGCCTGGGGATGGATGAGGAGCCAACCAAGAGCTTATGGGTCAGGATTAAAGAGAACGCAGAGGCAGATGACATTACAGCGGGAGTCACTGAAGGAGTGGATGAGGCCCTCTCATAGACAGATAGGAGCAGCTTTATATTCACAAGCCAGGAGGCCTGTATGGATGAACAAGGAGCTCCTGCAGAGACCAAACTAAAAAAGGAAGCTTAGAGAGGGTGGAAGCAAGGACAGGTAGCCTTGAAGGAATACTGAGAATTTTTCTGAGCAGCCAGGGATCAGGTTAGGAAAGCAAAAGCCCTTGTAGAATTAAATCTGGCAAGAGACATCAAGAGTAATGAGAAAAGCTTCAATAGATATGTTGGTCATAAAAGGAAGACTAGGGAATATGTGGGCCCTCTCCAGACAAAATGGGAGACCTGGTCACCCACAATATGGAGAAGGCTGAGGCACTCAATGACTATTTTGCCTCAGTCTTCACCGGCAAGTTCTCTAGCCACACTGCACATGTCGCAGAAGACAAAGGCAGGGACTAGAAGAATGAAGAACCACCCTCTCCTCTAGGAGAAGACCAGGTTTGAGACCATCTAGGGAAGCTGAAGGTGCATCAGTCCATGGGACCTGATTAGAGTCATCTACAGGTCCTGAAAAAACTGGCAGATGAAATTGTCAAGCTACCCATCATATTTGAGAAGTCACGGCAGTATGGTGAAGTTCCCACTGGAAAAGGGGGAACATAGCCTCCTTTTTAAAAAAGAGAAGACAGGAAGACCAGGGGATCTACAGGTTGGTGAGCATCACCTCTGTGCCCAGCAAGATCATGGAGAAGATCCTCCTCAAAACTCTGCTAAGGTAGATGGAAAATAAGGAAGTGATTAATGACAGCCAACAAGGCTTCACCAAGGGCAAATCATGCCTGACAAATTTGTTGGCCTTCTATGATGGCATTACATCACTGCTGAATAAGGGAAGAGCAACTGACATCACTTACCCAGACTTGTGTAAAGCATTTGACACTGTCCCATACAACATCCTGGTCTCTAAACTGGAGAGACGTGGATTTGACAGATGGACCACTCAGTGGGTAAGGAACTGGCTGATGGTTGCACTCAAAGAATTGTGGTTAACAGCTCCACGTCCAAGTGGAGACCAGTGATGAGTGGTATTCCTCAGTGGTTGGTATTGGGACCGGTGCTGTTCAACATCTTTGTTGGCAACAGGGACAGTGGGACTGAGCGCACACTTACCAAGTTTGCTGATGACATCGAGCTGTGTAGTGTGATCAACATGCTGGAGGGAAGGGCTGTTATCCAGAGGGATTTAGACAGGCTTGAGAGGTGGGCCCATGCAAATCTCATGAAGTTCAACAAGACCAAGTGCAAGGTCCTGCCTGTGGGCGAGGGCAATCCCAAGCACAAGTACAGGCTGGGCAGAGAATGGATTGAGAGCAGCCCTGAGGAGGTGTTGGATGAAGAGAAGTTCCACATAAGCCAGAAATGCATCTTGAAGCCCAGAAAGCTAACTGTACCCTGCGCTGAATCAAAACAAGTGTGGCAAACAGGTCAAGGGAGATGGTTCTCCCTCTGTACTCTGCTCATGAGACCCATATGGAGTACTGCATTCAGCTCCAGGGCCTCCAGCATAAGAAGGACATAGACCTATTGGATTAAGTCCTGCAAAGGGCCACGAAGGTGATCAGAGGGCTGGAGCACCCCTCCTATAAAGGCAGGCTGAGAGAGTTGGAGATGTTCAGCCTGGAGAAGAGCAGCCTTCCAGTACTTAAAGGGGGCCTACAGGAGGGATTAGGGAGGGACTCTTTGTCAGGGAGTCTAGTGATAGGACGAAGGGTAATGGTTTTAAACTGTAAAAGAGGAGGATTTAGATTAGATATTAGGAAGAAATTCTCTTCTGTGAGGAACAGGTTACCCAGAAAGGTTGTGGATGCCCCTTCCATGGAAGTGTTCAAGGACAGGTTGGATGGGCCTTTGAGTAACCTGGTCCAGTGGGAAGTGTCCTTGCCCATGGCAGGTGGGTTTAGACCTTGATGATCTTTAAGGTCCCTTTCAGCCCAAAGCATTCTACAATTCTAAAATGCCTCTTTTGGTCACTGGCATTGCCAGAACAGAATCTTAGACTTAGTGAAACATTTTTTAAAGCTTAAAAAAAGCTGTAAAAACTACAAGGGTACAGGAGACAAAGGATATCCTGCCCCTCATTACTATATACATTTTATCTAGTAGGGTCCCACAGTATATTTGCTGACTTCTAGTTAAGAAGATGGCATGAATCCTGGCCTGAGGAACTCTCAGTTAGTGTCTGTACTTCAGATGTGAACAATTTGTTGTAATATCCTGGAAAAGATCAGGGCAAGGACCCTACGTAGCTTCAGTGCAGCTACTGTTTGAAAAATAGTAATCTAAAATTTAACAGCTGCATCGTGTACTTTACAAGAACGGCAGAAGAGTAGTCTTTGCTTTTGGATATTAAAGGATCAGGGAAGGAGGAAAGAGAAAAATACAGATGGAAAGACATGACAAAGTGCAAACCAAAATGTGAGACTGACTCATTAAAACAGGGGTGATGTCACTAAAATTATTGTAAAGGCCTTGCTGTGCATAAATCATGCTGAGGTGGACGTAAGTATGAAATATTATAGTTTCCAATTACCCTGTAGAGTTTGAGACAGTACAAATCCAAACAATTTAGACAGAAAAGTGGCAGAATAGTACCCTGCAAACTGATAAAGGATATGACTGACAGATATGTCGCTGAGACAAAACTGCTGCAGTATAAGTGGGCACAAAAGGCAGTTGAGAAAAGAAAAAGGGAACTTCTCTTAAGTACATACATTCTAACTGCCAAAGGAAAGAAGCAGCGTGTTTCTTATATCACATTTGCACTGCATTTGCTGCAAGGACATATTATATATATTCATGCTATATTGTCATAATGTATTAGAATTTCAGTATAAAAATTGCCCCGATTTATTTCAAAATGGTTGTGGAACTGTTGTACCTTAACACCGGGGACTAAAAATAAACATGGTTGCATGATGACAAATCCCAAAAGATTGCCATTTCAAGTTTTGATTAACTGTATCATTCAATATAGTATGGTAGCATACAGGTTAAGAGAACAGAATAGAAAACACACCATGTCACTTCAGTAATACAAAAACTTACTGGATGACAAATATCTCCTTGCGTCTAAAGAAAAATGAAGAGTATCTGGAAGTAAAATCCATTAAGACTTTAGTATATAAACAAAATTAGTACTATTTTTATTCAGCTAAGAGCTTGGAAACAAGGCCATTTCAAAGATCCTTGAAGATCATTTACTCAAGCCACAGGTATCACAGTGCATTGGCAACGGTTCAGTCTTCAGAGAATGTTTTCCACTCTTATTGTCAGGTACTAACAACAGAATGTGAGTGACAAGTGCCCCACATAGAACAAACCACAGCCATTACGTCGATGGCTTCCAGATGATTCATAGTATGTTTTCTCATCTGTTACAAGCAGCCATCCTTGGGTGCACTATTTTGAACAGGTTCGTACGTGCAATCAGCTTACTCCCTACCACACACATAGACACAGACACACTCAAACAAAACAGGTCAACAGTTACAACCTTTCATCTTTCAGCTATTCTTAGTCTGCACCAGTAGGATGCCTGACTGCTAGGGCAAGACTATTTTAGGCTTCTCATCTTTAAGGAGACTGCCTACCACAGTGTTCCATCTGACACAGCAGGGAAAATATGGGTAGGTAAAGAATGCTCACTAAACATTTCTAACTCAGTTGGGCGTCATATATTATTGAGAATCAGCACTATATTTGTATGGTGAATAATATCCATATTTCTGGCAGTCAGAAAGAACAGGTTTCCTTCTGATAAATACCTGTGACAAGATTCTTTGTCAGATAGAAAAAAAAATTAATAGCCTGGAATTGCTGCATACACCTTACAGGAGTAGATGTCAGGATAGACAGTGTGCTGAGCTTCACAGAAATCCAGATGTTATGCAAACCCCTAATTCAATTAAACAATGGCAGATGTGTTCTTGAATTAGTTGACCAGAACTTCTGGGAGTCTGACTTTTTCAAAATGCTTATGTAGGTTTGCGATCTACACAAAACATTGAGCCATAAAAAACGCTCAGAAATTCTGCATGTTTAAAAATATGTCGTCCTTTTTTTGCTAACACAATTAAACAGTGATTTGCACTTAGATCTCTATCTTATTGTAAAAAGAGCTGAAGATTAAGTGATTTTCTAAAAGCTAGTGAGAAGTGTCTTGAGGATGCAGGTCATTCTTTGAAAGAGGATCTCAGTGACCTGTGTAAATAAGAACACCGCAAACACTTCCAAACAAGCAAAGGTCAGAAAGGGGTCATGGCTACAGCCCCTTTGGACTACTGTTTTGCCTAAGGAGTACGCTTACCGTGTAAATCTCTCGTCCTTCAGCTCCAGGTCTGCCACTGTGATCAACTGATCCAGTTTAAACTTAGTATCAATAATTTCAGCATCTCGTGGGGAGTATGTGCCTCCCTCTTTTTGCTTTTGCCGAATTCTAAACAGAAAATAATAGCAAAAAATAAACATGCAAAAGATTAAAGGACACATATGTCAATACCTCGATTAGACAGGCTGAAACTGAAAAATGATTGCTGGAAATCATTGGCCTTTATTCTGCTCTCCTTTCCAACAGTGTAATTTAGTCAAATACAGCAGTTGCATTGTCTAAAATTCTTACAGAAAGAATCTTGCCTATATACTCTTAGTTTTACCTCCACAAATTATTTGGCAATGCCTGAATGATGCAGCTGAGGAAGAAATTCTGATGAATGAGCAAGCTTAACAGCATGTATGTAGTACATGACTCCTCTTTATATGGACATTTGGTTCACAATTTGAAGTTGATTTCTTTTTCACATGTCAGTTCATTAGTAAGTTGGAAAACTGGCTTTTGAGTATTTACTTCATATCAAGCTATCAATAGGTTTAGCTATCACACTGACTTCAGCCAGCTGAAACTCCGATCTGTACCCTCAAGTCAATCGAGAAGTGGCTCTGAAAGGTTACGATAGGCTACTTGCTCTGGTTTATACTCTGGAGAAGTTGTCTTTTTCCTCCTTCTATGGAGGTTCCTCTCACTAGATTAAAGCTTTTATGAATCCCTCCCTAAATTTCTACATAAAAGAAAAGAAAAAAAAGAAAATGTAACACATTTTGAAATAGCAGACTGAATACATTTATAGGATTGTTTCAACTCCTCTTTAACCATTTTTGAGTGCTTGCAAACATGGTATGGCAAGCGTAAATCTCACCTTGCAAAAGCATATACGGCAGCCACCAAAAGAACGATGGAAAGTATACACAAAGTAACAGCCAGGACAACTTCTACAGATCTTCCTGATGGTCCTTCACCTGCAACAGAAAGTGGAAATCTAGTAGTTCATAGGTTCATTAAATTTTATGTTTCTGACAGAGTGAAATCAGGCAGTGATGAGAGACAGACACTTTTCTCTCTGTAGAACTGCATCTGTTTTGTGTCAGCTGAAGAGCTGCTCAGGAAAGGAAAACAAAACAAAACCAGAAACAATTTACTTAAAGGTTCCTAAACCTTGCTGATCTATGTAATACATAGTGCTAACAGTGTATGTCTACAGCTATAGGTGCAGCGGTTTCACTTTTAGTGGCTAAAGAGGTTAAGATAGGTCCACACTGCAGTAATATCAGTCTGAACACTAGACCGACTTGAGCTCCTGCTTCAGTCTCTCTGCAGCCAAGAGCAGCATGCTGCCCTAACAGCTAGGAGCCATCAGCTCCAGAAGGGGAAGAGTCACAACTCTAAAGCTATGAGAACTGCAGCCATCACTCACAGGACAACATAAAAGACGCTTTTTGGGAGATGCTCTCCTCAGGGGGATGAAGGAACCCACTTAGTAATTGGACCTAAATTTTCTGGATTAATTTGCCTCACTGACCATTAACTCATGCTGTTTATTTATGTGGGAACTGGTGATGTTATATGGAATAAATACCAGTAGGTCAAAAGAATCATAAAGCCCTACAATAAAAAGCCAAATGTGCTGGTATTCTAATCAGTCCCTTCCAGGTGAGAATGAAAGCTCATTCAGAGAATCATGATAAACCATTTAGAGTAGTACTTTCTAAATCTCTTTTTGAACCTCTTTGGTGCTAAGTTTTTGAGATTCATTTAATTTCCTTGCCCTTCCAGGTAATCCAGTCCCCATCTCAAAAATCTCAGCCTATTTTTCCCTTAAGCCCACAGTGAAAATAAGAAAAGCAAGGAATTACTGTTGTTGGTATTGTTTCCCTATGCTGACATTCACCTTCACTATGGAAAGCTTAGATCCTAGCTGTGAAACTGAGATTGCCCAATCAAGGGAAAACCTCCTCCCAAGGACACACTGGGAAACGCTTAAGTCCTGGTGGTGTTTCTCTCTAAAGCCCCTGATTTTTGGATTAGAGAGTATCTTGCAGATGAATGCATGTGAACTGGAGAACATGATTAAAATTAAACTCGACTCTGATTTAGCTGAAGTAATAACCTTAAAACAGTAGGATACAATTTTATAAGAACAAGTCCATGGTTCTACATGTAGGCAGTAATAATTATCTACAATAATACACCACAGTAAACACTAGGTTAGGTAGAAAATTATCAGAAGAAAGTGTGAGATTATTGCAGACTGAAGCCAACAAGAATAAGCAATATCATGCCTGTATGAAATGATTCTTCTGCTGCCTTAGTAAAGTTTCAGATACAACACTGGACATGACAAGGTAAGAACAATTTAGGTCAGAGAAAGACAAAAGAAAAGACAAGCAAGTATATAATAAAATATTGCAAGGAGAAAAGGAATGAAAAAGTCCCTGCCACTCACTGTTCTCTGTGATAAGGCACAAATGTTAGCAGTGTGGAAAAACTGAAAAATCTTGAGAGGAACCTCTACAACAGTTCTGTCTGTTTTGTACTTAAACAGTGAAGTTAAAGTTAAACCTTATGATAAAATCAGTCCAAACATTGGCAATGTTATTAAACAAAACTGCTGGCAGAATACCCACCAAGAATAAAAAAATACATTTTCTCTTATTTCTTTGCAACAAGGGGAGACTACACACATCTATAGGGATGATCGTGGGCAAGGGAAAGGAGACAAAACAGAAGACAACACATTGTATAATTCTGAGGTGCTGCAATTCAAAACACGGTGATAACAAACTGCAATAATTGACTACTGTAAGGTAGATTTCTATGAAAAAGGCAGTGTCAGGAACCCCCCTTTTGATTATTTCCTGTCTCATCAGCTTTGTATTTCACGCAGAAAAAGTCTACATTTACACAGGACTACCAGCTGCCCCACAATGATTTGCTGAACTAGCAATCAGAATTATTGAAAAGATTATAAGCTGCCTTGATGTATTAGAAGTTTAAACAGTATCTGTTACCACAGCTTAATTATCTTATAGAAGAATCCTGACCTTTCATTGTAGTATGGACATTACTTTTGCAGTGTCAGTCAGGGGTTCCGAGGAAGAAATTCCACTTCTCCAACAGAAGAGGGGAGTTGTGGTACTGCAAGTGCGGCTGAGTGGGAGCACATATTAAAATGTATTCTTTACTGTAATTAAAAAAGCCATGTGCCCTTGCCAACAAGAGGGCCAATAGAATCCTGGGCTGCGTAGGGAAGAGTGTGGCCTATATGTCCAAGAAGATCATACTCCTCACTGGTGAGGCCACAACTGGAACACTGCATGCAGTTCAGGGCTCCCCAGTTCAAGAGAGACGGGGAACTATTGGAGAGACTCCAGCATAGGGCAACAAAAATGATTAAGGGATTGGAGCATCTCCCTTGTAAGGAAAGGCTGAGAGAGCTGGGACTCTTTAGCTTGGAAAAGAGAAGGCTGAAGGGAGACCTTGTTAATGCTTACAAGTATCTAAAGGGTGGGTTGAAGGAGGATGAAGCTGAACTCTTCAGTGGTTCCCAGTGACAGGACTAGGGGCAACAGGCACAAGCTGGAACATCAGAAGCTTTATTCAAATATGAGGAAAAACTTGTTTATGGTGAGGGTGACAGAGCCCTGGAACAGGCTGCCCAGGGAGGTTGTGGAGTCTCCTTCTCTGGAGACCTTCAAGCCCCGCCTGGATGCAGTGCTGACTACTGTGCTCTAGGCAGGGTGGCTTTAGCAGGGGAGTTGGACTAGATGATCTCTAGAGGTCCCTTTCAACTCTGACAATTCCATGATTCTTTGATTATTGAAGCAGTGTGTTCCAATAATTTCTGCTTCTGTTATATATAAAGTTTTTCTGCTTCTTGTAATACATTAAAGTTTTGTTTCTTCTTGGGTAGGCTCTGAAATCCAGAAGTTAAGACCAGACAAGTTTGCTTTAGTACCCATTTTAAAAACAGTCCTCGAAATCAAACTTTAGCAGAGAAATCATGGATATCTGAGGAATATATCAGGTCTATTTTTTTTCCTATTAAATTTTATTCAGCATACAAACAGATATTGTTTCTTTATGATCTACACCAAAGGAGAATGTGTCACAAATTTTCAGCAGCAGTACAGAAGCAAATTAATTCTACTCTCTGCCTGCCACTAAAGTATGATTTCTTTAAGTATTGCAGAACTTTTCTGTTAGAAAGGAATAAGCTGCCCAGAGGATGGGATACATTTGGACTAATTTCCAGTAGACTTGTTTTCCCTGATTAGACACACTGTCTTTCCCTTAAAAGGCTATTTGCTTCATTGTCGTAGAACTTTTAAACTCAGAACGTATAAAGACAACTTTTGTGTTGCACTTTCCAAACCATTGAGGGCTTGAGAAATAGTGGCAGATCCTTTCAGAATATTCAGGTAGTGAATTAACATTTCAGGATCTTCAGTATCAGATCACGTAACAAATTTCTAACATGGATTAGATGAATAAAGGAGCTCATATCACAGAAGAAGAATGCCAAATGAAAAATATGTGCCCACTAAAATTCTTCTGGGTACTCATCCAGTTGTCTTGGGATCCTTTTTCAGAAAAACAGGGCTAATGCTTAGCTAAATAAGTTTTGGCTTACCACTATAGTAAATGAACTTGCAGACCTTGTTGCAATCTGCTGTAAGAGTCTGCATTCCTAGTTTTAGGTGGTAGATCAACACTGCCATGGAGGAATTTATGCTGGATTTGAGACCCCATCATGGCTGGCTTATTGGTCAGTGTCATCAGAACCAGATGGATCCTATTAGACATTTTTAAATTGTAAATTAATATGGAGTTTTGTCTGTCTTTAAAGGATGAAGGGCTAGAGGGTCATGTCTTCAGGTGAGTTGCCACTAGAAGGAATGACGGGCAGCCAAGAGGTTTCCTACACTAGGATCACTGGAATAAAATCATAGAATCACAGAATCATTTAGTTTGGAAAAGACCTTTAAGATCGTTGAGTCCAGCCATAAATCTAACTCTGCCAAGGCCACCACTTAACCATGTCCCTAAGCACCACATCCTTTGGGGATGGTGACTCAACCACTTCCCTGAGCAGCCTGTTCCAATGCCTGACAACCTTTCTGGTGAAGAAATTTTCCCTAATAACTAATTTAAACCTCCCCTGGCACAACTTGAGGCCATCGCTTCTTTTCCTATTGCTTGTTAGTTGGGAGAAGAGACCACCAGCTCCCACCTCTCTACAATGTCCTCTCAGGTAGTTGTAGAGAGTGATAAGGTTTCCCTCCTTAGCCTCCTGTACTCGATGCTAAGCAACTCCTGTTGCCTCAGCTGCTCCTCGTGGAACCTGCACTCAAGATTGCTCATGTACTTCGTTGCCCTTCTTTGAATGCGCTTCAGCACCTCAATGTCTTTCTTCTTGGGAGGGGCCCAAAACTCAACACAGCATTCAAAGTCCATTCTCACCAGCGATGAGTACAAGGGGACTATCGCTTCCCTAGTCCTGCTGACCACACTATTTTTGACACAAGCCAGGATGCTATTTGCCTTCTTGGCTACCTGGGCACACTGGTGGCTCATATTCAACTGGCTGTCAACTGATATACCCATGTCTTTTCTATTGGGCAGTTTTTCAGCCACTCTTCCCCAAGCTTGTACCACTGCATGGGTTGTTGTGACCCAAGTGCAGGACCTGGCACTTGACCCTGTTGAACCTCATACAGTTGGCCTCAGCCCACCAATCCAGCCTGTCCAGACCCCTCTGTAGAGCCTTCCTACCCTCAAGGAGATCAACATTCCCACCCAACTTGGTATCGCCTACACTGAGGGTGCACTCAATCCTCTCATTCAGATCGTTGATAAAGATATTAAAGAGAACAGGCCCCAGCACTGGGGAACACCACTTGTCACTGGGTGCCAACTGGATTTAAATTAATTCACAACTCTTTGGGCATAACCATCCAGCTAGTTTCTTTAACAAGCAAAAAGTATGCAATAATATCACTACATCCAACACAGAGCGCAACAGTACAGCTTCTGGAAGTTTACCAAGCAAGATTGTATCTCTGCTAATGAACTTTGGCAATACTGCTTCTTCATTTAACAGTCCAGGCTAAAGTAAAACCTCCTGATGATCTCAAAAGGACATACTAAGGAATGGATATATTTCCTCAACCATTCTGGTTAAGTTGGGTCCAACAGAAATAGAGATTTTTTTACTACAGGGAAAACCGCCGTCCAAAAAAGAAACATGGAATTTTCTAGATTCTTTGGAAATAGAGAAATACTTTAGTAAATGACACTCACCTAATGTTTTGACAGGGTCAGAATAGTCAGAATCTGTAAACTGTCCTTTGATATTAGTTGCTCTGAACTTAAATCTGTGAAATAAAACCAAGAAAAATAATGAAATGAAGGTTTATGTACGCCTTCTTAAATACTAGTTCACTTAGAAACCAAAAACTACTTTATACATTTACATATACAGTTTTAGTATAATAGTATAATATAAGCTGGAATAGTTCACCTGCTAAAGTGACATTACGACAGACATCAAGAACTCAGTGTCAGTATCCTAAATATATAATCTAACTATACTACTTATCTTTGGGCTTATTTAATTTAGAAATCAATAAGCATCTTTTTAAAAAATTGGTCTGCTACATTTATGCTCCAACAAAAAATTTAAAATTAGAGACACATTAAGATAATTTTCACATTTTCATAACTGAACTACAAATTTTGTATGTTTGTATATATGTATATTTCACTTAAACCTTTCTCATGAACAAATATAGAGACAAATGTACTTACAGGTACTGCTTTCTTGGTTTCAGTGGGCCATTACATATTTTGTTTTGGCTGCCTGGTGTCATACATGATGTGTCAGCACCTATGACATATATCTCCTCTTTGCCACTCAAATCTTCCTTTCCTTCTATACATGGTGGATTTGGAAAGCCTTCATTTGTAAAATATGGCCTTGGTCTGTTGAAGTAGGCATCATACCACTTAGTAACATTCCCATCATGCTGAGCTATTACCAAGAAAGGAAATAATCAGAAACAATTTACATTCTAACCAGACTGTAATTAAAGAAGTTAAATAGGAAATTAATTGTTTTTAAGAGCTTAGCATTCAGTGCCATTTACACAACTAAGTCTATAACCGTATTTGCACTTGAACCCAAATTTCCCTATTATCCACACTATCTATATTTTGTTAACTCAGAGTAAATCAACTGAATTGCAACTAGAAAATTTCAGGGGCAGTCTCACACATCAGCGTTACTGGTGGAGGATATAACTTATGCAAGCCACTTGCCTTTGAACACAGCTAGAAAAGACAGTAAAAAGTGTTTACTTGAAAGACAGTAAAGACAGTTTCATAAATGAAATTACTAGATTTCCATAAATGGACAGTACCCAGCAACCCAGCAGAAAAATCCTCAAAATTTTGCTTAACATAGTACTTGCATATCTATCAGTTCAAGTGAATCTTCACAGCAATAGGTATGAAGTAAATGTTTGTAGGATTATGGCTAAAAGGCAAAATTCAGAAAAAGTTGAGAGACTTAGTGTGAAAGCTTTACTTCCATACTCTGAAAGCAGGCAAAACAAGGGAATGAAATACCTGGGATTTGTCCTTCTTAGGCAAAGTAAGCCTGACCATATGATATCCTATCTTGAAACTCCAATTCATATTAGTAGCCAATTACTCAAAAGAATATCATGGCACCGCTCATATGAGTAAATGTTCATTAGTCCATACAAGGGAATACACATTCTAACCCACAGTCTACAGAAGAGATTTATATAAATCCCCCTGCCCCCATTCTGAAATGGGAAAATCAACTGCACGTGACTGCATTCTTCACAGGCAACACTAGAAGCAACAGAAGAACAACCTTGCAAAAAAAAAGTTTCAGATTATTTACCTTTCACAAATAGCAAATTAAAATATAGAAATGTGATGATAGTTATAGAGCCAGAATAATATTGATGATTTCAAACAGAATGGATGACTCCTCATTGGCAAATGTTCTCAAAATTCAGTGCTCAGCCCACAGGTATAGTGAAAGATACTTTGCTCTCAGTACTGTTGCCACAGCTAAAGTGACTTTGTTAGCTGTTTTCTAATGTGAAATGACAAACAGCCTGAAAATAAGAAATAAAAAACCTGAAAACAATTGAGCAACCTGGTCTAGTGGGAGGTGTCCCTGCCCATGGCAAGGCAGTTAGAACTCGTTGATCTTTAAGGTACCTTCCAACTCTAACCATTCTACGATTCTATGAATTTTCAAGAGAACTTATAAAATACTACCTCCAGCTTCCACAACAAGAACTTGTATCTTCTTGATAGGGCCATGATCATCACTGTAATAACATATTGGCATTCTGATGGTAATTGTTGTAGCTGTGACGAGTAGTGCCCCATTGGTATCATAAACTGGTGCTGGTTTCTTTTTAGGACGTGGTGGTTCTGTTTATAAGCAAAGATATACCACAGAGTTTTGTTTTAAAAATCTTTTTAGTACAAGCACTTTGTTCAGGTGCATAGCTTTGTTATGCAAGACAAATCTTCAGCATATTTTCAAGGCCAAATTTATGTTCTACTTAATGCCTTATGCCTGTAAAAACCATATTCTGATAAATGGCTCCGCATATCNTTGATGATTTCAAACAGAATGGATGACTCCTCATTGGCAAATGTTCTCAAAATTCAGTGCTCAGCCCACAGGTATAGTGAAAGATACTTTGCTCTCAGTACTGTTGCCACAGCTAAAGTGACTTTGTTAGCTGTTTTCTAATGTGAAATGACAAACAGCCTGAAAATAAGAAATAAAAAACCTGAAAACAATTGAGCAACCTGGTCTAGTGGGAGGTGTCCCTGCCCATGGCAAGGCAGTTAGAACTCGTTGATCTTTAAGGTACCTTCCAACTCTAACCATTCTACGATTCTATGAATTTTCAAGAGAACTTATAAAATACTACCTCCAGCTTCCACAACAAGAACTTGTATCTTCTTGATAGGGCCATGATCATCACTGTAATAACATATTGGCATTCTGATGGTAATTGTTGTAGCTGTGACGAGTAGTGCCCCATTGGTATCATAAACTGGTGCTGGTTTCTTTTTAGGACGTGGTGGTTCTGTTTATAAGCAAAGATATACCACAGAGTTTTGTTTTAAAAATCTTTTTAGTACAAGCACTTTGTTCAGGTGCATAGCTTTGTTATGCAAGACAAATCTTCAGCATATTTTCAAGGCCAAATTTATGTTCTACTTAATGCCTTATGCCTGTAAAAACCATATTCTGATAAATGGCTCCGCATATCAGTTTTCAGTTAAAAGAGAAAAACAGTAAAAAGGCTGAGTCTTAGTTTTTTAATGAATTTGAATCAATGGCTGTATTTATTTCCACAACTGCGTTACTGTGCACTTAGCTGTACCCCTGCAATATTCTTCTAAGCTGATGGTAACTAAAATACTGAAGTCACTGATTATGTCACCAAGTCTATGGTTTACAGAATCACTGAGTCTGCACATGGTTTACAGCATCATTCAGATATGAATAGCAACTGGGCAGTGATACACAGCAAAACTGAGCTCAGCAATTCAAGGCTAGCAGATATGTGTGCCTGTTTCTGTGCTATGCCACCTCTACAGAACAGGCAAAGGCACACAGATGTGCACCCACAGGCAGAACAGCAATTTCTTCAGCATTCATAGAGATTTCAGCTTAAGGGTACTTTATGAGACATACCTTTAATATCCATGGTTATTTTCAATTGAATTTTTGGCCCCGCACCAGCACCATTAATTGCATAGACCTTAAAAAAAACCCAAACACTTGTTTTAATGAGTATCTGTAATGGCTTCAAATTGGCCAAATTTAGATATGTTTGAAGCAGCAATGAATGCTGCAAGATTCCTTTTGTCATCTACGCTTTGCTAGAACTTACTTCATACTTCTTTACAATCCTAAGTACACTAACACTTCATTGCTTGTCATTTAGGTCTTACAAAAAGGAGAAAAACAAGCCTATAATTTAATAGTTGTCGCCTCCTCTCACGTGCTAGTCCCCAATTATTTGAAAAGAGTTCACGCATATACTTCTAGCAAGTTCCTTTGGCAAAATTGGACCTTTCATCTGAGCCAAATGGCAAATGCAAGTGGTGGAATTAAGAGAGAGATTTAGACTTGTACACATGATGATGTGTCACAGGCTGCTTTGCTAGCACATGAAACTGTGGTCCAGAGTACAAAGTTAATCACTGGTGATATGACCTGCTCCTACTCACTCCACTCTCTACATTGGTTCCCTCATTCCTTAGACCTATCTCCCTTTGCGCTCCAGACAACATTCTCAGCATGAAAACCTTGTATTCAGCCTTGATTTATATTCCCTGTTCAGACTAATTTCTCACTCATATCAAAGAAAAAATCCAAAGAAAAAGCATCAGTTCTTACGCTGACATTGTAGGTATTTCCTCCTTTTAGTCCTTCTATCATGGCAGTGACCGACTGATCTGTTCTACCAATGACACTAAGGTTGTGGATCCGGATGGCAGCAGGGTCATCTTCATTGTAAACCATAGCTTGATACACCTGAATATTTCCATTGGGTTCAGATGGCGGCACAAATGTTACTTGGAACTTTGTTACTTCGTCTGGTATCTTCTGAAACGTTATGTTGTTTGGTGGGTCTTCAGGAACTGGAATAAATATTTTGATAATCCACTTAGTTTACTATTGTTCCTATTAGAGCAAAACCTGAAAAAATACAAACTATATTTATGCATATCAGTATTATTCATTAGTATTTTCTGAGTTTATTAAAAACATCTCAAATACTTATGGCATATGTAGATATTTATAAAGACAATGAAAAGTTGAATATTTAGTGAAATCCTAATTTTAATGACAATATTAATGCTACAAATATTAAAAATAATGCTTAGATTGCCCTTAGTAAGTAGTCTCTACTCAAAAATGTTTCTTTTGATTTTCAACTCAAAAGCCTGAAGGCATCATTATACCTTCAAATATATCTAGGGCAAACAAATCCTTGCATGGGTTGACAAACAAGAAGCAAGTGTTAGTTTTGAGTATCCCTTTCTGAAAGCTCTCTGTCAACAGCAAGCTCCCTCCCAACATATAAACAAACCACTGTGCTCCTAAGAGTCTCTGCTGATGACAACTAACTCTTTAGGAATCAAACTTTCCACTAACGGATGCCCAGACACAAACAAAACATGCATTTTTCCCAAAGGGAGTTTTTTGTCAAATCCTTATTCCAGTAGCTTACTCTCAAGACAGAAAAGGTATAAATCATTTTCCCAATGTCCCTATCTGGAAGAAAAGGCTGTAACATTCTTTCCAGGCAGCTAAATATTTATTGCTGTACCTGAGCAGACAAGTATGTAGCTTGACCTCTAAACAGTGAAATCAAGCAACTGGAGGTAAACACATTCCCCCAGTCAAGGATTTAGATGCAGTTGTCATACCTTCCACATTTTTCACACCAGTCAACAGAGAAGTCAACTCAGGCTTCTCTGGAGTAAGCCTGTGTAAACTGGTCCTAACTCAGCCATATGCTAGACTGTACAAACCAGATGAGATGGAAAAAATAACTGTTCCTCTCTAAGGTTACTGCATCTCCTACTGTATTACATTTTTACATAAGAGAAAAGGCTACCAAAAAAAGATTGCTCACAGGACAGACTCAGCTATCCCCTGAATTTAATTTTCATTCATTTTTCTACAGTAAAAGACCACATTAGCCTCTAGGGATATATAGTGGTCAATAAATTGTTAGAATTTTACGTATTAAAGGTATTAGAGAAATATATACACACATATATGTTATATCATATCATGTAATTTCACATCAATAGGGACACTGGATTTTCATACATCAGAAGAAAGATAAATAATAAATACATTCACTGTGTAGTGTGTCTAAATGTGAAATTAACCTAAGCATGTAGCTAAAAAAGCTGACCTACACCTACCCTCACTAGAGATAACACCATTGTAATTTATACACAGTTGACAGTTAGTTTGAATGAAACAAAACTTCAATATCTTTTCAGATAATACTTTTTGGTTGTCTTGTTTGCTTGTTTAACTATCCTTACTGAACAATTCTGCCCCATGTACATCTGTTTATATTTTCCCAAGTAAATGCTATCTACTTCTCCACAACGTAGACTCACAGTGGCATGAGGTCCATATACAGTTCACTTTCACCTTTCAGTTTTATTTCTCTGAGTAACTTAATAGCATCAGCAACTTTCGTCACCTTTATATCTACCTCATTCTTCAGATTGTTTAAAATCTGGGGAGCAGCTGACTCAAGCAGATATCCCTGCAGACCTTCACTAACAACCTCCTGAGAATACACACGTCGTGTCCTCAAGTCAGTAAAGGTACAATTTATAAATGGTAGTATTCCCTTTACATAATTTTTACGTTTAAATTTTGCATCAAGACCAAAGATGTTGTAGAGTTTTCAATAGTCTCTTAAAGGAAACAGGCACCTGCACAAGGGGGCAGTCATCCTTTCTTAAGAGGGGTGTCATAAACATGTATACATGGTAGGATAGGACCTCTCTTTCTTCATTGACTGCAGAACTAATCTAGAGGGCTGTGTTCCACACATCCGTAGTTTCCATGAAGGAAGTTCAAAATGTCAGCATTACTAAAGGTATAGCTTAGTATTTATTACCACTGCCGCTTTTTTGCTGACTGCCACCTTTTTAAATATTAAAGAAAAAATATTTGTGAGAACAAATCTGCATTAAAAGTGCACCATGTGTTCAAAACTCTATTTTGTCAGCTGAAGGAAAAACAGTAAAGTTTGATCTATATAAAGTAGAGAAAAATACAAACCTGCTTCAAAAGTGGAGACAATTACTGGAGAACTAGCCTTGCCTTCAAGGAGTGCAGCATTAACATCCCCCGTAAAGGCAATGATTACTACAGAATACCTTGTAAATGCTTTTAAATCAGAAATTTCTAAGACTTTATTCTCATCATTTGTCTTCAGAAACTGAGCTTTATAATTGTCATTATCTACCTGTAAAATAATGATTAAAAAAAAAGAACACAATTAAAAGGCTTGAAACAGGCAAAATCAGGGTGTTATTAATTGAACACCTTAATTCTCTTTCCAATTTTCTTGCTATTTACATAGAAAGATTCAGAAGAAGTCTCTTTCAAATCTAAAAAGCTGCACAGGGGAGTACACTCCCATCTCTCTCATGCATTGCCTCTTCAGCACTTCAGGAATTATGGGATTAGATAATGGGCTGTTTGCCTGATGCCATCTTCCACCAAGCAAACATGAAGCCATTATTAGACACTCGGCCAGGGAAGATGTAGTGACCTGAAATGGGAATCAAACTAGGCACCAATTCAGAAGATGAGCAGCTATATAGCAGAAAATTATTTGGAATAAAAAACAAAACAAAGCAAAAAGAATGGGCAACAATATATAATGCAGAAAGTGCAATTACTTCCATTGGGGTATATAAATAGAAGCAATTCTTATGAGACAGTGTGGAGGGAATAATTCTCTCACTAGAAAAGCTGGAATGCAGAAATAATTTGGGTTCAGTCTAGAAATGGGAGGATGGTGGAAGACATAGTAGTAACTGCAAAATATAGAATAAGTCTGTTACTAAATTGAAGATAAACCGTTGTTTCTAGAAGTCACGAAAACACAAACAGGATTTTTATTTGCACCAAAAAAGATTATAATTAAATATTACAAAAACTGCAATCCCATACCTAAATATGTAGCTAAAACTATGACTACATGATTAGGTATAATCTAGAAAAATCTATCAAGGGTTGCTGAGAAATTTCACTGGAAATTTCTAAAAACAGGATAATGATTCATTTGTGAGATTCTATGTATACTTGTTTCTGTGTTAGAGCAGCATATGGACTGGATTACTTCCTGGGATCCCTATCATCCCTACGTTTTAAATAATCTGTAGTTCTGGAAAAATAGGCATGGTGTTGGGCTTTATAGACAATTAATCAATTCCATTGTTAGCTTAAAAAAAAAGATAAAAAGAAAAAAAAATAGCTTTTCTAGTGTTTGATCAGGTATCGTTTACAGAATTCTTTTTATGTCTATTCCTACTACTTCAGTTAATTATGTTTTCATTATTGTTTCTTCAGTGTGTAATTTGAAAAGAGGATTAGGTAGCTGTACAGTAGTTTTCCCACTGGATGAAATCTGTATTAAATGCAGCTGCTAAAACATTAAATAGTTCAAGCATACCTTTTATTTGACAGATATGCATCTATCCCCACTGAGAATTAACCTGAACTAAACTTTCTGATGGACTAAACAGACATTCATTTCCTGGGATAGCCATGAAGAGCTGAAACACTTTTTCCTATCTGACTATCAAAAATCTGGCACATAAATATTTATACAAGAGCTAAAAAATGAGCACAGCACTGCATCACTAAATTTATTTATATTCTTCATGAAGTTTAACGGTTCAGTTCCATCTTCCTTACTAATTTTCAGGAATATTTTATTCTAATTACAGTGGGCAGCAAGAAAAACTAAAGTATGACTTCAAAGAATAATAATGAGGGAGTACTTTTTAGTTTTTCTGATCTATGAAGCTGCAAGGACCATCCTAACAGTGTAAACAGAACCCTAATAGATTGACTAATAAATAATAAATACTATTTTTTAAGAATATAGACATAATGGAGTACAAATCTGAAATTATTCTGTTCTGTGAGCCTATTTTTATAAACCCATAAAGACACTCAGTTGAGAACTAAAATGAGTAAAGTTATACACAGAGGAAGTTTTTGGAATTTGGAGCCTTCATAAAAATTTTTCCACTGGGACAATAAAATATGTACTCAAATTTTCACTGAAAAAGAGTGTGACAGTTTTATTGGCCTTTAAGAAGGAATAGATTTGTCTACTGAGATGGTACCTGGAGAACTGATCCCTGCAGTTACTGATTATTAGACAGACAACATCTGAATACAAGAAATCCCTAAACATAAAGCTAGATATCCAAAATATATTTTAAAAAAACCCACCCCATTTTGTAAAATCAAATCAAAGCCCTTTGACTGAACGCTTAAAATATGTTTTTAATTTCCTTCTGAAGGCTGGTAGACTCATCTGGAACATTCCATAGTTCATCTTACTTTAGGAATTTTACTGTAATTTAAATTAAGAAGGTATTGATAATATTTTAATGGTGTGGAATCATATGACAAGCTGTTTATAATTTAGGAACTATTAGAGCAATTTTTTTAAATACAAAGTGATTAAATATTACACGGACAAAAAAAAAAATCAAGCTTTGAAAATTGGATTTGGAAATTCTATCAAAAGCATGAAAAGGATTTTTTTCTGCTGATATGCTATAATGTTGTTCACTCAAAAGTGACGGGAACTTTTCCCAAGGAGTAAGTCTTCTCTAACTTTAGTAAAAGAGAAATAAGAATTGTTATGTAGTTTCTGGTGACCTATGCAACAGGTGAAGGAAGCATTCTTCCTTCCCTGGTAGCATTCTCCTTGTTATTGTACTTCCTTCATCCTGTCGTACTAGTGCTTCGGTAAGCGTGTTCAGAAGTGAACAGATTACACTCTACATATTGTACAATTAAATTAAAAGAAGAGAAACTATCAGGACTACACATTAGTCTCTCTTGTGACTTTACTGAGGAGCTTAAAAATATTTGGTATTTTTTACTGATCTACCTAGAAATTTTGATCGCACTAAAATCTCAGTATTAATATTTTATCATATCGGTAATTCTTATGACTAAATCAAGAACATTGAAAATCCACACATAATAGTTTTCATTTCTTCTCTGAAAATTGAAAGAATTCTCTATTTAAAGTCTTTCAATAGTTTTAAGTAGTCTTTCTTTTTTTTTTCCTGTTATCTAACAAACTGATTCAGGATTTTTGAAACTACAAACAGCAAGTTTTCCTGGGTAAAGTCTGGCAAACTGCTTCCCATTTTCACTGATAGCTCTATTTGTATAATTTCTGGAAGAACAAGGAACCTATATCCTACTCAAAACTTCTCATGTGCTCGAACTTAGAAAGTTTCATATCTTCCCACAGGGCAGGAAATGAAGTTTATTAATGGTTGTTTTAAAGAGTATTGTAAAGGTAGTAAAGGATGAAAAGAAAAAGGCCACTAGAGCTTTTCTCTTATGTCAGACTTTTTTTTTTCGCTTATAAAGATGAAGGAGTAAGAAGTGTTATTGCTGTGCTATCAAAATACAGCTAATCTGATGGACTAAGTGGAAAGTAGGAAATCTCGTTTGATTTTAAAGGCTGCCCTCTGATGCGCTCTGTAACTTTGTACAAGTCACTTCTGTTTGCTAGGCTTTCCACTGTGGTTTGTGAAATCATGACAAGGAACTTTTTCTTTTGTTAAAGAACAAGAAAAAAAAACGTCATTGTAATTTTTACTGGTAAGCAGCTTCGCTGTTGTTAGAACCAGGTACACCTCCACGAAGCTCAGCTTATCATAGAATCATAGAATGGTTAGAGTTGGAAAGGACCTTGAGGATCATCGAGTTCCAACCCCCCTACCTTCTACAGGAAAGCTTCTGCTTTCCTGTGTACATTTATACTTACACTTTTCTTTCTCCAAGCTCTCTCATTAGCACACATTTTTTTAATACCAAGTAATTATCTCCCATTAAGAAATGTAAAAATATAAAATCAATTCTTAAGTGGAATTTATGTGGAAAGGGAAACAGTCATATTGATTTTCAATCCAATTTATGTCTGTGCTGTAATTTTGATAAAAACATCTGCTGGGCTATTTGTATCACCAAACATCTGTACTACTACCAACAATAAACCAGAGTTGCCTTACTGAGGTAATGTCTATGAGGTAGCTTGTTGGTCCCGTGATGATGACAGGTTCACTCCAGGTTATATTAATACTGTGAGGCGATGTAGCTAGAACAGTCACATTTTCTGGAGGACTGTCTGGAGCTGCAGAAAAAAAAGTATGGAGGTAAATCATGGCCAAACACATTCACAACAAATAACCCGGTAATTTTAGTGGCCAGTAGAGATCATTTTTCAATTTGAAAACAAAACTTTTTCTCACATTTACCATCATACACTGCTTAAATGATTACAATATTTTTTTCTTTCTCTTATATATAAGTGCTATGGTTTGAGAAAACCCATAGCAATTTGTTGTCATGTAGACAATTATCTTGTCACCCGATGACCCCTCCCCACCCAGGAAAGGGGAATCGGGGGACGCAAAGAAACACGAGGGTTGAAATGTAAATAGATATAATAGAATAAGATTAAATAATTAACAATAATACTAAAGAACCAGTATTAATCCCAACACTGATATAAGATTTACAAGAAGTATACTCAGCCAACTCTATCAGCAGAAGCTGTGCGCTCCCAGCGGGGGACAGCAAATGTCGGGCACTGGGAGTGCAATGGTTTTGGGAAGCAAGGGGCAAGGAGTTGTCTGGGTCACTGCCACTAAGGGAGAGCCCACTACGCAGCAAACTTTTTTAATCTATATTGAATGTAATGTTCATGGTATGAAATAATCCTTTTTGGCCAGCTTGGGTCAAAAGCCCAGGCCTTGCTCCTCCTCATCCCTGCACCTGACAAGGCTCAAAACCACACAGTTCTTGAATCTCACAGAGCCTGGCTGGCCATAAAGTAAATATTTTCATGAACTCAGACACTAGAGTCCTCCAAAAGTGCAGTTTTCCCAGCATCAGAAGGAAAGTTAGTCCCGGGCCTCTCAACCAGGACAATAAGGCATACAGTGTGATTTAGAAACATGTCTTTCATTGAAATTACTACAACTCCTCCAGAGTATGAACTACCTACAACTTTACCTTCAATTGAAATTATAGGTTTTTTTAATTCCAAATTATTTATATGTATTTGGCAGGGCACAAGCAAAATATGTACAACTATTCAGACAAATAGACAAAGATGTTATATTTACTTATGTCAAAAGAATCTTTCAAATAACAAGAAATTGTGAAAACACAAGGTCTTCTGCATGATAGAAAAGCAACATTAGAAATTATTAATACAAATAATTTCATATAGAAAAGAGTATCTTCTAAGTTTCATTTCAACTTATTCCTAACATGTTGAGAAATTTTGGAAAATTTAAGAAAGTTCACATTAAACAATGGTATTTTCCTGAAATTTCCTTTTGTCAAGGTGATATGTGAATTAGTCTAGTTATTTCTTATTTGTGAATAAGAAATTAGTGGAATCATAATAACTACACAGCAGTTGCCAGTAAGCGGTATTACTTTTTCATAACAATGGTGGTAAATTTCAGGGGAAAAAAATTGGAATATAAGTGACAACAGATTTGTAGAATATGCCAGAACCTGGCTCCATGGTGCCTTTTTTTAGGTCCTACTACAAAAGAAGACAACTGTGATACGTATCAGTCAACTGCCTGTTATAGAAGCAAGACAAGATTTGTACATATTTCCAGAATTTCGTGGTGTCATTTTTTTATTTTTTTTTTTATCTACCACAAAAAAATACAACTACAAGTAATATATGTCAGTGAGGAGTTTGTTATAAAAAATGATACAGGCAATGCAGTCTCTTTTCTCAAACATGATTAATGCACGAATACGTATTTTTTCACCATTAATCATCAAGTATGAAGGCTTAATGAAGAAAGTTGGAGTGTATATAAGTCTACTTAGTTTTTTAGGTAGAAAACAGGCTAGGAAAAGGAAAATAGCATGGAAGGAGGAAAGGAATGTAGTTATTGAAATTATGTGTGAAACATTAATGAAGAGCAATCACAACATTTTGCACCATGAAGGTGAAACTTTTTACCAGAATAAACCAGCAAATTGGAAAATCAGAAATTGGTAAGGTGCTATGAAGAGTTTATGGTGTTGGATACAGGAGGTAGACTGCTGCTGAGATTAGGAGGAATATACTAGACTTTGTAGGCAGGATCAAATTCAGTTATTGGAAGCAGTCCCCAAAAATACCGAATAGCACAGAACAACTGAATGAAGGGAGTAACTGAATGACCTAGGAGAGCACGAGGGGTAGAGAAAGAAGACAGTGCTCAGAGAAGGCTGGCTGTTGAGTGGGGAGCTAGAACAGATGAAATACTAGGGCAAGCATCTTCCCTAAAAACTAGAATTAGCACAAATTAAGTTTATTTTGCAGGTAACGTGTGTTGCTCAGTGTATTTTAGTGTAAAAAATTATTTCAGTAAATAGGGCAGTGGTACTACCTTTATCACCAGCTCAGATCTCTGGGAAAAAAAAGTATAAAATTATGTATATAGCTTCTCAAGCCTTAGTTTCCAAACCAACCAAGTTTCCAAAGACAATTTGCTATTACTTTTTTAGGGCATTAATTGAGCACTTACTCTCTCAACATTTTATTTCAGAAGCCACTTTAGGTCTATGCATTTGGCAGTGGCGGTGTGAAATAATTTCAAAAAACAATCTAATCTACAAATTATCCAGCCTGAAGTTATTTCTATGAATAATTTCTATATGCAGTTTATATTTTATATATATTTCAGATCTTTGCAGGAAGATTCTAATTGAGTATGCTGTATTTAAGATACTTATACATCTAAACTTTAATATCTGATTTATTTTCCTCATAAGAAGTATAAGGTCAGGCATTGACTCACTGATGCCGAAATTTAGGACTATTTTCTGAAATAACTTGTATGATTGGAAAGAAAAGTAGAAAATGAAATGTCTCTAATGCCTCTCAGGTCTTACAGAAAACATCTTTCTAAAAACCACGTTTGCTTCAGTGGGTAACTGCCATTTTCTGATTTAGGTTTGTTTGTGAAATGAATCTAGTCAATACAAGGCCATGATATCACTATACCCTCTCTCTTATAAATCACAGCAATTTACTCAGTAGAAATGACCTAGCCTTATTCTCTCATTCCCCTATAATCCAATCACTTCCTCTCATAAGCACTTTTCTCCTGGTTTTCACAATAATGCATTTTCTGTAACTAATAACCATCATTTCCTGATTATCATGCTTCTATCCTTGCACAGGAATGTGGGTCTTATGGAGGTCAGGGTCATCTTTCCCATCCATCTGTGTCCTGATGCTAAGGCAGCAGTTAAGTGTGTTTGCTTGAAGATAAGTCTGGATAGCCAATCATTCAGCATAATCCTCAAAAATAAGACTGAATACGCCAGTCTTCTAACAGAAATTCATGCTTGTGATTTTGTTTAAGATCAGCTCTTTTCTTCTCTTTTCCCAACAAAAATAAAGTTTGAGTTTCGGTTATTCCATTTTGGAACCCCCTAGGTTACTTTTACCTTTATCTAAACATTTATATCTCATATTAGGCCATATTTATTTTCCAATGTTTAGTTCTGAGAGAACGAAAGCAGCAAAGAAAAACAAGTTTCAGGCAAAACCTGCCAGAAGAAAGGGCATACAAAGAGACATGAAATCTCATTGCTTTCCACCACACAGAAACATTTCCTGAAATTTACCAAGCAACTGGGTATCAGCAAGGATCAGGAAAGAAGGTGCTGAAAAGAGAAGCATAACCCTCTGCCCCGTGCATCTTCGTCCCAGCCTTCATGGGACATTCGAACATCTGGGATTTTCCTTTGCATCTCTGTATATCCTGGCACTAGGAGCCTTGGCAGTTTACCAAAAAAGCCAAAAAGTCATTGTGTGACTTTACAAGATCCAAAATGAGGTCAGTGATCTCACTGTCATTCACTTTCCACCTAACACTGACCCTCCAAAGTGATTTTTCGCTTAGAAAGCACAAGTTTGGCTGATGTTATTCTCCTTCTGAATGTAAAAGTGAAACTCAGGGTAAGTGCAGGTGTGAAGGACAAAAGTTTCCCTAGCTATGGGAAACACTTCTTGCCCTTTCCCTTACTGTGACACAACACTGTGATCTTCTGTGCTGGTAACGATATAAATCTAGGTTATGTTGAAAATATTTCATCTTGCAGAGTAGATTTGCCTCCTGGGTAATCCATCAGCTAAGTAATAACAGTGCCATCAAACTACTTTATGAGACAGTAGGACAATTCCTGAGAGAATAATCTGCAAGACAGGAGGCTGAACAGTTTATCTGTGTTATGTGAGAACCGGATTGTGCTGACCAACCTATTACATTTGCCACGGAGTAACGTTATAACCACTTTCAGTATGGAACACATCCTTTTTTTTTTTTTTTTTTTGAAACTTTCAGATGAATTAAAGAATCTTAAAAAGAATTCCCATGGCCTTAAATTTACCTTCATAATGGGCAACTGAAATAAATACCTAAGATCCTCACTTTAATCACTGGATATTCAGAATTATTAAGTAATTCTGCTTTAGCACGACAGTTAAATCCTCAGCAATTATAAAGAATACTTAAGGTTTCTGTTATGCATTCTTAGCTGTTGTTCATCTCTTTATATTCTGGGTACTGAGTCTAACGGTTTTCAGCTTAAATGGTATAACTTCTTGAATACATCTATAATGATTATAGTATTTTTGTTAGACGTGAAATATATATTTCTGAGAACCCAGTAATTTCTGAAGAAAAACCATTTGACTACTATTTCATAACTAAGTTAACTTTTCCTTTGGCAGAAGCAGTGTCTTAGAGAGACACTTCTTGAAAATCAGAAAGAGCGGCTAACTTCTGCCCTCAAATCTGCAAACACAACTCCCATTGATTTTTATGGGCTAAGTACTCAGGCTATTTTACATAGCAGCTAAGCGCCCTTAAGCCCTAACAGACCATGTCTATTGGCTGTGTACCAGCAGGCTGATCCAAAGGATGCTTGGCCCTGTCCACGAGGGAAAGGAGAGGGGGATCGACACCTGTTCTCTGGGTACGCTCCACAAGGCTGCCCAGGGTGATGGGTCAGCTTTTTGTGCAACCTGAATTTCTCTTCGCTGTTAACGGGCAGTATCCTTTTCCAAAGAAAGGGGGGGATGAAAGTTTTTTAGTCTGTTGAACAATATTTCTAAGGGGTAGTCTTTGCAATGTATGAGCTTGGGTAGCTAGAAACCTGGTGTTGTTAGAGATCAGTCGCTGCTCAGGGGGTGTCCCAGTAACATCTGAAGCATGCTGGAGCTGCCATATGGCTACCCAGCTGTGACATGTCACCTTTGTCTTTGTCTTCCTCCTCAGCTGATTGCCACTACCCCAGGAGAAAGACCAGCACGCAGCCATGACAGTTGGAATAGTGCCCACGCTTCCTTGACTCCAATAGTGTGGTTTTTAGGCATCTCATCTCTTGATGTGTTGCTGATTTAGCTCACGGCAAAGCTGCTGCTGCCCACTTCCCTCACCCCAGACACGGGCCAGCAGCCCCAGTCGCTTGGGCTGGAAGAACTGGTGGAACTTTTTCAACTTCTACCCCATCACCATTTGTTAAACTGATAGAGCACACAGGACCTACTGCTGAGAACAGTCTACTGACATACAACGGGCTTGTGCAGTCTAGTGAGATTTTTATACTTTCAACTACCATCCCCCTCAGTGGAACTGAAAGGAAACTAGGTCTTACTTAAACTAAATTATCGCTGTCCAGAAAGGAAATCATAAACAGGTTCCCACCTTTATGTGATTATATGTGTTTTGATTATCTGCCTCTTTGTCCAGTTTAATTCTCTAACTTTCCTAAACTCAGCAACAATTTTTTGAAGAGAAGTATTTGCATATGTCAGCAGCTGAGATCTATGCATCTAACAGTAAGAAATCTCCCTAGAGCTGTTGGCTCAAGAGTTATACAAATTCTGTTAGCTATTTTCTGCTTCGTCTGGAGCTATAATTTTTCTTTTTTTTCCCCCCACTTTTATTTAAAATACTGCATTAATTTATAGGCATGGCATCCCTGTAAGAACCACTGGACTAAGAAAGTAAGTGAACACAAGAACCTCTCTGTCAATGATTTCAGTGCATCTCATTCCAAAGGACTGCTTCTGTGCTTTATGTGAAAAAGTTGGCTTCTATGATGCTCACTATCACAGCGTCCAAATCCCTTTGCCCTTTGGGGCTTAGAATTTCTCCATTGCAATTTCTTATCTGCAAATGAAGATGATAACAATTCCTTACTGAGCAGAAAAATTGTGAAGCATTTAAGGATAGATGCCTGGATTACTGTACAGAGAGCACACAGATACTACAAGTAGCAGTTTAGAAAAGCCTCCTGGATTTACATCACATAAAAACATGAATGGAACAAAGTAAGTCTGTGGACCATCAAACAGCCCTTGGTACGCAGCTGCTTAAGTCCTTGGTATCTCTACTATGGTTACTTTGGAAGGGGAAAGGAGTGAAGGAGCTGTGATTTAGTCAGGCCACTCATGGTGGTTCGCAGTTGTTCTGCACAGGCCAGAGGCCGGATCTCAGATGTGCTCTGACCCAGGCTGGCTGTGGACTGGGAGGGAAGGTCATATGTCAACAGGACAACTTCCTAAATAATTTATGCTCCACATTCCCTTCTCTCAAATATCTAGTGATGATTTATCAGTGACAACTAACTCTTCTCTTGGAAACTGAAATCCTCAGCGGAGGCATGAGAGTTCTAATATATGTCTTGGCAGTCCTGTAGGTGTTACACAGCTACTCGATTTGTAATCTCTTTAGGTGGATACGGTGGAAAGATATCTGAATTCCTCTGAAACCAGGACTTAAATTCTATTGCCAGGAATGTACAGGAAAATTTCAGGAAAGTGTTATGACATCAGAGAAGTGACTTTTAGTCAAAGAAAAAAAGAATGACTTTTCATTGACACTCACCACATGTGGAAGTGGATTGAAAACGGTGTATCAACCCAAAGTAAGCAAAATTCACACTTACCAATTCTAGACGTGGAGTAGGGCTGAGGAATGAAATTGCAGTTGGGTAAGCAGTAAATATAGTAGAGCATCCAAAAGGCATTAAAATCTGTAGTGCCATGTATGCATACCTCCCGTATGATTTATATAATGACATTTCATACTCAAAGAGTTGCAATAAATCCTTATTAACTTCAGCAATATTGTAAATCTATGAAGAAATAACTTTCGACCGAGTGGCTTTGCTTATATAGGTGAGCACTGATACACCATTATGACACACAGCACACATCCTTACTTACAGCCAGGAAGGGTTTGCGTAGAAATCCAAGGCGAAGAACTGCCATAACCAACATTCGTACTGGCAGCAACTGCAAATCTGTACCACCTATATTTTTTTAGTCCATACACTGTCTCTTCTATCCAGCCATCCACTACGTTTTCATATAAATATTGATGCATCTCATATTCGATACATTCCTTCATTTCCCAGTCACTGCAGTGGATGGACTGTAGCTGTGTGGTAATCTTGTAGTTTTGAAAGTAGCCAAGAACAGATTTTGGCGATCTCCAGTTCAAGGTCACGCTTGTTGATTGCACGTTGGAAAAAACAATATCCCTGGGAGCACTAGGAACTATAAATTAAAACATTTGTAACATATCTTCATTTGAATGAACAGCGATCGCAATTATAACCTTTTTATCCAAGGTTGAAAAAAATATTTTAATAAGCATGTCTAAAGAGCAAGATTCAAATTCATATGGTAAATAAGGAGTAATTCCATTGGCATAAATCACACTGTACAAATATATGTGGTGTACATTTACTATAGCTTTTGAAAGAAAGAAAAATACTTTTAGGTGTGCCCTGCAGGGGCGGCTTTGAGAGGTGTGACATTGCTGTTGCTACATTTGGGGTTATGTCTCAACTGAGGGAGGGAATATCAAGCAGTTATTTTTGCTCTACCCATAGCATCTTTTACTGCTGTTGCTAACTGGGATTCCTCACCTCTCACTTCAAAATACTCATTTCTCTCCCTCTCTTTTGGTAACATGAAATCCTCAAGCAACACCTCAAGGTTTCATAAGTGTTCTCTTTGACCTTCTGAATGCAAAGTATCAATACATGCAATGTGTTTTTCTACATAAGTAATTTACAAGCTTTTCATCAAACAACATACTAAAGGAAGACCAACAGGAAGAGCTAAGTGATATGCCAATACAAAGCAAAAAAAAAAGAAACTTCCTGTAAACTTTGCTCCCATGTGTTTATGCACATACATATATGTGGGTAACACACAGGTTATATTCATGTGCATGAAGACAAAAGCAGTGCAGGTATGTACGTACACACACGCACATTTGCACATATCTATATTAAGCCAACAGTGTACTTCCAGCTCTCGCAGACTGTATGCAACATATGGTTTTGTGCTATATCACATAGTCATACAGTAAGCTAATATTATCTCTAAGACTCTGTAAGATAATACTGCTACTCTCCGTGGCAAAAACTGTGCAGAGAAATCAGCTCAGAAAATATTTTGTGCACTTAACTTTAAAGAGCGCTTTAGAGTCTTTGGGGGAAGAAGTATCGCTGGTAAAAGAAAAACAGATGATACATCCTCAAACTGAAACTGAAGAAGCCCCAAGGCTTACATAAAGAATAAAAGGATCCCAGACCAATGTTACGGGGGAAGAAAGAGAAAACCCTTCATTTTTTTTTTCAGCCTTGTGGGAATATCTGATCTCTGCTTTTATCTGCAACAATTTATTTATAAAAATCATCATAACATAACAAGCTGAAACCTCTCCACTAAATATGAATATTTAACAAGAGATGTTAATTCTGAGTCAAACCAAGCTTGACAATGAAAATGCTGAGAAAATTCAAATCCCTTCAACAAATAGAACAAAAGAAGGTGGTGCCTGCAGGAGAGGGCCCAGGGCCCAGGAACTGTGGGGGAAGCTTCCCCTGTCCTTCCTCTCGGCTCTCACACACGTACACATCATCACAGAGTGCGATAGCCCCATAGGCTCTCGCCCTGCTCCGCACAAACCAGACACAGAACAAGAGCAAACTGTCTTAAGAAAAACAGCTCTGCCAGAGACAACCTTCACCATCATACTCCATGCTACCAGAATTAAGGTTGTTTTGCTCTGGCATTATTAGCATAAAGAGAAGAATGGGAAATAGTAACTAAAAAAATTACAATCAACCAACCAGGCAGTAACAATCTTGCTCAATCACAGTTTGGAGATATAATATTCTCTCCACTTTAAAAAAGATAAACACTGCAATATTTTCATAATAGCTCTATAAACTGTATTTGCTACTTTTGTAAAGTCCAAGAAAGGGCTTAGTTTGATCCTTAGTTAAAGGAAAATAAATGCAGAGAAATGTTCGATGGTTACTGTAAAAAAATCTGTATTTTTTCTTAAAAATCCTCTATCCTAGTGTAATAAATCTATTGATATCTTACATTACAGAATATGAATCTTACACACTCAATTATGATGATGATCAAATGTAGGGGAGAATGGATAAAGCTATTTGAGTGAAATAAAAGCTACCGCTCAGTCTCATTCTGAACTTGAATTAAAGTATTGTTAAGACCCAATAATATATATTGCAGGAATTAAAAAAAATCAAGAGTCAACAATTCCAAAGATATAAGCACAAATGAAAAATGAAAGAATTAGCAGGTTTTGAATAAAGGGGTGAAAGTATGCAATATGGAGATGGAAACCACTGGTTCTAATTCCTCTTAGTCTATCATTACAAACTTCCATCTGCTCAAAACTGATTATTTGACTATACTCCAATTTAAATGAAAAGACTGGATCAAATACTGAACCAGGGGCTTGGAAAAACGTAGACAGCAACTGATTGCTTGCTGGGTGCCAGGAAGAAGGTGGAAATACACCTTCACTTGCTCAAGTGGGAAGCTGGTAGAGCCATGGCTGGCACAAAGGTAGCCTTTGCTCCACCTAAAACAAGGCAGGTTAAAGAGGCCAGACACAGGCAGAAAAAACAGTGCCCTTGTTCTAGCCAGCATGGTGGGCTTCTCTTCTCAAGGACAGTACCCTGTTCCCCCAGTTTCAACAGGGATGATGCCATCAAAAAGAAACGAGAGCTAGCAATGTTGCAGTGAAGATGGAAAGGGCGCTTGGCAATTTTTCAGAACTAGAAGTGATATCAGGAAAAATAACAGCAGCTCTGATGTGTGGGCTCTCACACAGAACAGCAAGAACCTAATTAGGCCAGCCTCCATGAGCTCTCTCTGTATTTGGCAGAAAGAGACAAGTTTCCTGAGAGTTGGGGAAAGAATGGAGTGCAGGAAAAAGGATGCTTCTCTTTCCATCAGTCTCCTGGAGAAGTGTCCTTTCTCCCAAACGACTGCAGAGGGAACCCATGCAAATTACTCTCAAAAGTCTCTGTGGCCATCCTGGTGAGGAATGCTACTTCAAAACCACCATTTTGAAAGATAAATTTGCAGGTATCAAGATAATAGATGGGTTAGACAAGTACTCCTCCTTTCCTACAAATCTTTTATTTTTATTTTATTTAATAATTTTTCCAGTTTATTAAGAGCCACACATGCAAAATATTTCTAACCTACAGAAGAAAGGGTCAGTCAGCAGAAGACGTAGGAAAATTTTCTGTCACTGCTTAGACAGATCTTTAAAACAAAATCAGAGCCTTAAGCATTATTCAGTTTAAAATCTAGTTGATTTTATATTTGCTTATATAGACAAACCAAATAAAAGTGTAATCCCTCACTAGAACAAATGAAAATACGAGATTCAAACCCAAAGCAAATCAGAGGTTTGCTCCAAGGGCAGCAGCGAGGAGCAGTGACACCCAGTGGCTCAGCCTCTCTTGCACTTGATGATTGCGCTCAATGAGACAATTTCAGGACAACTATGCTATTGGGTTACAGATACAAAGAGGATTACAATTACTCCGGCATGAATAATTGGGCTTCCATTCCTCAAGAATGACTAAAATTCCCCCAACTTTTTCTGTCCACAGATGGTTCTGATTTGAACAAACCATTCCATGCTTCCTAAGAGTAACCACGCAGCTTGTTTAAATTTTCTAAACATGACACAACAATGATGAAGTGATCACTGTTCACACTAAAACCAACTAAAGCCAAGAATTGCATCTTTGAGAATTATTCTTTCAGATTGAATTGGAACTGTAACATTTATGTAGCTGCTTTTCCACACTACTGCTTTGGTATGTGCTGAATAGGAACTGTAATATTACTCCCGGTTTCTAGAAAGGTGCACTTAAAGAAAGGGCAGGAAAAAGGCTGTGTTTGTGGTGAGGTAGGACACTTACTGTCTTGGACTGTGCTCTGCTTAGTTAACTGGCCTTCTAGTCTTAATCCCATATTTAAATTTCCCAGAAATCACAGGTAAGACCGGTTAAGTCTCATCATCATGTATCTATCAGTCTTTCTCTATTGAATTGAATGGCCTGTGCTATATTTCAGCTAGATCTGGCAGTAGGGAGTTTTTTCAAAATCTGAACTTTTTGGTGCAATGTCCTCTATCGTTTTCCATTTAATAGCTTTTAATTCCACTTCTGATAGCCAGCCAGGGGACTGGCAGGGAGGCTGGATGTGAAACACTGGTGAATTCAGGTTTTTGGACTGGAGGAGGAATGAGGAATTTTCAGCTTCATCCACCATTGTTCACATCATGGCCAAACTCCAACAAAAAATGCCTGAAGCCAGATCCACATGGGATTTTAAGCTCCTAAAACCTATTTACGTGCCTGAACTCCCACTGAAGTTGACAGGAAGCTAAGCACCTAAATAGAAGTTACTTTCACAGATCTTGGCCCTGGTTCCCTACACTCGTCTGGCTGCAATGCTAATCAGCCCTTCCAAAGCTGGTGGACTGCTCTGAGATTAAGTTTTTATTTGAGAACCTAAATGAAAGGAAATTCCTGCTAGAAAAAGCACCAGGACTATGCAAGGACTCAGATCAAGATGAACTGGGCCACTGCAACTGGCTTAAATCAACAGAAATACATGGTAGAAAAAAGTCTTACTCACAATGCAAAGACAACCTAAGGGCAGCAAAGGACACGCACAAAATTCTACTGAGAAAATAGAGAAGTTACGGATTTCTGTAAAGAACTCTGTGGAAAGCAATGACTACAGCTGCGCAGGCCAGGGAACAGAAAAGGGTAATATGATATGGCATAGTTCCTAATGAAGTTAATAAAAAAAAAAGTCTGCCTACAGAACAGCTGCTTGTAGCTGGAGTTTGGATTAAAAGAACAGCGGCAGCCTAGAAGTCTGTTGGGTGGTATTACGAGCATCAATAAGAAGAAAGTGAAGAACAAAGTAGAACAGATAATGATGGGCACACAAGAAGAGTCTTCAAAAAACAGAGACATGTGAAAAGAAAATGAATATTCTGTATTGATTATCCCTATTAATATTTGAAAGCTTAGTTCCCCAAAGGAGTTCCCTGAGTTAAGCTGATATCCCTGATTATACTAAACAGTATTCTAGTACAGACTGCTAATTTCAAGGAGACTCATCATGATATAAAAGTTCTGGTCATTATGAACAAGGACATTATAAGCAGGTTCCAAATGATTTGACTAATATAAAAATGTAAAAAACCTGTAGATTATTTTTCCCATGACTTGGGACTGATACTATCAGACATGCTTTAAAGGAAATTGCACAGTTGAGAATACATCTCAAGAAAGCCGACTTGGACTGTGTCTGCTAATCCTTAACACATTAGAAAACTCAGTCTCTAACTGGGATCTAAGCACCGAAAAAACAAATTTTACATATCTAAGGAGAAATACCCACCTTGAAGTTAAGCTATCAAAGTAGTGAAAAGCTGTTAGTATTACAGTCTGAAATTAAATAAAAATGCTCAGTTTTCCAACAAATGAGACCACTGTCTGCTTTTCAGCATAAAAAAAGTTATTTTACTTGAAAATGTTTTCAATGTTAGCTTTGCACATATACGCCACCCACTTTTCTTATACATTAACCTAGAGTTGAACTAGTCCTTAAAAAAATATTTCATTCATCCAACACTGTAAGATTCTTCTACTTTTATCTACCTGCTTATAAAAATTACTTCGATGCAATTTCACTGCTAGCAACAAAGTGATCATTGCATTAGTGTAGTGAAGATATGCCATAAACATCAAAGCCATTAACTGACATTTGGACATGCCAAATAATCAGAAAAAAAATCTTAAAAAAAAATAAATAATCTACATTATATTAAGAAAATAGATACCTGGTACAAAAAACAGTTGCAGTCATCTCAGAAATAAGAGTTTCAAAGATTCTTATGGTTCATTCCATAATTTTTTTGATGCTTTTACTTAAGGAAAATTTGGAAACATGCACTTGCAACATTGACTGAATGTATGAAACCCACTGCTCTTCTTTATAATAGTGACAAGGACACCGAAGCTCTTCCATATCCAGTGCTGTGGCTCTGCATGTTGACTCCTCTGGATAACCAGGCCAACACACTGCCGTGCACACTGCATCGTACATCATGTTTGGGGCCTTAAGGACCACTTTAGGGTATGGACTTAAAAATTTCTTCTAGTGCATTAAGATCATCTGTAATTCTCCTCACAAATCAACAAGGAAATTAATGTAACTCCAACTCCTAGAACTGTGATGAGCTGCCACGTCCAAAGAAAAGGAGTTACGGTGAAGGAAACAGAGCACTTCCTTGGATATGAGATCTTTACAGTCACTATGTTTTGTGTTCCTCACAGGCCTGGATGAAAAAAAGACCCACATTTTACAATGGACGCATATGTCCCGGAGGTACAAACCCTGAAATATCAAAGGTTCTGCTTTGCAGAGACTAAACACAGTCTCTGCACAAATAACAATAGATGATAATAACCTGCCACCTCTACACCAAAAGACCCAAGAAACTTTCCCATTACCAGTCCTTTTAGGCAGTATTCTCTATGGGCAAGGAATACTTCTGTGTATAGCTACAGGCTAGTATTGGCCAGCAAAATGAAGTACAGATTCAATTTAAAAATGTTTCCCCAACAAATTCCTAGCTATATTTCTCTTAAATCTAAGTTATGAATTAATCTCTGCTTAGTAGAAAACAAATGGTACGGACTGTCCTTGCAGCACATTGAGGGCCTCATCCTGTTCCAAGACTTTGTATTCAGCTATAATATTAAGAAGGACTAGCAACAAGAGGGAAAAATTGTTCTGCATGTCTTAATACTATAACCAGTATGATTAATATTTTCAGATAGAAATAAAAACCCTATGAAGAAAAATCTAATGTTAAAAAAAAAACCCTGAAAGTAGGAACTGTTTTCTTTTGATTACTCATGCTTTGAACCCTCCGAGTGATTTTCAATTGTTTCATTTCTATCCTTAACTGAATGACTATTACACTTGCCCCAGGCTTGTGAGTTAACTGAATCTTCACAGCTTTAGTATGCCTTATGGGGAAGTTTCCTACCATTTTATAGCTCTATCTCCCTTCTAAAAGCTCACTCAACCTTAATGAAATTTCATTTTAACATGTGTTTTCTTGAAAATAATCTGAGGATAGCTCTTCAGTCATAAAATTCTAACTCATTTATGCATGCGTACTTGCTATATTATCTTTGATACTCTTTATAATGTATTTAACTACTAAGTAATATTGCCACTACAAAGTTGACAATTTTTATAACATACTGCAACCAGGCAGAAGTGATTTACCATAACAATGGAGTTAAACACAAAACATGATTCACGTTTAATTGTACCCAGATAGGTACAGGTTTACCTCAAAAAAAAAGGCAAATAATCTTGCTAAGAATGTAAAGGTCAAACACTATGCAGTGAGACACGGAGCCAAATTTGATTTCACTTTATGTCAGAAATAAATGCATTGTCAGTGACTCAGTGCTGGCTACATATTCTGTGACTAATCTTAGACCACCATAAATAAGAATCTGACAACAGCTATAAAACTGTTTCCATTCCCAACCATGAATCTCCAATTGCTAGTACCCAGTCACCACAAAACAATTCATAAAAAAAAAAACAAACCCAAAACCAAAAAAACAGTAAAGGAAATCTCCTAATAATAACTGGTTTGTTGTAAATATGACTAAGCAACAAAATATAAGCCAATGCTAAAACAGAAAAAGAAAGGGTCTGTGCAGTGTTTGTGGCAAAAAACACCACCATGTATTGCAGTATTAACCCTTAGGAAAACTCTCAGTGATAAGATACATAACCCACATGTTGTTAAAAAATAAAGCCTGGGGTTTTTCTCCTGCTAGCATGACTCTGTCAACACAGACCACAAGAGCCTAGCAGGCTGTCTCTCAAGCCCAGGTTTAATGCCACATCCACAACTTCTCCAGGTTTTCCTCAGGCACTAATTAATAGCCAACCCCAAATTTCTTAGAAATCCCAACAATTAACTTTCCCAGGTGCCAGGTTTCTTTAATACTCCTTAAAGCCTTTCCCACCCCCATCCTGCCAGAAGTGACGTACTTAGGAAACCCACTGGTCTCCTTTGTACCAGAGGGTAATGTGCCCCCTTTAAGACTGCCTCCAAAACCTCCCAGTTTTGGATGATTCTGGTTTTCATTGTGCATCAGCCCACCTGCCTGCTCACCCATCCCCAGCGTCAGTTTTACTCAAGCTGGCTGTTCAGCTGTCCTGATTCAAAGGAAAGGGTGGAGAGTTGTGACTGCAGTTGAGAACCGCGCTTAAGTGCCTACTCACACACATACACACTCACTACCACCATTAAGCCCACTACACTACTTGCAGCCAACACTGTAAGATATGAGTATGCTCATCTCTAGTATTTAATCAATGCTTCCTTACGAGGTAGATTTTGAAGCCTGCTGATGGACAGAAGTTTCTGAGCAAACAAAAGGGTTGATGACCAAGGCAGGAGTCTTAAATCACCAAAGAGACAGATTGGAGGGCACCAACAGGGATCAGAAAATGTCAGAACTTGTGAGGGGGCTGTTGTTGATCAGAGAGCCAATTCAGAAAGGACATCTTTACCAGGAACCAGTATGAATGTGCCACCTCATTGTTCAAATAGTGGATGTGGCCAGGCTTTAGTAGGATGGACTTTATTATGAGGAGGAACAGTCACCTGGCTACTTTCACCATGTTAGCTGCATTGCACCTGTAAGGGGATGCTTTCCTTGGCCTCATTTGGAGCTCAGCCATTTGATCCAGAACCAAAGCAGTAGTAGTTCTGCTGACAATAAAGACATGGTCTAGATTCATTCAGCCATGAACATCTGCATGTCTGATTTTAAGAAATGTGGAAATCAAAGCTCAGAGTGGGGCACTAAGACATTATGAACAGGAGAGATCCAAAGGCTGAACCTAAAAAGGTGCCTGTTCCTCAGGAAGCTACCAAAAGGAAGTACAAGCTTAAGGGTAAGTTTGATCTCCTCCAAGCTGAGACGTTTGATCCAAGCCTGCTTATTAAAGCTGCCCGGCTCCATTTGTCAGCTAGAACCTAAACCACATCATCAACACAGAGTCTTCTATCTATTATTTGATGTAACTGAGCAGAACTCCCTGTCTCAGTTGAAAGAGATATGTGAATGGATGCTGCCACTCATCTTTTAAGATATTGAATAACTTAGTATTTAAAGTATTATGAAAGTTAGATTTGGATCCTATATTTTTATTTTTATACTGAACTATCACTGAAGAAGGAAAAAAAAAAAAAAAAAAAAAAAAAAAAAAAAAGAGGAATAATCCCAAAAGTAAAAATTGCCCCTATTTGGGGAAGAGAACAGAAGCAGACTTTCTGGATTGGGCATTGGGCTCCACTCCACTTCCAGTTCAGGAGCTAGGTAGATAACTATTTACACAGAAGAACACTGTATTTTGCACAGAATTTCATCTCCAAGTACGTAAGAAAGTTTCAGGAGGCAGATGAAAGCACAACCAGAATTGAAGTGTCAAGTGAGCAAGGAGAGAGAAAGGAAACTAGATTTTGGGTGACAACTTTTGACTCCAATGCCAAAAATCTGCCTACATTTTTCTTTGAATTTAGCTCACAATTTTCTTTGTTTTTAAAAAAAACAAACTTACTCATCAAGAGTTAGGATGAAAGTCTGCTGGAAGAAGTTACATTCTTCTTAATTGCACAAATTCTGAACAGCTTTATTGTTCTCAACACAGAAAAAAGTACTCTCTCTGTGCTTTTCTAAATGGCAATTAATTTCATTCTCATTACCAAGTGTATTCTGACAGGAAAAAGAGGAAGCCCTGTCTCTCCTCATCTCCTATTAGCATGAAATTTAAACAAGAGAAGGATTTAGCTGCCTGAACTGAAGTGGATATTTCAGGCCTGCTAGTTTCATGGTCATCATTTAAATTAAACAAAAGAAGTAACTTGAATAATTTGTTACCTTTTTCTGGAAGCGTACTGGCATTGCATGACTGTTCTTCACCATCACCGGCAGACGTTGCAGCTTTTATTTTAAATTGATAAGTAATATTGGAAACCAGATTTCTAAATGTATGCAATGTATCATAAGATGAGAAATTTGTAGAATTTCCTTCGACTGTTATGATGTAATGAGTAATTACACCATTGGATGAAGCAGGAGGGTCCCACTGCACTAGGATCGATTGCCAACTCGTTGCGACACAATAAACATTCTGGACAGCATCTGGTACTTTAAAGATACACATGCACCAAAGATTAACATTCCCACACATTTAAAATGGTAATCACAAAACAATATAGTCAGAGAAACAGATGCAGCCTTCATAGCAAGGGTCAAACCTTCCAGTGGCAGAAAAATCGATACTATAGAAGAAACAGATTGAGAGAACAAAAATATGTCTTTGCCCTCATTAGACGGTTTATTTCCTACTAGAAACACTGATGCTACTACTTGAAACAGAAGCAGCTGTCTATCTGGCTTTTTCCTAGCTGTGTGCTCCAGTTTTATTTTCACATCTGCTCATATTTTCCCCATATACATACTTCCTGACAGCATCAGCAGAGGAAGTTCCAAATTTATGTTCCTTTTAGGCACTGTATCGTATCTCTGTCCTGTCATTAGAGGCACAACCTGAGCAGAAGTCACTGCACAGGTCTCAGTGCTCTCTTGTCAACCTTAGTGTTCCCCACCTCCTTGCCGGTTCCAGCAAAAGATCTTTTTTTTTTTTTTAATGCTCATAAAAATTTAATAGAAGGTAGCAAATATTATACTTGTACTGAAAATAGAGCGGTTATCTGTCAACAACTGGTTAAACAGAACAATGACTTAAGTATTTCGGAAAAGGCCCATATGCTGGCTGTACCCACTAAGAGAAAATGAATGCATAGTGAGGGGCGCTGCAACATACTTCCTCTATTGAAACACATCCAGGAATCCATAAAATAGTGAAAAGACTGTCAGTGAGATATCAGAAATAGAAGGAAACGTGTTCATTATCACTGCATAGAGGTAAGTGAATCTTTTTTAAACAATTAATTTTCTTTTCACAGTTCAAATTAAAAAAAATCATTTTTAAAAGCATCATCTGTGGAAGAAAGTTTAACTGCCATTTTTAATAAAGACTATAGACACAATCCTTAGATGAACTCAATGAGGAACTGATTCAGCAATTGCCCAAAATCTGGACTGGAGGGAAAGGAAACAATGCTTCAACTAGCTGAGCATAAAATCTGAGAAAAATGTAAAATGACTAGGCCATGCTCCGGTGGGCAATGTCCCTCCAGCACTTCTGAAGAAAGTACCATGGGTATGGAATGTCAGTGATGAAATAAGACAACTGATGGATGACCACGGCTGTTGGGCAGGACAGCCTCCAGCTGCAGAGATCCACCAACCAACCTGAACCAGTTCAGTGATGGTCTGGATTTCCCCTAGTGTTGTAACTGCTGGGTACAATAACCAGCATAATTTTTCCCAGAACCCCTGTTTTATCAGCTCTGGAAAGAATATCTCACTGGAAGTGTGGTCTTGAAAAGCTGTAGTCACTATATGGGATCTTTTGATGCCTTGTTAGCCCCCGTTTCTGTCAGTATAAAGAAATCTAGGAATTTAGATGCTGTCCCCTAGTCCATGCTCATTCCCTGGCATTAGCAGACCTGGTACATGAGCCTGGGGATTGCTTTGACCTGCCAAAGGAACTACAGTTTTTCACAAAGGCCATTTTCACAGATCTGCAGAGCTCCTGGGCTCTCTGTAGTAAATATTGAATATTTACTTTCACGTGATACAATTTTTCATTTTGAAACTGCCTGCAACTTGAAAGGACATGTAGAATGTACAAGACAAAACTGTACATAATTAATTAATTAAGCCACCTATATTGTATAGTCCTCCCCAGTTGTCAGGAAGAATAAGATCTAAGAAATTAGGATATTTAATTAGTGGCTAGCTTCCATTCCCAAAATAAATTATAAAAATTTGTACTTGTTTAATACCATTTCCAGCTCATTGGCCAATCTTTTGTCCGGCTGCTTTTGATACCGCTAAAGTTTCAGTTATTTTCACAGGGATCTGAATTATCGCTTTGATCTACAAAGACTGATATCTATCTAATTTTCCTCCCTTTATCTGTGATGCTATTAAAAGATTTATAGTAGCCATATAAGCCTCTCATTTCAGATGAGGACATTTCTAATTCTACACTTCCGACATCAAACTTCAAACCCAGCCTATCCGGTACAACGGGAATGTGAATCAGCGTTACACAGGCAGAAGACAGTGAGATAGTGTTATGTTACAGGGTTTTTTGAGAGAAGAGGAAGACTGTTGTTCAACCATAGAAGGAAAATATATACAAACAGAACTCCACCTTAGGAAAAATCACGTCTAACCTGATTCCATGGTTGTAAACTGGACAGAATTACTGAACTGGTTGCCATTCCCAAGCTTGGTAAACGCAGAGACGCTGATTAAATAGGGGCTGAACGGTTCTAATCCAACAAGGTTTGCCTCGTGGCTTGAACCTGAAACGTTCTTAAGGAGGGAAAAATTATTAATACACAATTAAACTGTGTAAACATTGTGGGCCTCACCTTGAACCCACTGAAATGAAGAGAAGATTTAGAGCCTTGCTTCTGCTACTCTGAGTAGCTTTCAGTCAAAGTAGTTCCTGAGCTCAACGAAAAAGAATGCAGGGTCAAATTCTTCCTTTCTCCTCTCCCTCATTCACTGTAGCTTGTGAGGAAGACATGCCAAAGGATGGTATCATTATTACCATAGCGTTCTTAGAACAAATTAACTCCACATATACCTTTTTTACTGAAAACTCCATTGCTACATCAACCCACTGTCACTTTCTACTTCCTTACTATACCTCTCCAGCAGAAGAGGTTGTGGGTCATAGCTTCTCATTTCTTTTACTTAACCTGAGCCAGACAAACAGCTTTAAAAAAAAGCTAAAAAACAGTTCAGCTCCTGGTAGCTGCTTTTCCCAGAACGTGCAAGGAATATTTTGTGCAAATGCTGAGAGGGCTAACACAGCAACAGGAAAAGAGTTGAGTTTCAGCAAGAAAATCCAGTGAACATCTTGTGGGATCCAAGTTACGGTGCCTAACTGCAACATAACTATACAAATTGCTCTGCCTGTCTTGCTGCTACAACCTAAATCAAATTTCTTGCCCATATAACATCACAAAACATGAAGAAATATAGGGCATTGCAGAGCATTCAAGTGTCCTGGCCAGTTTCTATATACGTTTGGTTTGAATGTGCTCAAGATGGGCAGTGAAGAATAATCTTTGATGGCATCCATGAGCATCCAAGGAATGTGTTTCCAAAGGCAGAAATGGAGCTCCTCACCATCCTGCATGCACTGCACACTACATATTTTTAACTCGTAGCTACTGCAGCAAAGCCTTTTCCCTGCTTTTACACTTCTCTCATGTGAGTAGAACTTAATATATAGTTTCTAAGCCTGAACAATCCTGCCCTCAGCTTGCTGCCCTTACAACTCATGGAACACTTCTTGATGCCATCCAAACAATCACATTTAAGCCTTAATCAATTTTTGTATATAATTTTTTAATATTTATTTCAGTTAAATTATTTTTCAGTTATTCTCATTCAGAAAAAAAAAAAAAAGAATAAAAAACCCCCAAACCTCTAAACAATTTTTAAGAAGTTAAAAGTAAATTAAAATCTAACAATTTGTTTCTAGTTTTAAATTTTAATCACAGGCACAGTGAGAGGGTAAGTAAACTGTCTTAAGGCATAAGAATTTAGAGGAGCTTCGGAATTCTAGGACCGTAACAGCCATTTAAAATGTTTGTCATATATTTTGTTCCTAAAGCATGAAAAAATATGCCTCCCAAAAATTTAGACACTGTTAATCATAAACATACCTGATAAAATATTTTTTCAGTGTTGTTTTGATAAATCTTAAAATTATATCTTATAATAGCACCATTTGGCTGAGGACTTGGATCCCATTTTAGCCACACAGAATCTGCAGTGTAGTTGGTAATGGTCAAATTCTGGGGTGGAGCTAATGGCACTGCAAAAGAGAAACACTCTTGAGTTCTACATTTCAAATAATCCAGTCTAACCCAAGCACTTTGGAGAAGCAAGAGAATATATGTGTATTTGTTACCATTTTTATCTGAACTCAACAAAATGGTACTTCATTGCTATATTATTATTATTATCTTTTTGGCATGAAAAATTCCATTAATCTCGAATCCGTTTGGTCAGCAAGCCATCTTCTTAGAGAGCTAAGAAATCTGTTCATCACTTAAACATCCCCATCGTTAGAACGAAGGCATTTAACGAAGGTTATGTTACCTATATAACTGAAATGTGACAGACTTCACTTTCTATATCACATACTGAGTGCAACTCAATATATATTTACAAGATATGTCATTTGTCATGCAGGTGAGAGGAGGTCCATGTAAAGGAAACCTGAGAATGCAATAAGAAATATTTCCATGTTTTATTATTATCCAAGTATGTGGGGGGATGAAAAGAAAGGTATTGCTGCTTGCTTCAAAACCCCGGACACTTGGCAAACTGTAACACATTCCAAAGACAAAAGACATTTCTCCTTGGAGCTATTTTTGTACTCCTATGCAGAATGTGACCTCCTCTTGCACACTGTGGTGGGAGGAGGAGAACTCAGAAAAGGCTTCCCTTGCAGCGTTTCCTTCTTGTGAAAGCTCTTCAAACACAGATCAGTGGAAAATTAATCCTTCATCTCAACTCTCGTAGGTCTGATGTTCAGATCTAAGATGGATAGGGCCAAAATTTCAGGGTTGGCTACAACCGAATTTGCTCACCTGACTCATCTGTGTAGAACTGAAGTATGGCGGATGGACCGGGTCCTTTTATTGTTCTTGCAGCTGCATAAATGGTGTATAACGTGAATGGTAGAAGGTCTTCCAAGATGATAAAATTATCACTGGTAGAGAACGAGTTATTCCTTTCTGGCCCAAATAAATTTAAATCATAACTTATTATAATACCACTTGGCTTAACAGGAGGGTCCCATGAAAGCATAACTGAGGTAGTTGAAAGATTGGAAAACGTTTTGATTATAGGTGCTGATTCTGGAACTACAGGAAGAAATAAGAAAGAGAAAAATGAGGATAACCTCAGAATAAACGATTTACAATGACAAATGTCTTTTAACTATCAGTTAAAGTGCTCTGAGGGGAAAATTCTATTTCGTGATCTCAACACAGAAATGTGTAGCAGTTGCTTGCATCATCGTATAACAAAAAAGCTTTAAGTAACATGAGAAAAGTAAACACAGAAACTTTTTTCTTTCAGAGAACTATTTCATTTTTTTTTCTATGCTTCCTTAAGAATGAATAAAATACTTATCTTACCATCTTCATCCGTTCTTATATGCAGACTTAGAGCATGCAGTTCAGAAGATCCTTTATCAGTGGCTGGTGTGATTTTCAGAATGTAATCAGTATATTTCTCCAGATTGTCAAAAATGATGCTTGTGTTGTAAGTAAGGAAAGACAATATCTTATTGGTTCCCAGTTGCAATAAACTTAGAGAAACATGAAAGAAGACTAAGCCATTTGGCTGGGATGGTGGAAGCCAGCTTACATTTACAGAAGACGAGGAAATGTTTTGATAGACCAGGTTTTCAACAGAACCATCTGGGACTACGAGAGATAATAAGTAAAAATAAATGTATGAATTATAGTAATAAAAAATCCAAAACTAAAACAGGAATAAATGACCAAAGTCAGATCAGTTTTTAAATCTTGTTCACAATATTTTGTACAGATTTATGTTTTGTTTTCCAAAGCAAACTATTTTGAAGGCATAGATGAATAATCATAATTAATAAAATACCCTTAATGATGGTTTAAGACAGTATTTCTACTGCTCTTATCCAAAGAAGAAGCTTGTGAACTATGTTCTCAGTATTACAAAGCAAAGACTCTGATCAAATGTCTTCTTTGCAAAGAAAAATACTGCAGTGTTGATAACAGTACTTATTGGATTTTTTTTAACTTTGCCATCTTATCGGTAAAATAATTTTAAAGTTAGAGAATATTTAATAAATGGAGGTACTGATACACGATGAACAGTAAAAAAAGGTATTAACTTACTATCCTGATCTGTATATACATCTATTTTTTCACTGGTTTTGTTTCCGTCTCCAAAAGCTGTGCTTGCAGTTAACCATAGAGTATAATGGCTGTATTTTGCCAGGTCATCCAGAACTGCAGACTGGGGCATGTTGACATCACTGCTGTTACCATAACTTGTGAAATTCTAAAGAAAAAAGAAAGTGTTGTCATTGTAAATGTTATTTATTCATTGATTTCTCTTCCTAGTTACCCACTTATCCATCATCATGCAGTAGTCACCATAGCATTCAGGAGACATAAATCTTAACTTTGACTCCTAATGAGACCTAATTTTTACTGAAATACTCAGTTTATTGCAGGATGTCTATTGTTACTTCTAGTGTCTATTGTTACTTCTGGTATATACTATAGAATACCTAATTGACTCTTCTTGCTGATTATAGTTATCGAATGCCAGTACATTTTTTTTAAAACACATTAAATCTGGAACAACGTAAGCCATATAGCATCAATAAAACAACAAAAAAGATGTTAATTTTTTATAGATTATATATGATCACACATGTGATTCCCTTGCCTGATCTGTACGAAGCAAATCAAAGGATTTCTCTCCCTTTATTCCATTTTCATAAGAATAGATCTTACAGAAATTTTCTCATTTTGAATTTAAAACTTCCAGTGGCAGAGATCTCACAACACTAGATAAACATTCCTTTTGTTAGTTGTTCTTTACATTAAAAACATGCCATTATTTCTAACGCAGATGTTTATGCCCAGTGGATCATGTTAAACTGAAGAAACCAACAGCATTCATTTTCCTTGTGCATTTACTTGCTAACAAAAGGATTACACAAGAACCAAGTCCCATTTTCTTTTGAACTATGTAAAAAATTCCACTAAAACTGTGACTGTGGCAGTAGGTTAGGGCTCTAGACCAGCCCCTCTGAGGAGGCTATTCCTGTTTGGAATGAACCATTTTGGGAACTGCAAAGGGAAAAAAAAAATCAGATTAATAATATAAAGTCAGCTATGCCACCTAACTGAATGTGTCAAATCATCTAGTGCTTTATGGGAACCTGACTTAGATGGTCCAAAGCTGTTTGGTTCATGATTTGAAAATTGTTGAGAGGTCATGTCCCCATAAATGTTTTCAGCGCCAGCATGGGGTAGGAAGTCAAAAGCTCTGATCCTAATTTGAAGAGTCAGTATGATTCGTCTCCAGCAGCCACATTGCCCTGTTGAGCTGATGGCATGGGCAGCACTTCTCAGGACCAAAGAAGTCCTCCTAATTTTAATACACAGCAACATTTTCATGGTGAGCTGGATTTTGCCCAGCCCCCTGATGAATTGCCAAGCACACATTTCAGTTACTTGACCTGCCAACTATTTTTGGTGTTACATCTTATTCCTCCAATCTTATACCTCCATCAAAGCTGGATTTAAATTAAAGTATTTCCTAAAAAAGACAGGCTAACACAGCAGACTTACTAAAACAGGGGGAAGAGGACAGTAATGTTTGTACAGTTAAATTCAGAAATACCACATATAAACACAGCATACTAAAACTGCATACTAGCAAATGGGTTATATTTCTCTTGAGGAAAGTTCCTACTGAAGAAGTCACTGTTGCATGCTCTATCAAAGAGTTGAGTCAGTACTGTGCAAACCGAGTGTCCAGTATGCAATCTTGATGTCTGTCACCAGTATCTATCAATTTAAATATCTAACATAACCACCAATATTTTTTTTTTTGTACAAGCAAATTTACTTTATTACTACAGAAAACAACAGCCAACACTCATTCGTTTCCCTGAAATTTTTACACCAACATCTGCAGACCTAGTTTTGCCTACAGTCACTAGTGCTCGCATAACATAAATAAGTAAACAGTTTGTTTGGCAATCAAAATGTGTTTATTTTTTTCTGCAGAACAGAATCCACATCAGTAAAATTCCATCTCAACATAATACTTTCTTCTAAGCATAGATGGAAGTTCACACTGTCTTCATGTACCTAACTGTAAAAGGCTGGGAAAAGCTTTGCTTTGCACTTGGATAGGGTAAGATCTAGAAAACAGAGAGTTTTTCCAAATCTAATTTCTGGTGCTCAAGAACAAAATGACAGAAAATACCTCTGACCCAGAAGCATCATCCTGTTGTTATTATTAGGTATTTTAATAAATTAGTAATTGATACTAATAATATCTAATAATAATATCCCCAAAACTACTTTTTCTCTGTGTTTTCAAGGTAAAAATGTCAAGCATATCACATCAAGTTTTGACTCTAGATTGAATGGGAGTTTATTAGTATGAACAGCTGAAAATGCGACGCTTAGTTTAAAAAGCATACCTTTACAATTCAGTCAGCTCTCTGGCAGCTAAGGACTTGGTGAACCAATGTGAATGCTATAACAGGCTTTTTGGTGCTTCAACAAAAACTGTTTTAAGAGGTAATCCCCTTACTACGAGGAGCCCATGGCCTGGGGACCACCTCAAGCTTCTGACATGACAAAATATTAGAAAAAAATGAACACATAATTAAGAGTAAGGGTGAGGAGGAAGAACTGTGTGGGTACAAATCGAGAAAAGATAAAACTTACACTAATTGTACCCTGGGGGTAGAACACTATAGGAAGTTTTACAATTAACTGTGGCTGCAGATGAAAGCAAACAGCTCAGGATCATTGGCTACAGCTGAAGAAATTCTTCCTGTCCCCTTCTTCATCCACACATGAAAGAAGTTTTGACATAGCAAAGTATCAGATTATTAAAAGCAGCTAAGTGTAAGCAATACACACAGGCCATGAAAGCATCAGCAGAAAGTAGTATCTTCTTCACCTCGGGAAGCAGCAGAAATTTCCAGTGGCATAAAGCTGTAATTAGTCGCATACAGACAACATAGGGCTGCTGTGTTCTCCACTGTTTTCCACTGTTAACCTTTTTCCTTGTTCTGTTTCCTTCTTTGTGTTCATTGTCTTGCACTGTTGTCTTGAGTTAAAGTGTCACATACTTGACTCTGGCAACCAGGTGAGAGCAGGGACACTGAGGACTAATCCAGGCCATCCCTCAGAGAGTGTCATGCACACTGTTCCTGCACCAGCCTAAGTGAAGGCATATCTTTTTTTTTGTACTCTACCATTCTGAGGCCATCTTTAAAAAGTGTGTAGTATATTTAAGGGAAGCTCCCCTTTTATGCCTGTTTTGGTCATACTGGTGAAAGAAAATGCTTGATTGTAAAATGAATATAGCACATTGCTTGCATTCCTTGCCTGCATCCTGACGGCAAATGGGGCCAAATTTCACTCTGAACTGTATTCAGTCCTGTGTGCTTAGGTTGGACTGAAGTACAGGGCTTGCATCATTTGGAGTCTAATGTTCAGACTCTGGAAGGGCGGTGGTTTTTCTCTACTTAGCTGCTGGTTCCTCTGTCTGGTTTGGCAGAGCAGGAGAGTTGTTTTCTGTACTGAAACTCCTCCACTGGAGAACTTTCTCCAAGCATGAATCTGTATTTGTAATCAGCATCTTTCCCACCTCTTTGGTAATCAAAACACAAGTATAAAGACATTGAATGAAAGAGTTTATTCAAGTCTATGATATCCTCTTATAGAATAGGATTTAGCAATGAGACAATTACTTCCACAAAATCTTTGACTTCTTTCCTCCCTAAGACTGAAGAGTATGATTGCTTCAAGCATCCTGTAAGGAAAATGCAGAGTAAAAACTGCAAAGCTGCTACTGCAAGTAGTGAAAGCCTGAACTGTAGGACTCCAGCAGTGTCACAGAAAAGGGAAATGAACAAGAGATACAGTGTCATCTGTGTCAGGAATGTCCTTTGTCAGAATATGTTCCATATATATTTACTTCTCTGGGGAAGAGGGGTGAGCATAAATCAAAAAGTAGCACTTTTGCTAGAACTATGACAGCAGAAGACAAAAGATAAATCTGGACTTGATCCTAGCCTTGTACAAGAGATGGTTTCTTCTATTTGCCTACCAGTCATTCCTCTGTCTTTGACACTTTTATAACCTGTCAACATCCCCATAGAAATGGCCTAGTCATCTACAAAAAATCCTCAAATCTAATCTCCATCACTAAATTTTTCCTTCTGCTGTTCTGGATCTACATCCTAGGTCCAAGCATCCCAGGCCTTCTGACTGTACAGCCGCAGTGTGATTTTTCATGTAGACCTGTAAGTAAAGCAAAGAAACTATACATTATTTTTCTGCCCTGGGAAGGTACTTAACTTTCTCTTTTTGAAGGAAAACTGATTTTTCTGCAAGTTTCTGCATCATGTCAAGGAGTAAACTGCATCCTTTATCTCAGGTCTTTTGCTTTCCCCTCACTCAAGAAAATGCTTCACTCTGTAGCTACTGATTTCCCGGTTCTAACACTGCTATTCATAATCAGTATTTTACATTCATTAGGTTTATATATGCCTGAGGAGTTTGAGAACGTGTGAGAAGTGACAGCTTGAATCGACAGAATCGTAGTATGACTTTTATAGCTATTTCAGATTATGACAGCACTCGCAGATATTCCTTAGCTTGAGATTCTTCAGTCAGGTTGCTTTTCAGGCATCTAGAAGACATGCTTTAAGACTTGGACCTCTGTTATTATATCCCAACAAAGAAGCAGATGAAAGACTGGTAGAAAACAGCTGCCTACAGCAGTGTGTCTGAAAAGGTGGGGTTCCTAGAAATGTCAAAAGATAATCTACTTTTTTAATTTTCCCATATCATTTCCCAAACATGAAATACAGTTTGGATAAACATAAACAAGATGGTGACTTAGATGTAGAATATTCCAATCCAAGTTTATTTCTTTCTAAATGGTGTGCAGTGCAAAACTTGCCAACAGACCTGCAACTACGTGGTTATACTTCTAAGTTACAAGTAGTTGTAAGCTGTATGTGTGCCTACACTCATACAGCTTACAACTGTCCGTATATGTCATTTATACATAACATATCTACATATCAGGATGGCTTTCACACATGCATTTCTCTGTGTGAAAAGATAAATATGAAATATCTGCTAGAGGGGAAAATAAGAGAGATGTGTTTTGCTCCTGTTTGGAATCTGTCTTGCACCTTCAGAATAGGAGTGCAATGTAGACAGCAGTTGCCATGCCAAATAGTGAACGGGGAGGCCTGTGAAGGGCAGGGGGAGTTAAGGGAAGCAGACAGATTAGGAGTGGGTCGTGATTTGAGAGATTAACAGTGATCTCCCATGGCCCGTAAGAGAGACAGATGCAACAGCAGCTGAAACCTATCGTCTCATAGCTTTCTGCAGAGAGATGGGTTAAATTCAAAGCTGAAAGGGTGAAAATAGTAATTCCACACCTAGAAGTGCAGCTAATGTCAGCGCTTTTCTGCCATCCACCACATAATATGCCAAAACAGTGGTAACTTCCACCCATGTCCTTGCCCAACTACATCACACAATAATGGAACTGGACCCTCACCTTGCTGAGCCAATGCTCCACCTTCCCCATCTTGCTCCTTCATTTCCAGAGTCCTGGGCACTTCCAGAGGGATTACAGCTCTCAGTGCAATAGTTCCACCATACTCATTCACCTCAGAGTTTCACCTTCCTAAAGGCAGGAATAGCCCAAGTCCTCCTTTAAACTTGCTTGACTTGTTCAGGAATTCGATAAATGTAGACAGTGCTCATCGGATGAGCTTGTTCAGGTAATAGACTGGTGTAAAGGTTTCTCCAGGTATTTGTTAGGCTGAGAAAAAGGCTGTTGGTAAGGCTGTGTGTGCAAGCAGGGGCTGAACTGTAGCCCTGATCTTAATCTCATCAGAATGTGAACTCATGGCAGAGTCCTGCTTGCATCTGAAACTCTGCAGACAGAGCCCGGCAGCCACACAGCTTCACAGAAGTCAGAGAAGAGTACACACTGAAGCCTGTCAGCATTATTCAGTCATGGATATTGGTAAACTTTGTGAATCTGTTTTACTAGTTATCCTCAAACACATGCATACCTCACGCTAGACATATTGAGTACAAAATTATGCAGTAGAGGTAATTTTTCATGCACTAGTTTCTATTTCTTTCTTTTCTTCCATGTGTAAAGTTTGTGACCAGGACAGTAACCAAAAACCTGTAAAGAAAGCTTATTTCGTATTATATTTCTGTATCATAATATTCTTAGAAAGGAGAACAGAGAAACTATATATATATATAATTTATAACTATGGTGTACAATTATGGATCAAAGTAGCAACACAAAAACTCTATGTGGAAACATGTAGATCACAAAAAAAATATAAATAACATTTTATTTGTCTTTTACACTTAGGAATCTCAACATACTAAACAGTAACTTCCTTTAATGAGTAACAAAACCATGAAATAGTAATGTCTTCACTACTTCAATATCATCTTTTTATTTTCAGTACTATATAAACGTGCATTCAAAAAGGAATACCAGAACTGTTACAGAAATTCATTCAAATTGATAAATTAGACTAAAATACTCTTAAGGATGTGCAGCGAATGTAATGGGTCTTGTGTTTATCTATCTACACATGTATTATATGTATGTGAGTATATACATGTACATACAAACTTTGCAATATGCAATATTATGCAAAATTTATTTGCTTTAGTGTTTAATGATATGGATGTCCAATGAGATGCACAATGTAACACATATGATTTCAAGATGCGCTTCTGTCTTTCTAAGTTAAAAAAACTGCCTTGTGATGAAGGAAATATTAAAAAAATGATATTCTGATAACTGTAAAATTGATTTAGTCTCTATGCAATTATTAGAACACTTTGTTGAATTCTACAAAAGAAAAATATAAAAATAAGCTTACCTGCATGAATATTCCTGAAGTATTTTTGAAATAAACTGAGTAGTACTGTATATTTCCATTAGGCTTTTGAGGAGGAGACCAGAATAACATTATTGATGTGGAAGTAAGGTTTCTGTATACAACATCTTTCGGTGGATCACTTGGTGCTGGAAAAATGTTAAGTTTTAGCACAGGCTTTGTATATTTTAGTGCTCAAGAAACATCCACTATAGATTTGACAACATCCTATGTGAATTTAAATGCATTTCTGATTATAGTATAAAATCTGCTTCTGGAATTGGTAAAATACAATAGATATAAATAATTTTTTTAACCCTGTTTTTTCAGATGCATTTGTATTTAGCTGTATTTGTAAACAGATACTCTTTTCTCATAGAATTTTTCCTGTATTTACTGGTTTGGGCACATGGAAAGTCTAATTTGCAGAAACAGAAGTTGACTGAGATAGGCCTCTATGCTCCATACATAGTTGATAGGGAAAAAAAAGGAATTTGTTTCAGAAAACCTAAATTAAAGCCTTGTTGTGAGGCTCCCAACTCATGTAGGTAAACCAGACACTTAAGCTTGGACGGTATGATCACTTCTGTTTTTTAACTCTTTCCTCAGTCTATTTACATGTGCAGGAAGGACTCTGTAAGTCTTCTTCAATTCTCCTCTCCTCCTAAGCAGCCTATGGTCCTTCTCAGTAGCACAGTGATGTAGAAGACTCAAATGCAGCTCCTTAAGTCAGCTTAAGAGAATTCAAATCCATATTTCTCACCACCCAAGAAAGTGCTCTACACAACATGCAGTAGAAAACTGAACACTGTAACTTATCTCTCCTGCTTTGTGCCGTTCTAATTTGTAATACAATACTAAAATATTAATTGGAGAGGGAATTCCAGGATCAGTTCCTAAAAATCCTGCCCTAAAATGTCAGTTCATGATTCCATAACAGATTTAACAGCAAAGATTGGGAATACCTATAACCTAGTGATTTAGACCAATATTTTGAGGGATGGCCCGGATAGACATTAATCCTGCCAGTGACTGTGTGCTGGGAAGTCAGTTCAGCTATGCAAAGATGATTCTGAAATATGCCCGCAGTACTGTCCACTTTGGAACAGATCATAGCAATATAATTGATAGGACGATCAGATACAACAATAAACCGGGTGACTTTCAAAGCACAGTATATCATATCATCATTTATAAAAGTCATCTACCAAACTGGAAGTAGTATCATTAAAATAGAATAAATAAATAAGTGCACTCTTACAGATTACATTTTCAAATGAAAACCATTTCAGATTCCAAAGAATATTTTCCCTACCAGAAGCTGTGTCACAGAAAGATAAAGCAAAGTGCTATTAAATGTACTTATAAAATTAATTTGATTTATTTCAAAATTTAAAATTAGATCATTTTATTTGTCTTGAAAGGAAATGCTAAGTTTCGCTCAGTAAATCAATAGAATTACCCACTATAATTTCATAGAGTCAGATACATGTACACACCAAGACAGAGATACACACAAATAGACAGGGAAATGTCTCTTCTTGGTGAGTCAAATGCCACTTCTACATCAGCAACTTTATTAATTTAAATAAGGCTAATGGAAATATAAGACTGAATGAAATTAAAGATGCACCCTATACGTAAGCTTACCTCCTTCAGAAGTTCTGAATGTTATAGTATCACTTTTTATGTTGCCATCTCCAAATCTTGTACTCGCTGTTAGGTAAGCACTATAATCACAGTTATTTTCCAGATCTATGAACTGCAATGATGTTTCTGTTACATTTACACTCCTTTTTGACATTTTATTCCTAAAGAAAAAGTATTTTATTAATTATATATGTCCAACATCTCTGTATGCTTACAATAATGGCATACAATATAAAATCGGAAAATGTGATATTGTGGTAAATACAAATAGTTTTGCTTTTAGAGAAAACTGGGGTAACTTTTGTATTATATGTTAAAAAGCTTACTTTTGGACTGTTGCATCACAATAAGACTCTTAATTTTCCTCTAAAACAAACCAAAAAATTAACTACAGAAATATATATTTTTAAGTACATCAGCAAGACAATGGTCATATGGAATATCAAGGAGGAGCATGTCCATCGAGTAACTGCTATCAAATGGTTATGCGGTACCCTTGGGAAGGACACAGTAGGGCATAACTAAACTGTCTCCCTGGACAGGAATAGCGAAATATAAAAAGATTATAGCAGGGAGCATGCCCTACTGCGACTCTGTGAAATTGGTCAGAAGGCTGAAGTTATAAATGGAATAACAGAAGATGATATGGAACAGGAATTAGCTGGTGCTGAGTTAATTCTGGTGGAATGTAGCAGGGGATCAGAATGGAACTCTAGTCAGGTCAAAACCCGCCTAGAAAGACTGTGAGATGTAACTTTAATAAAACACTGGCATTAGCATAGGTATGAAATTATTATCAGAAAATAAAATAAGATACAGCAATAACTAACTTGAATTCAAAAAGTCTGCTATTCCTCATTAAAT